>OZ017792.1:5160374-5242874 GCA_963969325.1 Lycopodina hypogea
TGCCCGGCCCGCCTGCCCGCCCGCCTGCCCGCCCGCCTGCCCGCCCGCCTGCCCGCCCGCCTGCCCGCCCGCCTGCCCGCCCGCCTGCCCGCCCGCCTGCCCGCCTGCCCACCCGCCTGCCCGCCCGCCTGCCCACCCGCCTGCCCGCCCGCCTGCCCACCCGCCTGCCCGCCTGCCTGCCTGCCCACCCGCCCGCCTGCCTGCCCGCCCGCCCGCCTGCCTGCCCGCCCGCCTGCCCGCCCGCCTGCCCGCCCGCCTGCCCGCCCGCCTGCCCGCCCGCCTGCCCGCCTGCCCGCCTCCTTGCCCGCCCGCCTGCCCGCCCGCCTGCCCGCCCGCCTGCCCACCCGCCCGCCTGCCCGCCTGCCCGCCCGCCTGCCCTCCCGCCTGCCCGCCCGCCTGCCCGCCCGCCTGCCCGCCCGCCTGCTTGCCCGCCTGCCCACCCGCCCACTTACATGCCTCCTTACATATATACATGCATGCATGCATGCATGCATACATACATACATACATACATGCATGCATGCATGCATGCATGCATGCATACATACATACATACATACATACATACATACATACATACATACATACATACATACATACATACATACATACATACATACATACATACATACATACATACATACATACATACATACATACATACATACATACATACATACATACATACATACATACATACATACATACATACACATTACATTCATGCATGCATACATACACATACACAAAAATGCACACATGCACACATGCATGCACACAAGCATACCGACAGATGGACAGACGGACAGACGGACAGACAAGTTATTAAATATAGTGAGATATAATAAACGATTATAGGTTCTTCAATAATCATTTCAAAAGTAAGAAATCACAGCTGTCAGGTATCGCTCACTGAAAGAAGTACTTATGGCACCTGCAGGCATGAGCTGACTTTAATCATGTTAACTTGTCTTGTGTTATCTCTATAGGTGTTAGTGTCCATTGATCATTGCCATATGCTAATCTTACTTTATTACTTGTCCGCATGATTTTCCTTCTAAAACATTTCGATATGATTTGCATATAAATAGATTAGCTGATTCATTTTATCAGTATGCTTAATCAGTGAAATAAAATTTTTCTTCATGAAAGTTGTTAACTTCTACATTAGTGATCCAGACAAACCTAACTATCAAGCTCACATCTGTTGAAGTACCATCACCAATTGTTCTGTCGCTTTTTGGCCTGATGACCCTGCTCTCGGGTTTCATCTAGTCAAGGCTCAGTTTGCCACCAGAAACATGAACCAACAATTGACTCAATAAAACTATGTGGTAGCATCCTTACTACCTGAAACTGCTTGAGAGGTGCATGATATGCTAATGAATAGGCCAGAGGATAACCCCTATGATACTATGGCATTTGCAGGCATCAACTGACTTTAATCATATTAAATTTGTGTTATCTCAATAGGTGTTGATTGTCTGTTGATTATTATCATATATTGTTCTTCCTTTATTACCTGTCTGCCAGAATTTCCTTCTAGAACATTCTGATTATGATTTGTATATAAATAGACTAGATGATTCATTTCATCAGTAGATGTCCATTCAATGAAATTATGTTCATCTTCATGAAAAGTTGTTAACCTCTACATTGGTGACTCCGATAAACCTAACTATCAAGCTCACGTCTGCTCTTGACCTACCTCACCTTTTCTACACCCATGAATGAATTACCAGCACCAATTATTCATGCAATTTCTTTAAAACTTCCACCTTTCTGGCCTGAAGATCATGCTCTCTGGTTCCATCAGAGGCTCAGTTTGCCACCAGAAACATCAACCAACAATGACTCAATACAATTATGTGGTAGCATCCTTGCTACCTGAAACTGTTCGAGAGGTAGGCAAGAGGATAACCCTTATGATACTCTCAAGGCCTGCTTCATCTCTCGCACTTCTGTCAATCAATCACAAAAAATGCAGTAGCTATTGTCCTTAAGACCATTGTGAGGTCTCAGACCATCCCAGCTACTTGTCAAGTTGAGCAGCTTGCTAACAAGAACTGTAATGGTGATCTGATATTTGTGAGATCTTTCTCTCTCATCTTCCTTCATCAGTACAGTTAATATTGAAATCTAACCCAGAGATGAAAATACAGGAAATGGCTACCTTGGCTGACACCCTCATCACTGTTGCTACTCTAGATGTCAAGTCTTTACCACCAGTTTTTGAGGTATCTTCCACTAATGAAGCAATGACTTCTATCAGGTCAGAGGTGGATTACCTCAAAAGAAATCTCCCTAAGATGATTAAGTTTCCCAGTGCTTCAGTGTCATCATCAACTCTCTGTTGGTACCATGCCATGAGAATCATCTTCTTTTTCTCAATGACTGCACTTCTGGCCAATGCTACTTAGTCCACTCTGGTGGGAGGTCAGTGTACTGCCTGCCACAACAAGTGACCACCCAGAAAAAAGGAAAGGTTCCCCTCTTCAGGCGGCAAATGGCATTCATATACCAATTTACGGGACCAAGACCCTCTCCCTCGATTTGGGAAAAGATTGTAAATTTACTTGCACCCTCATGGTCACACATGTTTTTAAGCCCATCCTAGGTGCAGATTCCTCTGCCTTTCAGACCTAAAATGTCTCATTAATGGACATATATTTAGCAGCACCTCTCTCAATACATCTCGTGATCAAGATCTTGCTCTTTCTACCTTGCAAAATTATTCATTTATCATTCTCTCATCCAATCTTTTCCCTCTTTCATTAAACCCTGTTTCAACTGCAGCAATATTCGACACACTGTTGCTCATCGCATTGTCACAAAGGGACCACCATCCTTTGCTTGATTTCGGCGCCTCAGTCATGAGAAATTAAAAGTAGCCCAAAAAATGGTTTGATGAAATGCTTGCTCTTGGCAATATTCGTCCATCCAAAAGTAATTGGTCTTTTCCACTTACATTGTTCCCAAAACCCACAACAGGGCCTGGAGACCTTGTGGGGATTTCTTACGCCTGAGTAACATAACCAAGGATGACTGATATCTATTTTGAACATGCAAGACTCGCTGCAATGTTAGAAGGCAAGACTGTCTTTACCAAAATCGACTTAATTTGGGGTTTTCATCATATTCCTGTAAATAAAGTAGACATTCCAAAAACAGCAGTTGTAACCCTATTTGGGCTCTTTGAGTTTCTGTTCATGGCATTGGACTAGAAACTTTTCCTCAGATATTCCAACGATTCATGGACTCTGTTATCTGAGGTTTAGACCTTGTCTTTGTCTGCATGGATGACCTGCTACTTGCAAGCTCATCACTAGATGAACATGCTCACTACATTCAACTTGTCTTTGAACACATTGCTTCACATGGACTAGCTATCCGACCTGACAAGTGTGAATTCGGCTGCAAGTAACTCTCCCTCATCAGCCATCATGTCTCAGCCTCTGGCTCCAAACCACTTCCTGAATGAGTTCAGGCTGTGCAGGAAATTCCATAACCCCCCCCCCCAAATATCCAATCTCTCTCGCCACTTTAGTCTCATCCATTATTATTATCGTTTCAATACCACATGTGCAGAACAATTCTATCCACACCACCAGCTCACTTATGGTCAGAAACCAAGTGATGACATCGTTTGGACACCCAAAGCAGTGCAAGCATTCAACAAAAGCAGAAACATACTGGCCAGTGCAATTTTCTTGATTCATCCTTCCCACAATGCTCTTACAAGACTGACCCCAGATATTCAGGTTAAGCTATTGGTGGAATAACTCCAAGCTAGCAAGTGGGAGCCTGCGGTGTTCTTCTTCAAGAGCCTTCACAAGGCAAAGACATGCCACAGTGCCTTCAATAGAGAGCTACTAGCACTCTATTTTGCCATCAAACATTTCCGCTATTTCTTGGAAGTTTGCTCCTTCACTGCCTGCCTATACTGATTGCAAGCCTTTAACCTTTGCAATATTGGGATCAGGCAACACATGGAGTCCATGTGAGAGCAGACAATTATCATTCATTGCTGAGTTCACCACAGACATTCGGCACTCATAGGCAAGAAGAATGTAGTTGGAGACACACTTTCCAGAGCACCAGTCTCAAAGATTGGCACTACTTTTACCTCATCCCTGGACTTGCCAACATAGCAATTCTTCAAGACAAAGATTCTGACATACAAGCCCACCGCACTGCAATTACAGGACCTCGTCTCCAAGATATCACTATACCGGGTTTCATCTGCACCTTATTGTGTGATGTATCCATTCATTCTCAGTGACCCACCATTCCAAAGCTACTACACCATCTTGTTTTTAAAACTGTTTATACCTTGGCACATTCAGGAGTTAAAACTACAAAAAAGTTCATTATGCAGTGCTTGGGTGGCATGGCATTAAGAAGGATATAACTGCTTGGGTAAGATCCTGCACTGCCTGTCAGCTTGCCAAGTTCACTGTCACACCATTGCTCCACTACACACATTCATACTGCCAAAGAGCCACTTTGCCTGCTTCCACATCAATATTGTTGGTACTCTTCCTCAGTCATGTGGTCACAACTACCTTTTCACTATTATTGACAGGTTCGCTTGCTGGCCCGAAGTCATTCCAATGTTTGATATTGTAGTGGACTAACTTAACTTGTCATTGATTATAATCATTGACATGTGTTGATTCATGTTGACATTATGTATTATCATAACTAATAATCATAGGCCACACACCACACACCCTGACGTGATTCGAACAGGCAACAAGCACAATTCAATGCCACAGGCCACACATACACACACACACTATCAACTATGTTGTGCTCTTACTGTCTAAGCTCATCCATGACAATGTAATGTAATGATTTTAAAAAAGTGTATTTGAATCAACTAATTACTGCAGAATCTTGCTCCAGGGCACTTCTCTCTGGCTGGCTCTCATGCTTTTGATAGAGGATGACAGTTTGTGTCTGACCTCTGGTCACAACTTTTGGACATGATTGGTGCCAAAGCTGCTCACACCACTGCACATCATCCTCAATCTAATGGTATAGTTGAACGGTTCCATCAACAAATGAAAGCCTCTCTCAAAGCCAAGCTGAACATTTTCAACTGGTTCAACAAGTTGCAATTATACCTGCTTTTAATAAGAACTGCTCTCAAGGAAGACATTAAATGTTCAGCAGCAGACACGATGCATGATCAGACACTCTGACTACCTGGACAATATTTTGTTCCCACTCCAGATGCTCCACAACCACACGTCTTTCTCTCCCATCCCTAGAGTGACATGACCAGATTGCGTCCAACTCCAACAAAAAATCACATCTCAAATTGAACATTTTGCATTCCTTTCAAGATGATGGAGTGCACACATATCTTCATGCGCCCAGATCATTACCATTTCCCTCTGGACTGCCCATGCAGTGGTCCATATAGAGTCCTCAACGCAATGACAAATATTTCACTCCAGACCTCATCACACAAGTGGACACTGTCAGTATCGACCAACTCAAGCAAGCCTTCCACAAGTAACATCTCCAGTTCCAGATTCTGCATTATCTGCCATTCCACATCCAGCACTAACTATTGACTACCCCTTTCCACTCGGAACAGCCACGTTATACAAGCACCTCACCGGCTGATCCTCTGAGCATCCTTGTAAGGGGGGGGGGGGGGTGGTGGGGTTGATGTGGCATCTGCAGGCATCAGCTGACTTTAATCATGTTAGCTAGTCTGGTGTTACCTATATAGGTGTTGATTGTTTATTAATTATCCTCGTATGTTACTATTATTTCATCTTTTTGTCCACCTGATTTCCCTTCTAGAACATTCTATCATAATTTGTATGTAAATAGACTAGCTGAATCATTTCATCAGTAGATGTTTATTCAATAAAATAAAGTTTGTCTTCATGATAGTTGCTAACTTCTATATTGGTGACTCTGCAGGTGGGTGTGGTGGTGTTCTGGGGGAGTGGGGGAAGGTAGGCAAAGTCTGGGTGGGATTATAGGAAGGTTAAGGTAAACAGTGGAGATTTCCAGAGGTCAGTAGGAGACAGGTCTGTGGGGAAGGTTCGGCAGTTTGTTTTGTCAGAAGAAAGGCAGTAGAAACAAAGGGGTAAGGGTAGGCTTCAAATTTTTAGAGGTAGGATTGTAGGCTGGAGCAGTGACCGGATTGGAGTTGGAACACTGTGGAGTGGTATGGGTGTGGGAACAGGATTTCAGATGGGCAGATGTCGGGGCCTAAATGGTGAGGACAGGGTTTGGTTGTAGGTTGGAGATAGATTCTTGGACGAAGAAGATGTGGAGAGAGGATACAATTTTCTTGTAGGAGTTTGGGGGGATGTCAATGGTTAGGAAAGGGGAGAATTTGTGCTTGAATCTGGATGTGAGGGTGTGCTTCTTGGGCCTGGCTCCTGAGGGGTGGGTGACTATGGGATGGGAGGGGTGTGTTGGTTGTAGGGTGCTGCTGAGGTATTGGGTGCAGAGTAGTTGAAGGTGGGAGTCAACTTGGAGGTGTTTGGATTCTGAATGAAGGTGGCTTAGGGAGGATCTTTGGAGGGTGCCTAGGCAGATTGGAGGGCTTGATTTTGAATACGTTGGAATTTGAAGAATTTGAAGGGAGTATTTTGGCGAACCAGATGGGGTAGTTTATATGAAGATAGGGCAGATGAGGGACTTGTAGGTGGATAACATTTGTTTCCTTTGCATGTCCCCAAGAGGAGCCAGTTAGAGATTTTAAGATTTCAACACTAGTGGAGGCTCTGGAGGTGATGGCAGAGATGTGGGGAAAGAAGGTGAAGTAGGTGCCGAAGGTGACTCCGAGGATCTTGGGGATTTGTCTAGTGGTATGATGGAGTTATCTACAGAGATTTTGGGGTGGAGCTTGGATTGGTGGTTGTCAGGGGTGAAGAAGGTGACAGAGGATTTACTTGGGGCAATGGAGAAGCCCTGGGAGGAGGACCAGTGGGTGATGGAGGAGAGGTGGTTGTTCAGGATGGATATGGAATATGGGATTAAGTTGGAGGAATTGAAGGCATTGAAGTGATCAGTGTAAGAGGTGGAGGAGGAGGACGGTTGGTTGGGGCAATCGGAGACATAAAAGTAGAAAAAGATTAGGGAGATCACAGATCCTTGGGGATGCCAAAGTGGACTTTGTGGGAGCAGGAGAGAGAGTGATTGTAGGAGCATTTGCTGTGCATCCTCAGATGTAAGAGGATAACCATCAGATAATGTTGTGGGGGAGGGAGGATTGGGAGATCTTGTAGAGGAGTTTGTTGAGTGGGATACAGTCAAAGGCTTTGGGGAAGTTGATGGCAACAGCGGTGGTATGGTTGGGGGTGTCTGACTTTGGTTAAATCTTTCTGTTATGATGGAGGCTAAAGGAAGGAGGACAGAAGTGGTAGAGTGGGATGGTTCGAATCTGTGATGGTTCGAATCTGTGTTGGGTGGAGTGGGTTGGGAGGGATTCAGATTTTTATGGGAGGATTACACATTCAAGGACTTTAGCTGCAGGGCAGAGGAGGGAGATGGGCCAGTAAGAGGTGCTGGAGTCTGGGGATTTTCCTGGTTTCTGGATGAGAATAATGGTAGAAGAGTTCTAGATTGCGGGAATATTGGAGGATTGGATGAAGAAGTTGAATAGGGAGGTTAAGTAGGAGATGCCCAGTGTGCCAAGATGTTTGAGGTGGAGGATGGTGAGGTTGTCTGGGCTGATAGAGGTGGAGCTGGAGGATTTGGAGATGGCTCGTTGGATATCGGTGGTAATGAAAGGGGTGAAGGATTGGTCAAGTGGGTAATTGCTGTGAAGGGTTTGGATGAGTTTTCGGTATGATTTGTGATATTTATGGTGGGATAGGGCAGTAAATTGTTTGCAGAAGGAGTTGGAGATGGATGGGCTGTTGGTGAGGATTTTGGGCCGAAGGAGATTGGTTGGTTTGGAAAGGGGGTTTGGGTGGTTTTATCAGAGAGGGATTTGAGGAGTGTCCAATATTTGGAGGGGTTGGCATGATGGTCAGAGGTGGACAGGGTTTCTTGCCATTTCTGGATTGCGTGTTGGGGGAATGATTAAGATATTTGTTCATTGAGTTGGGTTATTTGGTGGTTGGAGGGGTCAGCTTTGCAGAGGGAGTCACATTTGAATGTGAGGGCAGCTATTTCTGGGGTGATGTGGGGGATAAATTTTTTTCTGAAGCTGGCTGGGATGTTGTGTTTGGAGGCTGTGATGGTGGTTTGACAGAAGGTTTTCTTGTATGTGAACATGAGGCAGGGGGCGAGAGGAAAGAGCATATTTGATTCGTTTCCCCAATGAAACCAGTCCAGTCAGTGCGGCGGAATTAAAGGAGGATTTGATTTTGCGTGTTGAGTTGATGCCATTGGCTGGGAAGGAGGTCAGGATTGGGAGATGGTCGGAATAGAGGAAGGTCATGGTATGCCAATTCAGGACAATGGAGAGGTAGATGGAGCAAAGTGTTAGGTCAGGGAGGTTGGGGAGGCATGGGATGGAAAGCAGGTAGGAGTGTCTTTGTTGAGGAGGCAGAGGCTGCTGTCATGATAGCCTCTTCTAGGGCTTCTCCTCGGGATGCTGTGGCCATATTGGAGGTGGAGGAGTATCAGCTGGATGGTGGCATTAAAATTGCCAAGGGTGATAGTGTCATTGTTGATGTTGAGGAGCTGTTGGAAGCTTAAAGTGTAGTTGGGAGGACAAGAAGAGTTTGGGGGAAGGTATACATTGATAATTTTGGTTGGGGCACCGTTGAGGTTGGTTTGGATTACATCTATTTTGAGGATGTTCTCAAATAGGTGGCTAAGGTTAGGGGGATGTAGGAGATGGAGTGGTGTATGAGGAAAACAATCTCTCCATCGTGGCAGCCAGGTCTGTCTTTACGCAAGATGGAGTAGTTGGGGGTGTTTTCAGTTTTGAGGATTTGGAGAGTTTGGTTTCTTGGAGGCTGGTTAGAGGGATTTTGTGTTGATGGAGGAAGTTGGAAAGTTCATCTTTGGTGCTGAGGAAGCCATTGCAGTTGAATTGTAGGATGGAGGAGTTAGATGGTAGGTTGGGAGGGGCTGGTGAAGGGGAGAGGGTGGGGGCAGTGGTGGGGAGGGGGGTGGGGGTGAGGAGGTGATGATGGCAGTGGGGGTGTTAAGTGTGGTATTGGGTATGGCATTGTAGGTGGCAGTGGCAGTGTGAGGTAGGTTATTGGTGTGGGTGGTGCTGCTAAAAAGGATGGGCAGGACTAGGAAGCAGAGTAGGAGTGCACATTGGGTAGGTTGAAGCATTTGGCATGGGTCTAGAGGTTGCAGATGTTACAGAAATAAGAGTTAGTGGATCTGGTGATGGTGCGGGAGCAGACTGAGCAGGGGTATTTGGGAGGAGGGGGGCCAGGGTTGGGGTGGATGTCTCCGGAGAGGAGGATGGATGAGATGAAGGGATTGGAGAAGGGGTGCCTCTCTCGTGGGGCTTTGGGTGTGGGAGCTGACATTAGCCCCTTACGACAGCACCTGGGGAAAATCACAAATGGTTGGATGTCGGTTTGTTGGAGCAATTTGGCCCCCTTATATTATTGGGTGTTAGGATCACTTATTTAGATCTGCTCCTTAATCTCAAGATCTATAAAATTGGCTGTCTATATGCACCACACAGAATAGATGTCCACAGGAAATAGTCGGGTTCACAGATGCTTTCCCCTGAAACAGTGTCTCATGAATCGCATAACCAACCATCTAACCATTTAACATAACAGCTGTACCAGTTAGAATTATGGACAATTTGAACTGACATTGACTACATGTAATTAACTGACCAATTGTTTGTTGTATTTTTATATTAGAAATATTACTCTCCAGCTTGCTTACAACCAAAAAAATATTAATCTTCAGTTCTGTATTGGATGTACACTTATGTTTGGGAATTGTGGAGCTTTATAGAAAAATCACACTCATTAACATAAACACACACCACCACATATTCACATTCACATGTACATACACACATCCACACACGCACACTCTCATGGGGACACACACATAACACACTATTGTAAACAATTCCTTGGGTTCATGAACTAAACATACCATTGGGCATTTTAGGGATTTAAAAAAAAATTACCAACTCAATGAATCAGCCTTCTAAGGAAAGGTGAGTAAGATTTGTGATTTGCATATTCAGTCAGGATAATTTGATAGAATAGAAATATTTAATTACACCCAATTGGAAAGATTGTAGGTTTCCTCACAAGGAAATGAAGAAATTTTTCTGTGAAATTATAATTCTCCACCACCAACCAGAAGTAGTTGGCAAGGTAGAAATATATACTTACTCCATTGTAAAGATTGTATGTATCCTCGCAAGGAAATGCAGAAATCTTTCCGTGAAATTATGAATTCCTCACCATCCACCACAAGTAGTGGGCAGGGCATGGACAGTAACATCCCAATCTCCACCACAAGAAATATTTTGCCACTTTTGAGGGAGAAACAAGCATGCTATGGAGACCACACTTTGAGGGCTTATTCAAGAAGTGAAGGAGAAGGGCAGTGCCTTTTTTTGGGCTTCCTGAGGGGTTTCCTTCAGTGTGAGCCCCTGATTTGATGCTACTTTTCCCATTTTTGTTCTTGGGGTAGCAAAATTGTGTATACATTTTTTTTTTTTTTCATTTTGACCCTAATCTCACTCCTCTCAGTCAGCGCCTTTGAGGGAAGGGCTTCCCTCTCTTCGTGAGATTATAAATAGATAGCATCATTTTTGGCATATTTGACCTGACATGCCCACAAGAAGAGATAATGTCAGGTGGCCTGATTTTTTAAGCTAAAAATCCATCCTCTGTGTATAGTTTGCCTACCCTGAAAAGTGGGTTGTAATACAGGGTGGTTTGGTAGGAGAGTGGTGAGGCCAACTGTGACCAAGCCAATGTCCAAAATTTGTCCAAGTACCACTTCTGGCACTTTTATCTTCACAAACCTACATGAATGGTTGAATAGAAATAACCACAATGAGTAGAGAGCATCCAATCAAATATAATTCAAGAGTTGTCATTTACAAAGTTTTATTGAACTACTAATGACTCAACACCAGTGTTACCAGATGTATTCACCTAAATATCTCTATTTTTTGAGTACTCCTTAATTCATTTTCGAAGAAATCACTATAAGAACACTAATACACAATTTAGCATTTGAACCACATATTACAAATTTGTATTTATATTGGAGCGTATTATAGCTTTTCCTTAAGATCATAGCTTCAGCTTTGCCTTATGTGCCACTTATCTGCACTCAGAAATTGGAAAATGGAACATTTTCAGCACACCCAGGTTGAAAAGTTGGAATGAAAAGTTCCCCATTGGATCCTTGTATGAATTCACATCCAGCCAGAAATTCTCTGTGCTGGTGTCCAAGGCTAGCTGTTGATCATGGGACAGTTAAACTTCAGTTCTCCCTGGGATGAAATATCTTATGGAAGGAATTGTGGACATGGATAATCTCTCCAGTGTAGCTTGCTTTAACAGTGGTAATTGGAATGGATCCGTCGGGGTAAGGATCTTGATTCTTTCTGCAACCCTATGAATACATTCCTCAGAAATTGAAGGTATTTTCTTGTAGTCTCATCTTCTTCTGCGTGGACAGCTGGCTATGGTCTAATTTTGTCTGGAATCTTTGACTCCTGCTGAAAATTAACTATATTTTGAGAGTTTTGACAATTTCCCAATCAGACCTTTCCTTCCCCATTTGTTAAAAAAATTCACTAGTTGTGGCAACACTGTCCAGGACAATCCACATTCTACAGAGATCAACCTCCTTTAAATATGTCAACTTCCTTCTAATGGAGCTAATAATATAACAATATGTAATTAATTCAACGATATATACCCTAATAACCTATGTGTTTAATTGCATGTTAATAACCTACGTATTTAATTGCATGTATGCTTCCTCCTACTCAGGCCAGTAATCTACATGTAATCAACTCAATAAATAAAAAATCAATTCAATAAATAAAAAAAAATTTTTGAATCATTATCTACAAATAACAATCTACTCAAGTAGCAATCTAATAAGTAACAAAGAGAATGTGTGCATTTATGTGTGAGAGTTTTAATTAAACCTATGAATTTTCAAATGATTTTTTAAATCTTGGAGCAATGTCAGAATTTTAAAAGAAAGAGGGGAAAAAGTAATAAATGGAGCAAGGAAATTAGGGAGGGAGGGGGGAGAGGGATAGTAGGAAAGAAGAAAAGAAGGAACGAAAGGGGGAAAAAATCAATGTAGTCCATGTTTGAACCACTGAAGAGACCTGTGATTTAACCACTAACCCACAGAATTTAAGGCTTTTTTAAAAAGAAAAAAAAAATCCCCTTTCCCCGACTAGGGGTCTCATTTTCTGAAGATTTTTTGGTGAAAAACCATAGTAGGTACTCAAGAATCATGTCTGCCAAAATTTCAACAATATCCATTCAGCTGTTTTGCTGTCTATTTAGTCCACACACATGCACTTTTCAAACTTAGACATACTAGCAGAAAACCCGCCCTACGGGCAGATTTTCTACCTTTCATGGGCTATAGTCACAAACATGTCTGCTTTGAAGACATAAGTTTTAAACTTTTAATACAGAAGTACTATATTTGACATTTTTAGCCTTACACATAGAAGGGAAGAGGTGTGGCAAGATGGGACCCACTCCATGTTATTCGTAGTCATGTTTTGTCAGCATGCCAAAGTTTTAGGCCTGTAGCTCTATTCTCTTTTCTAGAAAAAGTATCACTTTTTTGGATTACAGAAAGGGGTGTGGCCATATAGATATGCTTATAACATTCCCCTGGTGACACTGATTCTAATTATCTAAATATGTATATGGGTTTGTGGGTCTAACTTCAACCATTAAAGTGTGAATCACGAATACACAGACAGACAGACAGACAGACAGACAGACAGACAGACAGACAGACAGACAGACAGACAGACAGACAGACAGACAGACAGACAGACAGACAGACAGACAGACAGACAGACAGACAGACAGACAGACAGACAGACAGACAGACAGACAGACAGACTATTCATACTTTGTAGTATAGAAAATGCGTCTCTACTAATTAGTGTCCTTTTAAACTTCCCGTGGGAGTTGTAAACATAACCTCATCTAGAAATGTCCTTTTGAATGGGATCAGACAACATATGAACTATCACATAATAACTACCTGTAGTAGCCAAGTCTAGGAACACTAGGAATGGTAGGAGAGGGGTGTATCCACCCTTCTTTTTTTTTTGTCAAGAATGATTTTTAATAAATAATTTACTGTATGAAAGCACAAAAGTTTGTTGTTACAACTAAATCTGTGGTTACTCATGAATAGAAAACATATTTATGGGGCTAAACCCTAACCTTCACCCAAAATACATTTTTCCTAAATGGGTATGTGGTCCTGTTAGTTACCCCTAAAAATTTCAAGACGCTTGATCCAAGTATCTGTATCTGAGAGGAGATAGCAAACACATACATACAGACAGAAAAATTGAAAATTGTAGTAATATATAGTTATTTGGCTACAAAAAATAATTGTTTAGTTTGTCAGCATTGCCTGAACAATTCCTTTGTACCTGCATAACATTTGAAGTGAAAATTAGTTCCTGCAACTCTTTATATCTTCAATACAATAGAATGAATAGGTTGTAACCACAGTAAAAAGATCCATTTTTATCCCCAACTTGTAGATGACCCCACCCCCACCCCCACCTCCACCATACCAATTGTTACTAGCGCAGTGTGACAGATTTTTTAAAAAAAATTATTGAGGCTAAATTTTCTTCATTTTTCAAAATTTATGCATACAGGATATTGAATGCACCATGCTTATTCTGCTTTTGGAAAAATAAATTTTCATCTGGAGGGAATCAAAGTTGGAAAAAGATTGCAATTGAAGCATATCTCAGAATTATAAACTCCTATAGTGGAAAGTTTGTTCTACTTTACTGTATAAAATTCTACCACTCCAATGAGATTGGTAGATATATAAAGGAAGGAGTCAACTATTTCCCACTTCTTTTTCTTTGGTGTGTGTCCTATTTTCTTTTGTGTGTGTGTCTCATCGTTGTCACAACTGCAGCTCAGTGGAGGCGAGCCATGACCTCCTGTCATTGTCTAGTGTGGGGATGCCCTCTTCGTGTTAGGTGGTCGGTGGGATGAACAAAATTCGATGTTGTGACCTACACTCTGCTCTGTGTTGCTGCATTAGCCATGGCAAAGTCTCTTACGCCTCAGCCTTTTATGGTGGCAGAAAAGCTTCCCACACCTGTTCTGAGGTGGTTGAGCATGGTCCATTGCTTGCAGGCAAGGTCTTCATCCAGAAGCTCGCCTGACTCCTACACAAATCTGTGCAGCCTTGATCAATCTGCTGCATGTCACTCCTTTGTCCAGCCCCCATTTTAACCAGATTCTAAGGATACATTTCCATGTTAATCACAGGCAGTGCTGTGTGTGTTCTGTGACTGGATATCATGACTTCAGATGGGCACACTGTGGGGTGGGGGGGGGGGCTCAGCGGTGGTTCTTTGGAGACAGTGGTTTTCGTTGATTGCAGCTTTGTGGAACAATGCCAGTAATGTTGCCTCCAGTCTCAGGGCTGGTGAAGTGATGCTAGCCAGAACTGGTAATTGTGGCATTGGCCTAGCATGTAGGCAGCTGGAGACTGTGTGCAGAGAATTGTTGAAGGTGGTGTCAAGCTTCTACATGTGGGCCCTTCTGCACCACACATGGGCACAGTACTCCATGGCTGAAAAGATGCCTGAGTAAAAATGCCAGTGTTGTTAGTGCCAGCTAGGCAGTGGATTAGGGCAACATGGGCTGATATTTTTGCCAATAGGTACTCAAAATGTGGCCTGAAGGTAAGCTTGCAGTCAAAATTGATGCCTACATATGTCGGGGATGCCTTAAACTGGAGGGTTGTTGTCAACTGCTATGTTGAGTTCTCAGCTTGCCTCCCTGTTATTGAGGTGGAACACGAGGACATAGTCTTGGCATATATAGATTCAAATGCCATTTCTTCAGGTAGGTGGACAGGGTGGTCATGTCAGTCACAAGTCCCGACTGGATGGATGTCCAGCTCTTGTCCGACAGCAGGATAGTAAGTTGTCTGTATAGCTGTTATTCTTTGACAGCTTCCGGGATGTTGTGGATGTAAATATTGAAGAGCATCAGGGCTAGTACAGAGTCTTGGGGCATGCCATTCTTGAGTCTTCTCAGCCTACTATGTTGCTGGTGTGAAGGGTGAAGCTATGGTTGTTGAACATCTCCATAATGAACTCCACCATTTGACAGTCTGGTACTGTCTGCAAGAGCTTGAGATGGAGTCCGCATTGCCAGACAGTATTCTCCTCTCTTTTTCCTTCCTTTAAAAAAAATTCTTTCTTTACCTCTTATACTCTCCTATCTGTTTGTTTCCTTTATTATTTCTTATTCCTTTTGCCCTTTCTTGTTTCTATCATTTTTTATGCTTGTTTGTCTTCTACCATTTTTGACCTCAGTTTTTTTTTCTATTCACTTCTACTTTTTCCTTCATTTCATTCCTCTTGTTCTATCCTTTTTCCTCCTCTTTTTTTATTTTACCTTTTCTATTTTCACTCCATTTTATTCCTTTAATCCTTTTTACCCTATTATTCCTATCTTCCTTCAATGTTTTCCTTTCCTCCACCATTTTTAATAATTCCTTTTTACCTTCTTTCACCTCATTTCCCCCTTCTCACTCTTGGCAAAATATTGAAAAAATTAGAAATGCCAAAGTATTAAAGGAGGGTATGTAACATGTAGGGATTAATTAAACTGAAATCATTAATCAAGCAAACAAGATAAGATAAATAAATATGCCAAGTTTGACAAAACCACACCCATAGCCACCCGATCTAAATAAAAATTTAGCATGGATGTGCAGTTAGATGCCCTAATCAATCCCTGAAATTTTAATGAAGATGCCTCCTGCGGTTTGAGAGGAGTTAGGGTTAGCACATACAGACAGAGAGAGAGAGAGAGACAGACAGACAGGCAGCCAGGAAAATTAATTGTGAATGGTAGTAAGATTTATATAACAATTGATTCTCCCATATTGTCTCAATTAAAGTGTGATGGCCATAGAATTCAAGCTGAAGGTGGAGTTTCTTTGATGCAAGCTATCCCACCATATTCAATCGATGGTCTTATCAATTCAGGCAATTAATTAAGTTGTTCTAATTATTGTGCTTATGCATTCACATATTTTTTTCTTATCCCTTAAATCCCTTTATTGAACCATGTTTTTTTTTCAGTCTTCTTCCATTAGCAATGCATCACCCAGTAATTCAAGGAGTGAGAAGAATTTGAGAAAGAAAAAACTTAGAAAGGATGGATGAGGAAGACAAAATAAATCTTTTGGGAAGTCTTTTTTGGTACAGGATTGTACCAAGAATGCAAATATTGAAACATTGAATGATGAGGAAGGATAGATGGCAGTTGGGAGATATGCTGTGGAGTGTGTGAAGGTGGATATCAAACATGATAAAACAACAAAACTGGTGCCCTACACAAAGGAGAAGTGGCAAACAAGGGGTTCTGCATACAAGGCTCAGCAAATGTATGCATCCAATTCAGTTCAACAATTCATGTTGTTGGAGAAAGATGAACCAGGAAATTCTTTCAATGAAATGGAACTATATTTACAACTGATTCCATTCCACCAGTCAATTTTTTTTGTGCTGTAGTCACTATTGCAAGTACTGATGTTTGGTTGCAATTTTCTAATTACTGTGTTATAGTAGTGATCCATCCCAGTATGTGGAAAAAGAAAGGAATTACTAGATGATTCCAAGCACTGATGATTTGATCACTTTTTTTTATTCCTTAGAGATGATATATTTATATTTACATTTTTGTAAAAGAAATAAGTTACACTTTTGCTGGGAAATATCTTATGTTTCCATGATGGTGCATGCACCTTCATCAAGGATCAAATAAAGATGGAAGGACTTAATGAATTTACTTGTAAATGATAATGAAGGCACTGTGAAGGATCTAAATAATGTATATTCCATTCACACTGTCTGCAGACTTTTCTTGCAATGATAAATGTTCAAAATACAGTATGTAAGAATTTTAATTAAAATATATCACAGTAAAATTTGAAGATAAATGTATGTTTGTTTCTTTTAGAGCTGCATATGCCTCATTTTCTCTGATAGAAATATGTTCTGGCCATTTACAAGATACATGACCCAATGGATATTTACTGAAGAAGATGGATGAAATGGAAAACCAAGAAATTCTTCACAGCTACTGGTTTTTTTAACACCTTTATTATCACTTGCATGCATTCGTGGCCTCTAGCATCGAGTGCTAGCTAGGCCCACATTTGGTGGGCTCTAGTCACACAATTATTCACTGGAAGGACACATCTTGTAGAGATTTAGGATGCATAGTGAACATGTGATTATATATTTTTTAAATTAATTAATTCATCCCAACTGAGGTTGGGTAGAAGGTTATCATAGTGGAGCAGATTTAGGGCATTACCACGTGACTGCCATTTTATATCACCTCACACAGTTTTGGACAGATTTGAATGAAAAAAGTTTGGACATGTGTACTTCAACTCTGTGGAGATAACAGGCCAAAACATTTTCCCTCACCTGTGGCACCCACTATGGGGTAAAAAGTATTCAAGTTCTCCACACCTAGAAAAGACCAAGAAATGCAATGGCTCAATAGTTTCGGCACAGATCTTCCAAGCTGATTGTCATAGGCAGTATTTTTGCTTTATTTTTCACTCCTATTTTCCCTTCCTTCCTTTTTTTATCCCACCCCCTTCTTTTCCCTTCTTTCTTTTCTTCTTCACCCCTTATTTTTCTTCCCTCTCCCCCCATCCTTTTCATTCCTTTTCCCTATTTTTCCTGCCCTCTTTTCCTTTTCTCTCCATCAAATTTTTCGAGAGTGGCACCCTAGTGAGAAATAGTTTCATACCAAAAAAGGGTATAATACCAGGGCCCAATCGTTAAGTTTCTGCACTACTAATAGGGAAATTTTTTTTGCAGGAAATGGTGTGGCAAGGTTGGACTTGATCAAACAAAGTTTGAAAGAGCATCTAAGTTAATGGTGTTTGGGCACAGTTTTGCTTACCCCACTTAGAGGGTGTTTCCCTAAATGTGGTTGGTAACACTCATACACATGTAGTTCTAACCCCACCCCCCCCCCCCCCTATCAAAAATTTTGAAAAAATCAACCCTAAGAGGTTAAGGTTGGCCAATTTTGAAAAAAAGAAGAGAAGATAGTAATGACTCCATGGACACTAAAACATCCCATAAAATATTTGGTGGCCTTTAGCCTTTTTCTCTGGGAGGAATTCGAACACATATCTAATAGCAATAAAGAAAATTTATAAATAAATGAAAGAAAATAAATTTGAGGCCCCCCCCAAAAAGTTTGGAAAAAAGAAAAGGCCTATTCAAGAAATATTGAAACAAGGCATGAACACTCAAATATTATATGCCTAATTTTATATCCCTAAATCACTGTCTCCAGACTTTACGATTTGATACTAGAGGAAACAAAATTTGAGTTAGTTATTTAGGGATGTATAATTAGAGACATAATGTATGGGTGCCTAAAGGCCCGCCGCCTGCCCACCTGCCCACCCGCCCACCTGCCCACCTGCCCGCCTGCCCACCTGCCCACCTGCCCACCTGCCCGCCTGCCCACCCGCCCACCTGCCTGCTTGCCTGCCTGCTTGCCTGCCTGCTTGCTTGCCATTTGCCTTTGTTCCTCATCTGCCTGTTTGTGTGCATTTGATTAATGTCATTTATGCAGGGAAATTGGTTCCTGCCAAGTTAAATTTATGCCCCAACTCCAGCAATGGAAGTATTGAGAAAGAAGACAATGTCTGTTGCAAGGGAAATGCTAGAGGTAAGTGTGTATATGTGATGGTGTGTGTGTGTGTGTGTTAGTGCATGTTGTGTGGGGGGTTGGTGTGTGTTGGTGTGTGTATGTTGTGTGAGTGAGTATAAGTGTTAGTGAGTGTGCGTGGTGTGTATTAAAAGAATTATTAACTCTTGAAAATTTGTATATTTGAGGTAATGATTAGCATTATTCTCTTAAACATTCTATGAATTGGTGGAAAATATTTCCCAACTACAGCATCTTTTTTCATTTATTATAACTTCTTTTTTTTTTTAAGTTTTCAGTTGTATTTTTCCAACTTTATAATTTTTTTTTATTAATCAACACATACTCACAACCCAGAACTATGACTGTTGCAGCTGTTCTCTCACCCCCTTTGTGTCTATATAATTGTTTTCTTTCTGTGAAAGGTGGAAGCAGTGAGAGAGAACACTGCAGCAGCTGCAAATTATATAGTTCTCAAATACTCAAAACATTTAATATTTCACTTTCTGCCATTGATTAACTGCTCACTTTTAAAGTCTGGGTTACCTGGACTCTGAGATTATTCCATACTTAACTTCTCAAATATCTAAGAAGTATGCCTCTTGAGATAGTTAACTATTAGTAGACTTTTACTTGTGAGCTTCTATAGAAAAAGTCATATTAAATTCCAGCCTCCATACATTCTTTTGATTTAATTTTATCAATTTATTCTCTTTTCTATCTGCAATTTCAAAAATGCAGAGCATGGGTGCTATGTTGTCGCCCTTTTACTTATTTAATAAACACAATTTGCAACAGAAAAGGCTTCAGTTCTCCCCTAACCTTTTTGCTTGAACATTTTAAGAAATTCAAGGCCTTCTGTAGGGATGGGAAAATGTGCAGAGTGTTACTAAACTCAAATATTTGTCCTAAGACATACATATACAAAAAAAAATCTTTACAGTTATGAAAGCACACAGGCAGGGAGTTGTTCTCTAATGCTGAGGTAGATGACATACCATAAATCATAATGACTATGACTACCCCTAAACACACAATTAATATGGCTGCATATGAAAACTCTTTATTATATGCAAATTATCACCTACCTCACCTTTTCAATGGGTGTGGGGAGCTCTATTTAAAATTGATAATGGTTTATTACCACTGCACACACAATTTATAAGTGTAGCATGCACTAATGTCCATAATTAACTACAGAAAAGTATAATAAAATCTCTCCATCCTGAAATACATTCCCCCATGCAATGCCACATATATGTTTAAAACTTCGGAGTAAAACACTCTAGGCATCTATAGTAACTTGCTAGCTAGTACCCAAGTTCTCAATAACAGCTGAACAAATTTGTTGAATTCAAAGAAGAATCTGAATAGCAACTAATTGAACAACTGGGAGTAAATATTCCAAGCATCTAATTTTATATGAAGGCATCAATAATGAACAGTTCTCTAATGCTGAGGTAGATGACATACCATAAATTATAATGACTATGACTACCCCTAAAACACACAATCAATAACTGCGACTACACCTAAATGCACAAACAATAAATACTATTCTATTCAGTCTATGCATATAGTATAATAAAAAAATCAGAGTTGGTTCTCTTGATAGCTTATATACTACAGTATCAGTATAGATGAGTAATCCCTTTGTCAGACTGTATGGGTAATTAAAAGTTTTTATCATGCATGATCATAATAATCATATATGTCAAGGGATTTTAATTGTTAAAGTTGGAAGTTTATT
This sequence comes from Lycopodina hypogea, assembly GCA_963969325.1. Classification (NCBI taxonomy): domain Eukaryota; kingdom Metazoa; phylum Porifera; class Demospongiae; order Poecilosclerida; family Cladorhizidae; genus Lycopodina; species Lycopodina hypogea. The sequence goes on from OZ017792.1 coordinate 5,181,018, forward strand.
CCATAAAATAAGTATCTATTGATAAAATGTTGCAATATTGTTGAAATTATTATGTAAAATTAATGTGTTCTAAGTGAGCTTCACAAAGTGCATATACCAAGTGGGATACTTCCATCCTGCTCATAGATTTAATCCAAGCATATTCCAACCATAAGGTTTGTTTGCATAGTACAATTACTGATCAATTATTGCACAGTGCTGAATTATTCAAGAATATATCTTCAATTTGTGTGAAGCAAACTTCCAAAGGATCAAATTGCAAATATCATATTTGATTTTTTTTACATACCACATACACATAAACATCATTGGTGATATGATAGCATGAATGTTACACCAGAAATTGAACAGCAATAGTTACTTTTGGGTTTCTAAGTATAAGCAACGAACGTTTTTCACCACCTGGTAAGTTAATAAATTATAATCTATAATCATAGGGAAGATTAAAACACTAACTTTTTTTTATAGATGTTGACTATTATTTTTAATCTACATGATAAAATAAAAGTTAAATTATATATGTAGTCATTGTTCAATTTGTTACTTTAATTCACACATAGGAACAATCAGGTATGGTGAAATGCTGAGCTGATACTTATAGATGTCACTTACCTGTGAAAGCAAGGATACTCAAGAATGACCAGCATGGCATTCAGAGTTGACCAGAAGGAAAGAAGGGATCAGTTCTAAATTTTGCAAGGAACTAGATGTGTATACCAGTGCAGAATGCCTCATATACTAGTTGTTTGGACTAGTCCACCTAAATTTTTTTGTGGCTGCTCTTGTATCCACTGGCCTGGGTTGGAGAGGATTTGGTTATTACTAAGCTATTTGGTTATTAAATTACTTTCCTACTTATCATAACTACAAGTTATAATTTGAAGTTGTAGCTACAGGGAGTTGCCTTGACAAATCACACTGTTATGTGATGACACACACCAGTTAAAAGGGACAGTAGAGAGTCATTCATAATATTTACTCAGAAATTGGGCAATACCCCACAACCACCTCCCCCCCCCCCCCCCCCCCCCACCCCATGTATAACAAAGTAAAGAATTATAACCAAGGTGAGTTCAAAAGGAAACAAAAAACTTGAGGTGCATCCATTATATTTATTATTTATTTTCAAAAGCCCCCATATCCCCTCCATCTAAATTTTAAACTATAAAGCAAATAAAACAAGATGCAATACTGGCAGGAAAGAAGTCTCCTTATTTTTAAGGTATTAACAAGTTATGCTAATTGCTGCTAATCAGCTTGTCAATTTATACTAATTGCTGTTAACCAGCTTGGCCATAATATGCTGAGCATGGCCATAATTTGCTGAGCTTGACCATATATACTGCTACTGCCGATTCCCCCCCCCCCCTCCCCCTTACCCTTTATGCAACCCCCAGCCACACCCCCACATTCAATTTGTAAAGTTGCTGTCTCCGCAGTAAAATTTGTTGGACTTCCTTTATGGAAACACGTGCACCAGCTGTGCTTCAACTGGAGTTGTTAAGGAACCACTCATAACCCTTCCTTTGACTTCACTGAAAAGCATTGGCCCAGGTGAGTAATGATGGAAGGCCCCCAGGAAGATCAGCAGAGTGAGGTAAGTTTTATATATATATATATATATATGTAATTTGGGAGTAATAAATCTAAATGTATTTGATAACCTTGGTAAGCATGTTTACCTCCTTTGTTAACATATTTATTGGGAGTGTGAAATATCCACCTGTGTTCTATCATTTACCCCTAGAGTGGGAGATGAAGAAGCTCATGTAGATATTTTAGATTTCAGGATAAATATCACTCAACAAGCCTTGTGTAAATGGAATCACCACAAAAAGTTATATAAGATTAAAAACAAGGAATTGAAATCTTACCCTGTACAAAAGAAGCCAAAGATACAATGGCCACTCTATTAAGGCACATGTTTCCTCCCAGGCGTAAAGTGGGAGGTTATACCATGGACCTGGGGTTGGCCCCATTTATTTATCCAATTTATCCCTCATTTATTTAATTTGGTTGTTTTAACTTGATATATATATATATATATATATATATATATAGGAAAAACTGCCCTTAAGGCAGGCTTTTTAAAAATTTTATTTACATTTTTTCCTATTTTCCTTCTATCTTTTTCCCTTCTATTTATTTCCTTTTATAGTTTTTCTCCTTTTATCCTTTCTTCATTCAATGTTCTCTTCTTCCTTCCCATTTTCTTTCCTTCTTTTAAACTTTCTTTCACTTCTCTTTCACCTTCTTTCACCCTATGTTGGGGACCACCTGAGACAAACTAGACCAACCAGAGCAATTTCGGTTTTTGGTACTACTTTTAAATTGTCTTCTAAACAGCATAGATAGAGGATGACTTCTGAGTGGAAATTGTCCAAAGGAAAGCACTGTCTAAGCTTAGCTCATGTGTGGATGATCCTTTCCACTTTATAAAACCCTGTTTGTTGAAATTTCCTTTTTCCCACACTTGTGGTAAATAGCAGTTAGAGCTGGGCATTTATCCTGTGTTTGGGAACTTCCACCACATCTAGTATATTGAGGTTTCCCCTTTTTATGTGTGGCTTGGTTGGGGCAACCACTAGTCCCACCTTTCTTTAGCCAATTATTCCTTATCTTCATCTCACACAAGGTTGCATGGTCTTTTGTTTCTTCCCTCAACTGCCTACTTTGGTCTTCGACAGCTTAATTTTGCCTAACTCTTTTTTAAAGCAGTTTCTAAGGTTAGTTCAAGATCCATCTGCAGTTTCTCAGACAAAACCTCTTCAAAGTGCTCTGGCTGAGCTTTTAAAGGCTCAGCCAGACCCCACAAAAATGACACAACTACAGTAAACAGATAATTAAACAGAATGTTCAACATTGTTTTCTGTTACATACATACGAATCTTACACCTCATTTTCTGTTACCCACACACATAGTATCATCTTATTAGATAAAAAATGTTGGAGGCTGACCTGAACATCTCCCCCTCCATTACCAACAGCGAGGTCACCAGATTGGGTTGTCTGTATCAGTTGAATCCCACTCTTGCCTTAATAGCCCATTAGCATTCTGGTGGCTCACTCCTGAGTGGCGAGAGATTGAAAAATCATAAACTTGTAGAGCTAAGGCCCATTTCTTCAGCTTCCATTCAGCTTCATTGAAGTTAGCAGGGACATTAAAGCTTGGTGATCAGTCACAATCTCAAAGTTAATGCCACCAGATGAATGGCAAAGTGATCAATTGACTTGTATACAGCCAGGCATTCCAGTTCTGTGGCTGCATAGTTTCTCTCCGCTTGTAGAAGTTTCTTAGAGTAGAATCCTAGGGGTCTTTGCATTCCATCCCTCTCAGCTGATAGTACTGCTCCAAGGCCCTCGTAGGATGCATCTGTGTGGACAACTAGGCAATCTCCCTCTCAGGGTAGCCACAAAACATGAGAAGAAAAGAGAGTGTCAATTAGATATTGAAATGCATCATTCATAACCTCATCCCACACCAGGGTATTGGGAATCACTTTTCTTAGGGCATCATACAGTGGCCCAGCCCTCCCAGTATAGTCTGGGACAAACCTCCAGTAATAGCCAGTGGTACTAAGAAATTCACGTAAATCCTTCTTGGTGTAATGTCTTTTGTGATCTCTAATAGCCTTGACCTTTTCCTCAGGTAACTTAATCTTGCCTAGACCTTCTTTATACCCTAAATATGTAAGTTCATTAGCATCCCACACATACTTAGCTGAATTTGCTGTCATGCCTGCTTGTCCTAAGGCACCTAACACTCCCCTAATGGGTTCAACATGCTCTTCCCACATGTTAGAAAAAATTAGCACATCATCTATGCAAGTGCTCAAGAAATCAGCGTGCCCCTCCAGCACCTTGTCCATGCACCGCTGGAAAGTGAGAAAGCATTTGACCCCAGGGTGTGCAGAAGGAAGTTTTATGCTGGCTCTCCTTCTGTACAGGCACTTGATAAAAACCTTTCTTTAAGTCTACCTTCAACAACCATGTGGCCTCTGCAGGTCATCAATCCTAGGTAAAGATCTCCTACTCTGACCTGGTTCAGCTTGCGGTAATTGATGCACAACCAGAGAGAGCCATTACTCTCCCTGATGGGTACCATGGGAACAGACCAGGGGCTGTGAGATGGTTTAAGAATGCCCTGGTCAAGTAACTGCTTAATTTCCCCATGAAGCTCCTCCTTCCATGCTGGAGCTATCCTATAACAATATGACTGAACTGGGGGTGATTGGCCTGTATCAATAGCAAGACATGAAGCATTAGTTTGACCTAATTTTTCTCTCACTACCTCATCCAATTCATTGAGTATCCTGTTTAATTACCCTTACTGAGCTTCTATCATTATTGTCTTTCCAAGTGACACTTTCTCTGGAGGCTCATCACAACCCATCCTCACTTGGCCTATTACAACCCTGAAAAGGTTTGCAGTGGGTGTGTTCCAGGGTTTAAATCAGTTAACATAGATATTTTTTACCTGATCTCTCTTCTTAGGCACTGAAATTTTATAGAGAGTCTTAGACAGTTCTCCTCATACCTCATATGGGCCCTCCCAGATTGAGTTTAATTTCCAAGTTGAATTAGGGTCATGGAGTAAGACCATACCTCCTTGTTGAAATGGCCTATTCTTTGCTTTTTTATCATACTATTGTTTGACCATGGTCTTGTACTTTCCCTCCTGTTTCCTTACCATCTCATGCAGAATGGAAGGGTCTTTCTCAAATCTCTTACACATTTAACAGAATTGGTAAAACTAAGTTTTCCTTCAAGTCACCCATCATTAATGGCTTCTAGTGCCCCCCTCATAGGGTATCCATGGACTAATTCAAATGGGGAAAACCCTGTTACAGTATGAGGTGTACCTCGGTAAGACAACAGGAAAAACTTAAGGCTTTGTCACACTCCATCATTTCACTGCCTAATTTCCTCATCATTCCTTTAAGGGAGGCAAACCATCTCTCTAGAGTGCCATTTCCCTGTGGGTGGTAGGCAGATGTTCTTAGCTTTTTGATACTAAACAGGTCACACACTTGTTTTGCTAAGGTACCTAAAAATACGCTACCCTGGTTAGTCAACAGCTCCTGAGGAATTCCTATTTAAAAAAATCATTTCTATAAGTCCCTCAACCACTGACTCAGCGCCAATTTTTTTTTGTGAGTGGAATAGCATATAGGAATCTTGTTCCCACACATAAAACCATTCAAATGTAATAAACCCAGGCTTGGTTCTATGTAGGTGACCTACCAGGTCTGCTGCCAGTCTGTGGTATGGCAATCTGGGCAGGCTTGACAATACCTTTTTACATCCCCATGAAGGCCTAACCATATAAACTGCTCTAACAGACTTGCAGAGGTTTTTTTTAAAATTTAAATAGTGGCCACCTACTAATCCTCTGTGTGTAATATCAAGAATCTCTTTTTTTCTAATAGGGACCAGCACCCTTTTTACCTCCTTCCCTGGGGCCATTAGCTTAACCTGGACTAACATCCCATTCTCTTCCACCATAAAACCACCAACCTGCTCACCACCTATTCTTCTTATTTCAGCTAAACTACTGTCTTCCTTCAATTCACGCTTAAACTGTTGAAGTTAGACCCACAAACCATATGTATTTAGAATCAGTGTCACCTCACATACATACATGTGTACATACATATATATACATATATATGCATACATACATACATACATACATACATTCATACATGCATGCATTCTTGCCAGCCTGCCTGCCTGCCTGCTTGCCTGCCTGCATAGTTACATATATAAATATACTTTTGTTTTTATAATTGTGAATTAAATGTAAATATGTATACCTTTAATTAGTTCCATTTATTGTATTCTAGTGCATTACCTTCATGAATTTAATATATTTTTTTAAATCCTTTGTTATATATATATATATATTAACAGATATACCATTCATTTTGCTGAGTGAAAGCAACTTCCAGTGGATGCGGTTATAATAAAACTACATCCATAGTCACACCCACAAGATAATGACAGTCTTCAAGTCATGTGCAGGCCACATGCCTAATTTTATAGAACTTGGTCATTTGTTATAGTTTTCATGTAACTAAATCACACCCTATGACAATAGTACACCCACAGTCATCCAATCTAAACAAAACTTTTGCAAGATTGTGCAGTTAGGTGGCCTAATCAATTCGTGATAGCTTTGTTAAGATCCCTCCAGTGGTTTGGAAGGGGTTAGAGTCTGAACATACAAATAGAAAATATATCTTGAATTATAGTAAGATGATGCTCTGTGGCTAATAGTGCAGTAATGGTACAATTATTAGAAATACTATACTCAAATTAATTCAATTACTTTTGATTTGGTCAATACAATTATTTTTCTTTTTTTTTAAGTCATTGTATAACAATTGATTCTCTCATATTATCTCAACAGAAGTGTGATGACCATAGAATTCCAGCTGAAGGTGGAGCATCTTTGATGCAAGCTACCCTGCCATATTCAATCGATGGTCCTATTGATTCAGAAAATGAACTAATTTATTCTGATTCTTGTGCTTCTGCTTTCACTGATTTCTCATTATCTCTTGATTTGTTTGTTGACAAGAGTTCTTCTCAGTGTTCTTCCCCTGGGTGTGCATCATCCAATGGTCCAAGGAGTGAGAATAAATCAAAACAGAAAAGGCTTACAAAAGGTGAACGAAATAGAAAAAAAAATTCCAAGATTGTTTCTCCCACAGTTCCACAAGTCATGATGATGAAAGGTGAACCAGAACATTTGTGCAATGAAGCTGAGAAGACATTTACACCTGATTTTGTTCCACAAACCAGGTTTGTTTGTGCTGAAGACATTGCAAGTACTGATATTGGGTTGCAATTTCCTAATTACTGTGTTATTGCAGGGATGCATCCCAGGATGTGGGGGAAAAAAGGAATTACCAGCTTCCAGATACAAGCGATTTTATCACTTTCCTTTGCCTTAGAGGTAATATAGTATTCCCCTTCTTGTGAGAGAGACCACATTTTCATGCATGATGATGTATTCGCTGTATATATGCTTAGCTCTATTGTAAGGCCACCTCTCTTGTGAAACCGATTTTTGTCAGATTTAAGGGTGGTCTCTCAAGAGAGGGACTACTGAATATTCATTTGTACATTATTTGGTAAAAAAATTAATTAAACTCTGGCTGGAGGATAGTTTAATAATTCCATGATGGTGCACATCTCATCATCAAAGATCATATAAAGACAGAACTTGGATGGGTTAGGTTGTAATAAAATGAAGGCATCACCGAGGATGTCTGTCAAATATATTCCATTGACATGGTCTGCAGACTTCTTTGTTTCATATTTAACACTTGTATGGAATGATAAGTGTTTGATATAAGGTATGCAAGAATTTTGATTAAAATATATTTTAGAAAATTATGAAGAGAGAAAAATTTGAAAAGATAGAAGAAAAATAAAGAGAGAAAAGAGAGGGGAAAAATACAAGGAAGAAAAAATAGGAGGGGAAATGATAGAAGAGAGAAAAACAGAAGGAAAAAAATAGAGGAAAAAAGATAGGAGGAAAGAGGATCGAAGAAAGAGGAAAGATTTATGATTTAAAAAAAGGATAGAAGAAAAATAAGACAAAGGGAAAAATAAGATAAAAGGATAAAAGGAATTTAAAAAATGTAAGGAAAAAAGGTAGAAGGAAAAAAATTTGCAAAAGGAAGAATGAGGAAAAGGGAAAAAGTAAGGGAGAATAAAATTGACCAAAACTCTGGGAGTTCAAAGTCAGACAAATAGACAGAGAGAGATTTTACATATCTAGGTACTAGAGAAAAACCAGCTCTACGGGAGGTTTCTCGGTCCACCTTTGGTGGATTGTCACAAAGAATTAACATGTCTGGAATTTGAGTGTTCCAATTTTTTTCCTTCCTTATATCTTTTCTTCTATCTAAACCTTACTTTTTTTTCCTTCCTTATATCTTTTCTTCTATCTAAACCTTACTTTTTTTTCCTTCCTTATATCTTTTCTTCTATCTAAACCTTACTTTTTTTTCCTTCCTTATATCTTTTCTTCTATCTAAACCTTACTTTTTTTTCCTTGCATCTCTATTTCCTTCTCAATTCTTCCTTCCTCCACAACACTTTGTCCTTCCTTTTCTTTTTCCCTCACTTTTTCCCTTTCCATCTATTTTATTGCATTTATCTTTTTTTTCCCTTTTATCCCTTTTCCTTCAATTTTTCCCCCTCCCTTCTATCCTTTTTTCTCCTATCTTTACTTTTTATCTTTTTATACACCATTTTCTTTTTCTTTATTATTTTCCTTATTTTTCTTCCTCCTATCCTTCTCCTTCTATCCTTTTTCTTCTATATTTTTTCTTATATCTTTTATCTTCTTATTGTTTTCCTTTTCTTTTTCTTTCTGTCTTCATTTTCTTTTATCTTTTCCCTCTCTTCTTTCTTCTTCCTATTTTCTTTCTATCCTTTCTTCCTTTAATTCTTTCTTCTTTCTCCCCCTTTACTTTTTCTTACCCCTGTATTTCCTTTCTTTTTCTTTTTTTCTCCAACCTTTCTTCCAATTTTTATTTCTTTCTCCAACCTTTCTTCTTGCACTCTTTTTTACCTTCTATTTTCTTCTTTCCTCCCTCACTTTTTCCTTCCTTTTCTTTCACCCTCATATTTTCTTTCCTTCTTTTCTTCTATCCTTCACCTTTTCCCCTTCTTTTCTTTTTTTCATCTTTTTTCCCTTCATTATTTTCTTCCCCCTTTCCTCCTTCTCTCACTTTTTTCCCCCTTCCCACTTTTTCTTTCTTCTTCTTTTCTTCTTCCCACTGTCCCCCTCCCTCCACTTTCCCCAGCCTGTATTTCTCATCACCCTCCTATTATTTTTTCCCCCTCCTCACCTTTTCTTTTTTCTTTTCTTCTTCCCACTGTCCCCCTCCCTCCACTTTGCCTACCCTGCATTTACCATATTTTTTCCTAATACCTCATAAAAAGGATTTATTAAGTTGTTTTTTTTTTAATTACTGAACTGTCCCTTTGTCACAAAAATGTTGGCTTTGAAGACATGTTGTAGACTTTTAAAACAAAAGTGAACATGTGATTAGGTCAAAAAAATTTTTGGGAGTACATTTTTTATATTTTTAGTGCTACCCCCAAGAGGAAAAGGTTTGGCCAGATGGGACCCACCCCATGTTATTCACAGAGTCAAGCTGTGTCTGCATGCTGCCTGTAGCTCCATTCTTTTTTCTGGCAAAAGTACCATTTTTTCCTTTTCTTAATACAGAAGAGGGTGTGGCCATATAGATATGCTTATGGCATACCCCTCATGACATGAATTATGAATATATATGGGTTTGTGGGTCTAGCTCCATTCTTTTTCTGGCAAAAATACCATTCTTAGCTTTATTTGAATACAGAAAGGGGTATGGTCATATAAACATGATTATTACATTCCCCTGGTGATACTGACTCTAAATATGTCATTGTTTGTGGTATAACTTCAACCGTTCAATTGTGAATCGCGGATGCACGGACAAACAGGCTGACAGACAGAGAGACAGACAATTCACACTTTATAGTATAGATGATTGTATTGTGTTGACCTAATTCATGTCCATCAATAGTGTCATGTTCAATACAGAGATTGCTATGAGCATTCATCGTGTTTTGCTATCATCTCACTCCATTAAAGGAGTCAGTGGTCAGGTGAAGCTATGGGCCAGGTATATTCCAAACAATTAACCTGTCAACTGAAGATCTATCAACAGAAAACTTATAAATTTAAAAAAAAAAATGTTAACCCAAAACTAAAAAATTAACTGGAACTAGTCAGGCCTATACACCAACTTTCATCAATCATGCCTAACATGATGTGATGCTCCTTTCTACTAAAGATAATTTTTGACAGTGGTAAAATGGGCTAATGCTGCATATTTTGCAGTAATTGAAAGCAGTTGCATGGCAACATACACAATCCCTCTGTTCCACCAGCTCAAGCATTAAATCCATGACAACAATGGATATATTGCTAGTATATATATATATATATACCTCTAAATGTCAAATCTTATCTGTCTTTTTGTCCAGATTTGAACTCTTTCCAGAGTTTGGTTTGATTGGCCCCAAATTTTCTAGGCAAGATGTGAGCCTCCATACCTATTTTTACCAACAAAAATTTCCAGAACATTGCTCCCTTGGTGTGGAAGGAAGGAATTAAAATTTTCCACAAAAAAAAAAAAAAAAAAAAAAAAAAAAAAAAAAAGCCTGAAGAATGTGGTGAAATAGTAAAGGCATAGTATTTCCAAACTGAAGGTTGGAGCTTCTACTTCCCTCCAATTTTTTTCTTCCTTTTTCCTATCCTTTTCCCATTCTTTTCCCCCTTCCCTTTCTTCCTTCTATCTTTTTTCCTTCTAGCTTGTTTCCCTTCTCTCATTTTTCATATTTTCCCTTCCCACTTTTTTCTTCTTTTTTTCCATCTATCTTTTACTCCTTTTAGCAATTCACTTTTCTCTTATTTTCCTTCTATCTTTTTTCATTATACTTTGTTTTCTAATATATTTTTCTTTTATCTTTTCTTTTTCCTTCCATTTTTTCCTATCCTTATACCTTCTACTTTTTCCTTCTATCTTTTCTTTCTTTCCTTTTTTCCCCTTCAATTTTTTTCCCACTTACCATTTATAATTCTTTCTTTTTTCTTTTAATTTTTTTCTTCTATCTTTTTCCTTCTATCTTTTTATCTATTACCTTTTTCCTTCCATCTTTTTTTCTAAATTATCTTTTTATCTTTTTCTTCTATTTCTTTCTTCAATCCTTTTTCTTTCTACTTTTTCTTCAATCTTTTTTTCCTTCGATCCTTTATATAGTTTTTCTTTTATCTTTTCTCCTTTCATCTTCTCACCTTCTATCCTCTTTTCCATCTTTCTTTTTTCCTTCTTTTTTTACCATCTCTCTCTTTTTTTTTCCTTCTATTTTTTTATCTTTAATTTTCTTCTCTGTTTTCTTTTCTATCTTTTTTCTTTCCATTTTTTTCTTTTATTCTTTTTTCCCTTTGTCCCTTCTATTCTTCTATCCCCTTTTCATCTTTTTTCCTTCTATAATTTTTTCTTCTATCTTTTTTCCTTCTCTCTTTCCCTTCCATCTTTTTTTCTTTTATCTTTTTGTTTGTTTTCCCTTCTATTTTTTTCCCCCCAATTTCCCTTCTTTCTGTCCTATTTTCCCCTTCCTTCATTCTTTCGACTTAGTGATGGATTCATGCAAATATTTAGAATTAATTCACTCCTCAGTATGGTGTCGTCCAGAAATAATTGAAAATGCTGTCAGGGTATGTGTCAGTATATATTGTTTCAATAATATACATACCTTTTAATTATTTCTTTTATTTGTAATGAAGAGAGCTGCTGCCCTTATACATATTAGAATGTAGATGAAATTGCAATTGAAATTGAATATTGAGATTTCAAATAAGTAACACATTAGATCCTCACTCATGTATATATATTATTTTTTGTTGTTGTTTTGTTTTTGTTTTGTTTTCTGTTTGTTTGTTTTTTTTTGGTTTTTTTGGGGTTTTTTTGTTTTGTTTTGTTTTTGTTTTTTTTGGGGTTTTTTGGGTTTTTTTTTGTAGGGTCTGGAGATATCCCAGAACACCTGAAGGTATTTGAAAAGCCTTGGACCCCCGAGGAAGCAATCCGAAAATATTTTGATAAATGAGGTAGGTGAAACCTCTCATTATTAACTCTCATTATTAAATTATTTTAAATTTTCACTTCATTTCTATTTTATATTTATTTTACTATTAACTTAATCTTATCATTTAATTTTTTTAGCAATTAGCTTATTTCTGAACAATCAATTCCAAAAAGAACTGAAATTGCCAGACTGTCTGAAGTTGCTGCCAAAACGTGAATTTTCATTCCTCCTACCTTAGCTCCACCATAGCTGGAGATTGAAATGCTACATCACCATGAGCAGATTGAATAGTTCCTGCTATTCCTTTCAAATTCTTCTCCTTTGCAACCAATCTACACCCCACCATTGTCTATGAGCATTCAATATATATAGAATACCAATAACTTCACTATCTTCCACCTTCCTTAATGGATGATTACTGAACTGAGCTCATGACTACTAAGCAGTTCTTTAAATAGGTACTGCATTAGGATATGTATCTCTTGCCACAATTGGAGCACATCAGTAGCCCTGGCCCATTATATTTTCATACATCCATTCAACTTCACTCAAAAATTTTGTCCAATGTGGTCCACTTCTCTACACATATGATATTCTCTTGACCCAATTTCCCTTTTTCTTGTGACAATTATTCTGTACCACATCATAATTTTTCTAAATTTGTATATGGTTATCCACTAAATCCTTCACTTCCAAACCTGCTCCTACCTTTCTATCCCTGATCTAACTCGTTGCATTCAAAAGCTGTTGATTATCATTTTCTCACTCATGTCCTCCACTGCATGCAGGAAAAAAAATACAATTTCCCTATATGACTCCTACTTTTTCAAGATTAACCGGGAACTGCTGTCAGTTAGTATTTGCCCAACATGCTGCCTTGACATGGAATTAATTATTTGGAAGCTTTGATTGATGATGTTTAATATGCCAGCTGCTCATTCCCTATAAGCTGTTGGGGTTTTAAGAACTGCTTAATCCCCAGGTATGGTAGGTTGCTGCCACCAGAGTCAATACCCAGCTAACAAGGTCCTTGATTCTTAAATACCAGAGTAATTTAGGTTATAAATTAAGAAGAACTTTATTAGCAATTTAGCAAAAGACTCCTGACAGTGGCCTTTCCAGGGTCTTTTATACCCCTAGACACACATTAGCATTACATGATACAATCTTACATACATACCTAGAATTTAAACACATTAGCTACCTATAGGGTTCCTTAAACTAATATAATATACCTAAGACTCAATAACAGCACAAGTACAGACACATAACTTGGTTGTTTTTCTTGTTCAAATATATGTTTACAATTAACTAATAAATGTTCTGGGCCTGGCTTGGCCATGTTGAGGGTTGACCCTCGACATCTCCCGCTCCCCAAGGTGAAAGCCGTCCCAAAGACAAGTTGTCCGACTTCTCAAGTTCTTTTGGCGATACTTGGATCTCTTCTGTGGTTGTATTGATACTTGCTTCCATAGTTGGCCAACACTGTCTCGAGAGGCCATCTGCATTTTGATGATGAATTCCAGGTCTATACTTTATGTCCATGTCGAAAGCTTGTAATGCCAGAGCCCACCTCATCAATCTTCCATTCAAACGATTCGAGTTTAAGAGGGCAACCAAGGCGCTGTGGTCAGTAAAGACTGTAAACCGTTGCCCAAGTAGGTGAAGAGTGAAATGGTCGATTGCTTTCACTACTGCCAAGCATTCCAGCTCTGATGCACTGTAATTACATTGAGCAGCTGTCAGTAGATGTGAGAAGTAGGCCATAGGTCGTTCTTCTCCTTCCCTGATGACAGAGAGTACAGCTCCTATCCCTGATCCTGATGCATCCATGTGGAGAGTGAGTTTGTCTCCAACCTTCAGTAATGTCAATGTGTGCTCATTGCATAAAACAGATACAAGATGTTGGAAAGAATCACATTATTTTTTATTCTACTCCACTACACACGGGGCACCCTTCTTTAAGGCATCGTTCAGAGGAGCCGCCCACCTGGCACAGTCCGGGATAAACCTCCGGTAATAGTTTATAGTACCCAAAAATGCCCTAATACCCTTTTGATTTGTTGGTCTGATATAATCCCGAAGTGCCTTTACCCTAACCTCTGGTACACTAACCACTCCATTACCTATTTTGTGTCCTAGATACTCAAGGGAGGTAGCGCCCCACACACATTTGCTAAGCTTAGGTGTTAATCCTGCCTTTTTAAGGGCAACCAATACCCACCTGAGGTGAACTAGATGTTCTTCCCATGAACTGGAGTAAACTAAGACATCATCTATGTAAGTTGAGCTATATTCAGAATGTTCACTAAGAGTTTCATTCATACACCTTTGAAATGTGGCAGGGGCATTCATAAAACCAAAAGGCATTCTCTTGAATTGATATTTTCCCCACGGAGAACAGAAAGCTGTCTTGTTTTCACTGTCTTTATCCAAGGATACTTGGTAAAATCCCTTGTTCATATCAAGTTTTGTGAGCCATGTTGCTCCAGCAACATTATCTAACAATTCCTGAATTAATGGCATTTGGAATGGGTCAGCATGTGTAGCTTTATTAAGCTTACGGTAATCTATACAAAGACGTACAGCTCTAGTACCACACTTCCTAATGGGGACCATGGGTGAGGACCAAGGACTTCTGGACGGTACAATAATCCCTTCCTTTAAGAGTTCATCAATCTCTCCTTTCAGGTCTTTTTTCCACCCAGGTGCAACCCGATACGGATGAGACCTTATGGGGTCTATGTTACCAGTTGAAATGGTGTGCTTATGGTCCTTAACCTTCCCTAACTTCAATGTCACAACATCATCAAATTCATCCAAGAGTAACTGTAAATCTTTCTGTTGTTTATGTGTTAAATTAGGGGAACCCATCTTCACTTTCCCAACTGGTTCTGACATATCTGCTGTTTCATCAGCTACAACAACTCTGAAAAGATTGGATTCAGGTGTTTCCCAAGGTTTCAACCTATTGATATGGACTACCTGGTTCTTTGAGTTATTTTCTAATGCTCCAATTCTGTAATTGAATTCAGAAAGTTTCTCAAGTACTACATATGGGCCATTCCAGATGCTGTCTAACTTGCCTGATAAGTTTGGATTGTGGCATAATACCTGGTCTCTAGCTTTGAAAGACCGAGCTTGGGCACCTTTATCATAGGCTGCCTTGCTCTTCTCCTTGAATGCCTGTTCATTATCATGGGCTGCCTGGTGAATCACTGCTAAAGTGTCCCTCAACTCCGACACCCATCCACTGAGCTTTTGAAGCTCAGTTGCCCCTCCACCCAACCTTCCTTCATTGCCTCTAAAGGACCCCGTAATGGACGACCATGGATCAGTTCATAAGGTGAAAACCCAGTGGCCGCATGGGGAGTGGCACGATAAGCAAGTAAATAAAACTTTAATAGATTATCCCACTCTTCCTTGCTATTAGAAGCTTTCCGGAACATTCCTTTCAGACATGAATGCCATCTTTCAAGGACACCATTTGTTTGTGGGTGGTAGGCTGTGGTTTTAAGTTTTGTGATATCAAGCAACCTACACAACTCTTTATTCAGTCTTCCTACAAATACAGAACCCTGATCAGAGAGCAATTCATGAGGAATACCAGTGTGTGCAATTACTTCAAGCAGTCCTTCAGCTACAGAGATGGCATCTACCTTTTTCAGAGGAACTGCATAAGGATAGCGAGTGCCAAGACACATCACTGTCAAAATGTACTTAAACCCTCTTTTTGTCCTGGAAAAAGGTCCTACTAGGTCACAAGCCAATCTTTCATATGGTACTGATATTATAGGTGTAGTAGCCATTGGAACTTTCTGTTTGAGGTGTCTACCTGCCCTTTGACATTCAGGGCAAGTGCCACAATACTGCCTGGTATCCTTCCTAATACCTGGCCAGGTAAAATGGGGTTGAAGGGAGGCCACCACTTTATTATGCGAGAAGTGCCCCCCGGCTAATCCCTTGTGGGCTAGGTCTAGGATCTGTTGTCTCCTAACAGAAGGTACAACCACCCTAAGCCATTTCTTCCCTATTTCAGACCCCTTTTTATGCACTACAACTCCCCCTTTTTTTAAATAACCATCTTCACCCTTTTCTGCACATTTCCTCAATCCAGCAAAAGTCTTATCAGCCTGCTGTTGCTCTATGAGCACTTTAACCTCTCCTGTTCCTTTTGCAAGGTTAGGAAGTGGCTGATCATTCACTAAACCACCCTCTAACACTCCAACAACACCCTCAACAAATCCTGAACCAACTCCTGTTTCATCCAACCCTGGACATGTTTCCTCAGGCATGCTTGTGCCTTCTGTACCTGCCTCTTCCTCAGACAGTAAACCATCTACCTCAGCACTAGACTGATTTTGATCATGCATGGGGTTGTCAGGAGTAGCCATGCTTTCTTCAGGTTTGAGGCTACCAGAGATTGGCAGTTGCTTTGGGCTAGCTCCATCTCTAGCATCAGATAAAATATTTTCTTTTTCTTCCTTTTCCAACTCCTGGCTCTGAGCCCTGGTAATAGCTGCTAGAGCTCTAGGTGAGGAATTAGCTTGGTAAAGGATTGATCTACTTGTAATCCAAGCTTTTACTACTGGGTGATCCCTACCCAACAATACATCATGTGCACTGTTTCCCACTACAAGTACCTCTATAGATTCAGTGGTACCCTCTACCTGAAGGTCAACTATTGCTGTTTTTAAGAATTTAGTCTCCCTATCAGCAAGCTTAGCTTGAACCTCTTTACCAGTGTACTGTGATGGCATTATTAACCTGGCAGGAACAGTGGTCATATCTGCCCCAGTATCAATAAGAAGCCTACATGGTTTCCCATTGACAATCCCAAGTTTGATCAAATCAGGAAATTCATTTGTTTCTGACCCTGAATTAATCCTTCCAAGCCTCACTTTAGTTTCTCTGCAGTCCCTACGGGTATGCCCTGGCTTCCCGCAGTTAAAGCAAATTATAGGTTTACTAAAGGGTGGGGTTCCCTGGTCAACTGGGTTACTTTCCCTTTGGCCCACACCCAGACTGTTCCCTGCTGGCTTACCCCATCCCTTACCCTTAGTTAGGTGCCCACCTTCTCCACAGTTGGTGTGTTGAAGTTGCTGCTCCTTCGGCTTCCCCCAGTATTCCCTGGATCGTCTGTATGCTGAGTACCCATCTGGAGATTTTCTATGCATCTTCATGCATTCGCTAAATGACTTGGACTCCAATGAGGCTTCCAACTCATCCACTATCTGGTAGACACTGTCAAAGTTCTTTCCTTTCAGGGAGTGGCACACTTCTGATGAGTAGTAGCAAGTTAGCACACCGAAAAGCTGTTCCTTGATGTGGTCCTGACGATCGCAAATGTTTTTAGCAAGCCTGGTAATTCCTTTCAGTATGGGTGTGAGGTGGTTTCTAGGTGATTGCTGATCTCCTGGGCTACTGCGCCATACTTTGTGTCTTGTTCGAGTCTCAGTGTAGCCAAGTCTCTCAAGCAGCGATGTCTTAAATACCACGTAAGGTGTTTCTGCAGTGACATTCATCTCATAATAAATTGATGATGCCTTCCCTGTCAGTAACTTTCTGATGTTCTTCATCCATTCTTCAGTTAGAAAGTCTCCTTCTTCCATGGCTTCCTCAAAAGTTGCCAGGAATGCCTCTGGGTCGGTGTGGTCATCCAGTTTTGGTAGGGCTTGTAGGATAGCTTGTTTCTTCTGGGAAGCTAGGTCTGTCTGATGCTGAGCTTTATGCATTTCAGAGGCTTTGGTATGTGCTTCAATAGCTGCTGCCTCCCTTTCTGCATTGGCTCCTTCCAGAGATTCAAAGCGAGCCTGACGGTCTTTTTCAATCTGCTCCCAATGTCTTAGGCGAGCATCTTCAAACTCTCGTCTTTCCCTTTCCTCCTGCTTTCTCTCAGCTTCTGCTTGTCTTCTACTTCTTTTGTCATCTTCTACACTAGCAAGTAGTGAAGACATTGCTTGGGTAAGTAGAGTGAGAGCATCAGGCATAGAAGGAATGTTTACTGAGAAATTTGAATCTGTATCTTCATCTTCCTTATTTTTCTGCTTGTTGGCATGATGTAGCATACTGCTTTGCGTTGCTCATAGTTTCTATTAACTTGAATGAGTTTTTGACTGGTTCTTTTCTCATAGAAGTACCGCTGCCACCATGTGTTGGGGTTTTAAGAACTGCTTAATCCCCAGGTGTGGTAGGTTGCTGCCACCAGAGTCAATACCCAGCTAACAAGGTCCTTGATTCTTAAATACCAGAGTAATTTAGGTTATAAATTAAGAAGAACTTTATTAGCAATTTAGCAAAAGACTCCTGACAGTGGCCTTTCCAGGGTCTTTTATATCCCTAGCCACACATTAGCATTACATGATACAATCTTACATACATACCTAGAATTTAAACACATTAGCTACCTATAGGGTTCCATAAACTAATATAATACCTAAGACTCAATAACAGCACAAGTACAGACACATAACTTGGTTGTTTATCTTGTTCAAATATATGTTTACAATTAACTAATAAATGTTCTGGGCCTGGCTTGGCCATGTTGAGGGTTGACCCTCGACATAAGCTACCATGCAATCTCGCATCCCAACAAGCCTCATCTACTTCATACATTTGCATCATCCATTTTAAAGGGGCTAGGTAAGCTTCAGTATTCTCTGAATCAATTCAGTTTGTGTAATTCAAGTTATCCTTGCATCATCCTGTTCTTTTGACTTTCTTATTTTCTCTTTCCAGACTTGTCTCCATCAAATTCTCCACCATCTATGATTGCACATGCATCTGCATGACTTATCTTCATTTTCTGTTTTTTTTTTCCAAATTTTTTGGTCTTCACAATGTCGAAATTAAAGATTCTCATTCCAGATATTTGACCCAATTAGCCTGTTCACTCCTGATTCCATAACCTTAGTTGAATTTAATGACTTTAACATCATCCATGTTTTCTTCAGCTTCCACTATGCATTCTAACTGTTTCTGACGTTGTGTAAATGGACAATTTCTCCTCTACCAGGGTTTGACACTCTCATAGTGTCCTGACACTCTATAGTACTAGATATCATACATCTAACACGAAATGTAAAAGTTAAAACTACCTTTATGGCTTCAACTAATACAGTTGCTAACAATTACCATTCAGTATATGGTTAAAAAAATAAAGAGAAAAAAAAATCACCATAATACAATACTACGTATAATGTTTGCTACTGGGATTTTTTTTTTATGAACTTAAATAAGCTACTGCATGGTAGCATAAAAACCCTTAAATAATAACTGATAATCAGCTACATGCTAATATATAAACTCTAGTACCTCAATGCTCTTTTTTTATAATACTAAAATAAAGATAGTTATATAGTTTGAATAAGATATTATTATCTGTGGCACACAGGTCTAGGAACACTTTGAATGCTGGGGGGAGGTGCTCAAGAATGGATTTCTAACTAATTGTTTACTTTTTGGAAACACCAAAGTTTGTTTTTACAACTAATTGGTTATAATTAAGTGCTTTTACTGTATGAAAACCCTGTGGTTACAACTAAGTCCTTTTTCCTATATAGAAATGCAAAAAATTATAAATATTATTAAACTTAAACCTCATCCTAAGTGTTCCAAACCATTATTTTGAGTGATCAAAAAATTGACTTTTTAATTAATATTATAGTAAATACACAGGTCTTAGCATGGGACTGCTCTTGTTAAAATAAATGTCTTCACAATTAACATAGTCCAGGTTGTTCTTACTTTTAGCATGATGAAACTTTTATTTACTCAGTTTTGGTTCTGAATTGCTTACATAACAAAAGTACAGGGAGTACTATGTGATTATTATTGAATTGTATTTCTCATAAATACATTTCGTTCAAATGTTTACATTTTTTTTTATGCAGACTCACAAAAAGATGTTAGTATCTTCAATGGGATGCAGCATGCTTTGAACCTGGCTCTAATATACAACACTTTGATTACACTTACGAAAATGTTTTGTTTACCATCATTATCCAAATTGACTCTATGTAAAGTAGTCTATTATTGATTCTTCATGAAAATTTGTCTTTTATTTCATTTATGCTATTTTAATGACAAATATTTCATTAATTAGTATCTATTGCCATTTGTCATCATGCCAGAATAGGGGATAGCAGATGGGATAATACAGATGTGCACAATTTCAAATAGGTCAATTATTACAGGAAAGGTAAAAGGGAGCTTTTGGTAAATAGTATTGTAAGGAGAGACTATGAGTATCCTTTAGTAATCATTCCATTTCAATTCATAATTTTTCTTACTTTAGATATATCGTATTCACATATATACATGATTTATGCGAATACATAGATCGTGAATTCAATGCATATTACAATTAGATTGAAAGAACAATCCGAAATGGGGCCTACTTTCCCATTCTAGCCTTGTCCTAATAAAATTTTTCATAGGCTTGTGCCTCCTATGCTGTCCTAAATGGGAGATGTTCATCAGTATAATTTATCAAGTTAAAGCTTGTGAAGGTCAATCAATTGTTTTTACGCACCAAAGAAATCACTTATCTTAAGATTCTCTTGGATAATTTAAAGAAAAAATGTATAAGATGAATGAATTTTATACTTACCAACAGGAAGCAGTAACATGGGTAAAATTGGCTTAAAGTATTCATATTAGTCCTGTCCCTGTAATAGGACCATTGCAATTAAGGAGGCAAAGATTTTGACCTTGCATTTATATTACTGGGCAAACTGCCTTGAAAAAAACAACAATTTGGGTCGAATTTTTAAATCAGGTCAAAATTGCTACTAGAAGTCTGTTTACAATATGGCCATCATTGAATACAACACAAACTTTTCTTCATAACTAGTTGCCCAGCAACAGAGATAAGGGTTCTGACCAATTATGTGGCAAAGAAACCATTTGTGACCTTCTCTTGAAAATGAAAGATCACCATAAGCCTAAACTGTGTGACCAGGTAGGACTCAGCCCTTGCTATTCTCAGAGTAACTTGTGTATGCATATCAAATTTTAGTTCTGTAGCTCCATGGGTTTGCCTGGCCAAAGTACCACTTTTGGCTTTTTTTTATCATCATGGTGACTATTTTCTAGAATATTTAGCCAATATTTTAAATTGGATCAAAACTATTGATTATGCCCAAGTTTCAATCAAATTCCTCCATAGATTTAGCCGGAATGACAGTACAAACAGACAGATAAACAGACAGGCAGGCAAAGGAACTCACAGAGACAGACAGACAGACAGACAGACAGACAGACTGACTGACTGACTGACTGACTGACTGACTGACTGACTGACTGACTGACTGACTGACTGACTGACTGACTGACTGACTGACTGACTGACTGACTGACTGACTGACTGACTGACTGACTGACTGACTGACTGACTGACTGACTGACTGACTGACTGACTGACTGACTGACTGACTGACTGACTGACTGACTGACTGACTGACTGACTGACTGACTGACTGACTGACTGACTGACTGACTGACTGACTGACTGACTGACTGACTGACTGACTGACTGACTGACTGACTGACTGACTGACTGACTGACTGACTGACTGACTGACTGACTGACTGACCAATAGATAAACACAGAGAGTGCTTACAGTTACTGTAATCATATGCAGCATATATATCTTCACCACATTGAAGTAGTACACTTTTAATAAGAGCAGAACATCACACATGTGGCTATGCATGATTGGCTGCAAGTTGGTGTAGAGTCTTGAAGAGTAGCTCCAGTTGACTTTTAATAGTTCATTTTAAAGTTTTTAGTTGGCAGGTTTTCAGTTGAAGATTTTCAGTTAACAGGTTTTCAGTTGATTGTTTTACTTGTTTGAAATGAACTTCTATTTCAAGGTCATTAGAGCTTCAGAACTGGCTCCCTTAAATAGGCTGGAAATCCTCAGCCCTGTAATGATGATGAATTAAATTACACGATAACAGTATGGAATAATCATATATATCTACATACACAAACAATACAACCTTTGACACTAATTGTTATAATCAAACAAACATAATACAATTAATGGACACTAATTAGGTCACACAAAAACAATGAAGTCATTCAAGCTAAGAAAAAATAGAATAAAAAAAAAGCTTAGCGATTTTGAAAAGGCCCAACTTACTAGATCCTTTTTATCAGGTATTGGAAAGGGAAAAAGGATGGAAAATGGGGTAAAAAAAAGTGGAGGTGTGGAAGAAGAAAAAATTGTGCTACTGGATGTGGGAGGAAGAAGAAGAAAAAAAGGAAGAAAAAAAGGAAGGAAAATAGGAAGGAAAAAAAGAGAGTAAAAGAAGAGAAGAGGGGAAAGGGGAAAACAAGAAAAAAAGAGAGGTAAAATGGAAATTTTGAAAAAAAATAGCCACACATAGTAAAATTTTACTTTGATCTTCACTTAATCTCTTTAAAACCACCATAGGATGACCCCCATCAAACCTGGAAATTTAACACTTCTGGTCTTTCTGGCTGAGAGGAGTTATGAACAAAGAAACCAACAAATAGAGAATCAAAATTATCCAAGGTGGCCCCTATCAAACCCTTTAAATTTGAGCCCTTTAGGCCCAATTGGCTGGAAGGAGTTATCAAACACTCAGATCTTCACCAAACTTCCTTACAACCACCCAAGGGTGATCTCCAGAAAACCGTGAAAATTTGAACACTTCGATAAACATACAAACAATGAAACAAACAATCAAATAAACAAGCAAACAAACAAACAGATATTTATGCTAAGATGAACTAAGTGATATTCTTCCAGTCTTCAATACGATGATACTGTACTGAGTGATATGAGACTGGTACACAATAAGAGAAGGAAAAAAAAATGGAAGGAAGGAAAAAAATTTAAAGAAGCAAAAATTGAACATAAATGAGATAGAAGGGGGGGGGGGGAGAAATACATAAAGGGGGGAAAGGATAGGAGAAAAAAAAACAATGGAAGGAAGGGGGAAACGGAAAAATAAAGAAAGGAAAGGGGGGAAAGAAGAAAAAAAAAAAGAAAAAAAAAGGAAAAGAAGAAAAGAAAAGATTGGGGGTGGGGAAGGGATTGAACCACCAACCTTCAATTTGAAAACACTACCTTAACCATTTCATCACATTTTTTCAAGCTTTTTGTAATGGAAATTTACTTACTGCTTTTGGGGGAGAAAGAAGCATTCTTTGGAAACCAAACTTGGAGAGCTTTATCAGGAAACTAAGACGAAGATTTGTAATGATTTTTTGCTTCATGCAAGGTTTCTTCTAATGAAATATATTTATGCCTACTATATTTTTGTCATTGCCCAGTGGAGTTTCACCAATTCTTCTGATACATGGTAAGAAACCAAACTAATCTCTTTTTTACTAGATATCTTACTTTTGATGCACTCTTGAACTCTGTAATTCTAAGAAATAAAGTTGCTGAACTCTGTAATCAGGGGAAGTCAATCTGGTAGAATCAGCATAGAGCCAGAATAAAAATTGAACATTGACTACATGTTTCTATGTGAATGAGCCTGTTTGGCTCCCAATAGCTGGGAAAGTTGATGCTATATGGAATGCATACACAACTTGACTTTGGGAGTAAAATGGGTGGGATTCCTCCTGGCTACACCTTTTTCTATTGGTCTGTAAAGCAAAAAAATGTGCCAAAAAAAATTCTGAATAACGCTTGGACCAAAGGACGAACACACTTGAATATATATTTTGGTTTGTAAGTATTTGTGTTTAGGAATCACAACTAAAAACTTGGACTTTAAAGGCCGAAATTTGGCACGTACTCTCAAAGAACCCAGGTGAGCATTATTAAACAATGTGGGCAGGTAATGAGTGTGGTTTGGTCATGGTCACACCCACAGGGAATTATTTTGGCTTTAAAAAGTTAATCAAAGACCAATCAGGCTAAAATTTGGCGTGTGTCTCCAAGTGCCAGGGAAATCATTATCAATCAAATGTGGGTGTGGTCTGGCCTTGGCCACACGCACTGGAGGTTGCGTTGTTTATTAAAAGCTAATCAAACGACCAACCAGACTGAAATTTGAAATGAGACTTCCAAGCAACAGGGTGACCATTACTAATCACATGTGCATGTGTCAATGGGTGTGGTCTGGTCATTGCCATACCCATAACACATCCTTATGCCTGCTAAAAACCCATTTATGGACTAATCAGGCTGAAATTGGACATAAAGAGTCCAAGTAACTGAGTGAGCATTTTAAACTACGTGTGTGTGTGGCAATGTGTGTGGTTTGGTATTAGCCACACCCACAGGAAGTTGTTTTGGCTGCCATAAGCTAATTAAAAGGCCAACATGGCAGAAATTGAGTGGCTTCTATAATGTTTCATGTTGACATTGGCCGGGCATATGCTGCTAGTATATATATATATATATATATATATATATAAGGAGATGTCTGTCTGTCTGTCTGTATGTTTGTACCACCATTATAGCCAAACCAGTGGGTGGATATTTCTGAAACTTTGCATGATGATAGCTTTTTACCCAACTTAAACATGGGCTAAAATTTCTGGAAAGTGGTTACCATAGTAACGAGAAAACCCTACAAGCTACAGATCAAAAATTTTGTATGCCTATACAACTTCACTCTGGGGCTGACATACCAAAAATGGTATATCAGCAAAAACACTTGAACCTAAGGAGTTAGACCATGAACCCATATATATATTTGGAAACAATATAATCTGTGGATGTTTATAAATACATGTATATGACCACACCCATTTCTGTGTTCATGTCAGGCCAAAAAATAGCCAAAAATGGTACTTGTGGCCATACAAACCCTTGAAGTGACAGACTTAAAGCATGGTTGGCATACACAAATTTACTTTGGGAGTAACATGGGCAGGATCCCTCCTTGTTACACCACTTCCCATTGGTGTGTAATGAGAAAAAGTGTAAAAAAACAAACTTCTGAATAAAGATTGGACCTAAGGAGTTAGATCCACAACCCATTTTAATACATATTTTGGTTCGTAAGTATGTATGTTTATATGTATGTGTCTAGGCATCACGGCCAAGCATTGGTACCAAAATGGCCAAACTTTGGCATGCACTCTCTAAGAATCCAAGAATATAGTTGAAGTCAAAGGTTACTCTGATGGTAGTGTGGTTGTAGGCAATGCCTCACAATTGAAGACAATTGGTAAATGTCAGTTGAAACAGTCCATGCACAGGATGGATAGGTACCTGACAGTCAGGATCCAGATCAATGGAGCTATCTTGAGCCACAAGAACTGGAAGATCACTTGCAACAAGGGAAGATGGAGTAGCATGTTTATTGTTGCAGATGAAATGACAGAGTTTTCAATGGAGACTACCACAGGAGGCCCTGTCAACTACCCAAATCCTACTTGACAATGACTAGGTATCCACCATACACAAGAAGCTCAAAAATAGCTGTTTATGACTCTCCCCTCTCTGGAGTGTATCAGGGTTCACAATGTCCAACACTGACCTAGGGCAATGTCCCATGAGAAACTCAGCTGGTGACAACCCTGTAGTGGAATGTGGAGTTATAAGATAACTAAACACAGTGGAATCCCTTTGAAACTGAATTTCTGTGGACCAAACAAAATAGTTCTTATTAATTCTATATTGGAAAACAGAGTGTGTCATTCTTTGAAGAACATAATACAATCAGGACTACCTAATGGGAAATTATCATTCTTGCAAAGAATGATAATTCCTTGCCTCATCCTGCAAATTATGCAGGTGGAACATCTAGTATGCCTCCAAATGTTCTTTTTTGTTCCTCAACCAAACCAACCACCACTCATATCCTCAATGGACACCCCACAGCATTAGAGCAAGGTCGGTTCACTAGGGCCATGACTCAGCAATCTCCATCAGTCTTTAAGATAATCTTCCACATGATACTGGAGGGCAGAGGACTACTCCCCTTCCACAATCCAATTCTAAATCTGCCCTCCAAAATTCCAGAGTTAGAAAAATAAGTGAAGAAAATTATAATTGCCAGTGTCAATAACCTGAAGGATAGAAAATGGAATACAATTTACCATACTGTTGAAATTGGCTCTCTTGGAATTATAGGCATTCTTCCTCATGACCAATTCATTTAAGCTCTTCCATCCTGCTACAAGCTGCTAAAGTGTTCATTACCTGCTCTCAAGATATATTCATGGCACATGAGCAGATGGTCTGGTGTAACACCAGGTCATTAATTACTTAACCAGGGGCTGATCCAGGGGTAGTTGGTTGAGTTCCTACAAACTACCCCTTTTCAGCTACAGATAGGTGAAGGGTCAATTCTTTGCTTTCTTAAAGCAATAACTTCTGGGCAAAACCGGCTGTTGAGCAAATTCATTAATACATAAATACCCCTTACCCTCTTCCAAGGCACTCTCTCTCTCCCCTCTTGCCCACCTTCCTCCTTTCCCCCAGCTGCAAATAGAAGGACTGAGTTAATATCTTTATTTCCTCTTTTTTCTCTATTGGTTTTGTTCTTTTTTGCTTTTATGGAGATGTTTGGAATGATAAAAAGGAGAGAACTGTTCTGTACTGGCCAAGCTAAAAGAAGGCAGAAATAGCTCAGGAGCTTGGGAAAGGAAACTCCTCAAGAGTCAATATTAAAAAATTTTTAAATGATAATAAAAAAAGAAAATAGAATAAAAAAATTTGCAAAACACCTCACAGCTCAAAACACCAATCCAGAGCATCTTCCTTGTAAAAAAAAAAAAAAAAAAAAAAAAAAAAAAAAAAAAAAAAAAAAACAGAATGAAAAAAAATAAAATAAAAAAAACCTAAAGTGCTTCGCTCTAAATCTGTGTTGGATAATTTTCCTATCAATATTACTATTTGTGCTAACAAAAATAATAATATAGATTATAAGTTAGGTGACTTGATTATGCAAAGAAGCTGCACAGCTCCCAGAAGTTAAGTGTTTACCCCCTCTTCCCCCCCCCCCCCCCCCCCTTAACTGAGAGTTTGTAAAGGGTGTATTTTCCCACAATGGGTGTGGTTTCCAACAATGGGTATGGTTTGGGTTTATAAGTAAAAAAAAAAAATACCCCTTTTGTAATCCTGGATCCGCCCCAGCTAACTCAGTCATTCATAAATTTATTAGCCTTGCCAAGCTCACTACATAGATTGAAATATCAATCTGTGTTGCTTGTATCTGAATAATATTACATGTATGTCTTCATTTTATGAATGATTTTTCTCTCTGGGAATGCCTGAAATCCTGTGAGTGTGATAAACTCCAACTGCAGTTAGGATAATAAGAGTCATGTCCTTGTGGACAGGTCTTTAGATACCCACAGCTGCTAATGAAATAGTTTGGTAGGAGTGGGTCACACTTTCTTTTAAATTAAATGGGTTGGACAAGTCCTTCGCATACCCTATAATTGCAAATAACAAAATGAGGCAGTTAGGTAAAGGGTCTGCTGGACTAGCAAGACTACAAAAATTGCCTCAACCAGGTATCACAGGAAATTGGACACCAAGAAATTAGAACACTCAGCGTCAAGATTTCCTAGGAAATATAAATACTCCTAGGAAATTGGGAAGCTAAATAGATTGCTGAGTAACAGTATACCAAGCTATTAAACTATTTACGAACTTAAGAATTCCCTCAAGGTTTAAAAAAAATAATAAATAACCAAGATATTCTGAAGAAGAAAAAAAAGAATAAAATATTTCTAAAAATTGCTCTGTGTTCTTCAGAGTAGAAATGTGGCTAGTTGGAATATTATTGGAGTTGACTTAGAAAAATTATCAGCTGTTATCAAAGGTGAAGTCAGAGAAATCTTGTGGAACTATTTTCTATGCACTTTGGTTCCCTCGGCCCCATGCACATATCATTTACTGTGCTCCTGTGCTTCTTGCACACACACCCAACGTACCACTACTTTCTGATTATATTACTATCTGTACCTTTTGATTCACTACTTTTTATGATCTTGTTTCCTTTCCCCTTACTCCCAATTATTTAATTATTTTATTATCACATCACATATTTATGCAGTTAGTACATCGACCTAGCTGACCTTCAGTAACTCAAATATTATCCAACCCACTGTACCTCAGAATGTATATGCAAAATTATGATACTGAGAAGCAATTTTGACTTCAGCTGATGGATCATCTACCACTATTCACCCACTCTTATTCACTGTATCCTCCCACTTTGGTTATGTGAACTTCAGTACCCTGAGATTGGTGTTGCTATCTTACTCTGGGTCGTGGGACATCCCTTATTGTATTCTTGCAGAGGGCAGAGTCTCTCTTACAGAATGCTAGTGACCCTAAGACCAGAGCTCATCTCCGCTGTGTCTACTCATGAGTCAGGTGCTTGATTAAATGCCCTACCTATATCTTCCTTGGGTCTCCAATGAATGATGAGACAGTAAGAATTGCAATGGGTCTTCGCCTTGGAGCTCCCCCATGCCAGCCACATTCTTGCAGTAGTTGTGGTGCAAATGTTGATCATTTTGGTGCTCATGGGTTGAGCTGCAGGAAGAGTCAGGGTAGACACTTTTTTCATGGTTCTATAAATGACATCATCCACAGGTCATTATCTTCTGCCAGTGTCCCTACCAGGTTGGAACCCCCCAGGTTTATTTCCATCAGATGGAAAGAGACCTGGTGGTATGTCCATCATTCCTTGGTCCAATGGAAGGCTGTTAGTGTGGGATGCAACTTGTAGTGACAATTTTGTCTACTCTAACCTTTTGCAGCTGTCACCATGGCTGGTGCAGTTGCACTCCAGCCAGAGAAGTTGAAGAATAATAAGTTCTCCCACCTGGACTCTGCATACATATTTGTACCTGTAGCTGTGGAGACATGCGGCTCTTTCTGGCCCCAAACAAAGGCTTTTTTTAAGGAATTGGGTCACCGCCTGAGACCAGTGACTTTAAATGAATATTCTCATCAATATCTATTACAAAAAAAAAAATTCTGTAGCAGTGCAGTGGGGGAATGCAGCTTCAGTGGTGGGCTCTTTGCCTTGGGCTTCCAAGATGGAGGATGTGAAAAATTGACTACTTATTTACTCAGTATTGATTGTTTAACTATTCTTAAATATAAGGTATGCATGATTGATCTGTAATTTTATCATGTATATCTTATACTAATAGAGCTAGTGGTGTTTATATATTTATGTGTACAATAACCTGCCAAATGGCTGCAAGGATCCCGTTGAAAATTGGCATATGTGATATGAATTCAGGTAAGCGAAAGTAACCTGGCTATGGCCGATTTCTCCTCACAAGAAAAGAGCTAAGCGTCTAAATTTCAAGGAGGCGTCCTCGTTTCCAGGAAATTTGGACGCAAGCGTCTTAATTTCCAAGAAATTAGGACGCAGCGTCCAAATTTCCTGTGACACCGGACGGACGCTGGGAAAATTCTGTGTGCTAAAAATTGATTCCCAAGGAAGACAATTGCAATCCTTTGCAATAAGTGAGGTACAGTGCACTGTTCAAATTTGAATTCAGTGAGAAAAGAAATTCAACTACCAATTCATTCTACACAGGATTCTATTTTGAAGAAAATTAGGAGAAATATCTATGATCTTGCCAAGCTTACAAAAACGAGGAGGGAGGTCGGAGGATGGAGAGATATCTCATACCAGCCTCCTCAACTAGCGGAACCACACCTATGAAGACAAGATTGTCTTCAATAAAGTCTGTTTTGCCATGCTTTTTCTGCAGAAAATCAAGCAGTAAGGAGGGATTGTGGTCCACCTCTTCTCAAGAAAATCATACCACTACTATTCCAGTTGTTCATTATATGGCTTCACCATTTGAAGCAGAGCCAACAACCTGTATTCCAACTGTATTTACCTCATCTTCAGGGTCTTCAGGTATTGTTTGCGACCAATCAATAACCACCAGTACCCCAACTAGATTTGTCACAGTTTTAGGCTCTTCAGGTAAAGCTCGTGAACCTTCCATGGCTTCAACATCAGGACAACAGCAAACTGCCTTTATTCCAACTAAATTTGCCAAATTTTCAGGCTCTTTGAGTAAAGATGGTGTTCCAGAGATTTGTGCTGCTCCAAGTAGAGTGATAAATTCCTCAGTTTCACTATCCAAGGAGGAGCCAACCACCTTAGCTCCAACTAGTCTGGATAAAAGTGTTCATCCCTTCCCATGCCAGCCAACTATTGACAATTGTCTGCCAACTAAAACAACTGCTAGTCAAACAATAATACTGACTACACACGAGGACACAGAAGATCACCATGATGGAGGAAAAGGTAAGCCTTATGTCATATACTATGTGCTGTTATATGTATACATTCAGTCGATTTTTCTTTTCTCTCTCTCTCTCTCTCTCTCTCTTTCTCCTCTACATCTCAACAGAATCAAAAGTATCAGCAAACAGCAATTTTGAATCCATCAATGATTCAGAAGATGCTCTCAAAAAAAAGAAAAAGGTCACTTTTCATTCACAACCTGAACTCTGTAGAGAGAAGAGAGACAGTGCAGACAATGACGAAGGGCTTGATAATAAGGAAGTGAAGGATAATCTGGAAGAGTTAAGACAAAAGGACAGTAAAAATAATAGCCACAAAGCAAAGAAGGACCTAAGACACATGCTAGGCCGACAATATGAACATCCAGTTCGTATTTTTCTAAGATTGGAGCAAAAATCCTTGGAAGATATGAAAAAGAAGACAGAAGATAAAACTGAAGCCATTAGGAAGAAGAAGAAAAAGATTGCTGACATGAAACTTAACAGGATAGCTACAGGAAACCATAGAATACTCCATGGTAGGCTGGAACTTAAGTACAAGATAGCCAAGTCCAATTGGAGACTCAAGAATCTGGAGAGTGAATTGTCCAAACTTGAGAAAAAACTTCAAAGAAAGGCGGACCTCTTCCATACATATTTGTGCACATACCCTGTTCAAGGTTCCACACTTCAGCTTGCTTCAGGAGATATTCATTCCATATGGAGACAGATCTGGAAAGAATTGTGCAGTGCTTGAATAAACTGCCAATAGTTGCACAAACTATAGTTTTGAGTGTGTGATCCCTGTTGGGAAATTATTGTATGGAGACTGCATCAAGAAAATGTTTCTTTTCATCACATCAAATTGGGCAGCAGTAATCTATTAGTTTCCCCTGGCATTTCTGTTATTACAATTCTGAAGAAAATGTAATCTGCTCTGATACTGTTTTACTTATAATATGGAAATCACACACACACACACACACACACACACACACACACACACACACACACACACACACACACACACACACACACACACACACACACACACACACACACACGGCAACAAACCAAAAAAAAAGCCCCCTATCAAACTCTACCTTTTGTGCATCATGTGATGAACTCCCTTCTAGTATTTCCTAGAGAATTATACAGTTTATGTTCTAAAGAAATGAAAATGCTGTCCATATGTGTCCATTAAGAAACATAACTTCAAGATAGCTGATCACTGCATTACAAATAGAAAGTATCAACATGGTATGAGTCATGGTTCATCTTCTAGATCCTCCCAGACAAGGTGGTGATTCTGACACTTTCTTTGATTTCTCCCACTGCTCTGGAGTTTTGGCCTGCAGTTGGGAGTGGAGGGGGAAAAGGAGGAGTTATGTATCAGATAGTTTACACACATCATTGATTGGATTGGGAGAGCTTGAAGGGTAACCAAATTGGAAAAACAATTTTTTTTATTGTCTTATTTTGTTGTCCTTGATGAATAACCAGGTATTAAAAAAAATTTGGAAATTTTTAATATTCATGCAAAAAACGGAGATTAAAAATTTTACTTCCTGTGGGGGTGCAACTATTCATTGACATCACATGGGGGACACCTGCAGTAAAAACTCAATGAAAGCGATACTCTATTTCAACAAACGTCAACAATTCCTGGAGTCAGGAGGCCTGATTCTGCCCGTAAGTCCAAGAGTGGCAGCAGCGGAGCAGAATCTGAAGAGCCAGCTCTTCTGAAGGAATAAGTGAAGAATTCCCTTTGGAGAGTGCAATAATTTCTAATAACTTCTGAGCCTAGTGACACTGATTCCTTTTTAGCTTCATCCAGCTCTGATTCTGGTAGCTAGTTAAGTATAAAATTGTTCTTTTTTTACACTTGGTTATAACATTTGTAGCTAGTACTTGCCCTGGGCTATTAGCTATAAATGCCATCACCAAGTGTAAAAAGAACAATTACATAATTGGCTATATAGCTAGCAAGCTAAGGTCTGTTTGCGCTGACTTGGGCCCTGGGTAAACGTTAATAACTTGGCCAATACTCAATGGATTTCCAGATTTCAAGGACCAACAAACTCATGATGCTTCAGACGTTCTTTTGGTACTATTCCTGAAGAAGTTAACCACCCCTAGGCAAAGTTAGCTGTATGTCCCATAAGCAAGTACACAACATTCCACCGAGTGTTAATTGACCATATGGAATGCAAGCGCAAATATATCCCTTGGAGGCTAACGTCCACCGCAGAACTCTAGGGAATACATAATAAGAAGCACAGAATTGATTCTTCGTTGTTTCAGCTGGACCCTAACTTGGAGTAAGCTTATACCTTGTAATAACATCTCTCCCTCGCTCAAGACTAGTGGCTGTAGGTAAAGGTTTGTTTTTCATGTCAATCACCTCAAGTGGAGTGATGAAGTGTCCAACTTCAAGAAGTTGGTCAATAAGAGAGCAAGGAAGGCAATATCCATGCTTTTTGCAATTTGTTCCAGGGACATACCTGCCTGTTTGTTACATACAAATTTTTCACCATTAAGTAATTTTTATTGTTTCTGTATTTATTTCTGTACATTCATTTCTTCTTTGGTGTGTTCTTTATCATTTCAATGAATGAATAAACTTCTATAAGACAAATGAAGAATATAATTTTTAAAATATTCAGAGGAAAAACAATTTTTTTTCCTTCTTTTTTTTTTTAATACTTTTGTTGAATACATGGGAAATGAAATCAATAGCAAACACCAATTGTGAAATATATAAATTAGTGGAAAAATGATGATAAAGCGAAAATAGCTAATTATAAGATACATGAATTATGATAAATGATGACAAGGTGAAAGCTTGAAGTGGACTGTTACCAGGAATGAGATAGTAGAATTAGGTAAAATTGGTTGAAAGTGGTTTTTTAAGGTGGAAAGGGATGAAGATGTTCTAATGTGGAGTGGAAGAGAGTTCCACAGTTTTGTGGCAAGGGGAATGAAGAGAAGGGAATTTTGATGTTGAAGGGATGATAGTGATGAGAGGATGGGGTACAAATTAATGCTAGGTGGATGATGTCTGGAGGAAAATAAATAAGGTTGGTAAGTATTCCAATGAGAAGCAGAGGCTTGAGCACAATCTACAATAGAAGATACACTAATGTGAGAGAAGTGAGTTAGGGATGGGACAAGTTGATTGTGGGGGAAAAGATAAAGATCAAAAATTGAGTTCATTTTTCAAGAAGTGAAGACAACAATGAGTTGTTGACATCGAAATCAGCTTCAAGAATAAGGTCTTGCATGGAAAGGTAAAGGATTGAGAGGAGGATAAAAAGAGTGGCAAGTAAATGATCTAAATGATCAGGTGAGGAGGGGCGTCTGGCACAGGAAAAATTATATACGAGTTTTTAATTGTTTGTCATATTATTTCCATTGATGTTAATCCATGTTTTGGAAAGTACTTAGTCGAGTCTTGCCGGGTACATAAGTGTCCCTATGATGAAGGTACAAGTTCTTGATGTGACCCGTTTCACTTAGTTGAGGTATACTAAAATCTGTATCAAGGTGTCCATGTTTGCATGGTCGAGGGGTTCAACTCTCCCAAAATTGAAGGAAGATAATTCTCAGTATTGCCCTGTTCTTTTGGGGGGGGGTGAGGGGGGGGAGGGGGGGTGTGATAAATCTCTATACTTGGAAAATATTTCACAAGGTTTTTTATAATCACTGTATTGAATGTTTCAATTCTCCCTGTACAGAAGGAACAATTTGCAAAGATATATCCCATAGTCATAACCAGGATTTCATGAGGGGGCTCTCTTTTAATTATTGAGGTGTTATTGGTTTTCCGTGGAGTGCTGGTTATCACACTTGTGAGGAGTATTGGCATGACATTTTGTCTCAGAATAGGTACTGGTCTGGCAGTTAGATTCGGAAGGGTTACTAGATTGGCAGTTTGACTTTGAAGAAGAGGACTGCTTCTGAGACACAAGGTCAGTCTCAGAGTTAACAGTACAGCAACACACAGAGAAAGAGCAGGCTCTGTAAATATATAAGCATATCATCATATATAAATAATAATTCCTAGCCCTAAACCTATATATTTCCCCTATGTTAGGCTGGCACTCAGTTGACAACAAGCCACAGCAACTAACAACATCCAGACACAGCAAACAACAACAACCAGCCACAGCAACTAACAACAACCAACCACAGCAACCAGCAACAACAACAAAATGCAAGCATTCTGCATTAGCTAACAGAGTTTAACATGATCAAAGACTACAATAGCACAGCTTATTTATCAGTTGAGAAGTTCTGAAGTTCTGAGAGAAGCCTTAAAATGCCTGAAAAGCCTGGGATGCCTTACAAGTGCAAGTTTGCCAACCAGGGGAAATCTACATCCTCCACGTGGTATAACTGCAATGGGTTATTGTGGGTGTACGGTTTTTTTTGCGCAAGCATACCTTAAACCTCTTTTGGCGAAATTAATAGACTAAAGTATGCACTACGTCACTTCAGTAATTAACCGCTGACTTCCGGGGCCCAAGTCAGCACAAACAGACTTTAGCTATTAAATATCTAGCTCCACACCAAAAAATGGGAAATTAGCTAGCAAGTATTACCATGACAAATCAAAAAGTCTTTGATCCTCACTTTCTGTAGCTAGGTATTAAATATCTAGCTCCACACCTTAAGTAGCCAACACTAAAAAGTATTTTTCAAATAGCTATTGTAGTATTTATTAACAGAATTAGAGAATCAGGATACCTCAGAACAAAGGGTTTTTATCAGCAAAGAATTGGCACAAAGACAGTCACAAATCAGGTAAGGTGAGTTCAACTAAATTAAAACATGCAAATGAGTGGGAGTAATGATAAGGTTTAAATATCACATCAGCTATATTTTATTATGGCAAATCAGAAAGTCTTTGATCTTCATTTTCTGTACCTGTATCAGAGTTAGATGAAACTGAAGAGCAGTATCAATAGAATCTGAAGGTATGAAAAATTATTGCTCTCCCAAGGACAGATCTCTTCACTCATTCCTTCAGATTTCCAACTCCACAACTCTTTTTCAGTTGCTATTTCGCTAGATGTCAATGTGCTGCTACCAATCCTGGACTTACCAGCAGATTCCTGCCTCCTAACTGGAGGACTTGTTGGAAGTTTGTTGAAGTAGTATAACACTTACATAGAGTTTTTGCTGCAGTTGTCCCCCATGTGACATCATTGAAGAGTTACACCCACACAGGAAGTAAATATTTGAAGCTGAGTTTCTTCATGATTATTTTGACAATAAATTTCCAATTTTTTATACCAGGTTATGCATTAAGGACAAGATAAAACAATAAAAAAAACTTCTTTTTTTTTCCAGTTCAGTTACCCTTTAAAACATGAAGCTCTCTCTTGGTACACTTAATGTTAATCTACTTATAAATAGCTCTTAATCTGTGTGTGTGTGTGTGTGTGTGTGTGTGTGTGTGTGTGTGTGTGTGTGTGTGTGTGTGTGTGTGTGTGTGTGTGTGTGTGTGTTCGCTATACATTCCTTCATTTCTGAAGCTACAGCATTAAGAGGGGTATCAACAGAATGGAAATCAAGTGCTGCACCCACTCATGTGATTTCAAATATGATTGTGGCAACACCCTTTTCTGTATTAAAAAAAAAAAAAAAAAAAAAAAAAAAAAGCCAAAAATGGTACTTTTACCAGGAAAAGGAATGGAGCTTCACACCTAAAACTTGGTATGCAGACACAACTTGACTCTTCAAATAACACGGGGTGGGTCCCATCTAGCCACACATGCCAAAAATGGTACTTAAAAAAAAACAAACTTGGACCTAGGTAGTTATAACCATGAGCTAAGACTTATTCAGATCCTAATAGACAAAAGGGGCCAAAAAAGGCCATTTTAGGCTAATTAATGGGAGCAGCTGTATTGAAAAGCTCTAAGGGAAGTTGCATATTCTTGGCAGTTCAGTGCACACTCAGTTTAATACATGATCACAAAAATTAACTACAGACTTCCCTGATAAACAGCAACCCTCTGTGGATAGGTGGTTGAGTTTTGGTGGCATAACCAGAATAACCAATGAACCTGGACCTGGAACAGAGCCTCACTTTGAAATGTTAAATGGGGAATTATTGTAAACAGAAAAGGAGGAGAGAGAAGGAAGATGAACGATTAAGTTGTTGACTCAAGGATTACATGCATTGGCCAGAAGACAAGAAATGTTGTGCATATTGAATTTGATCAATTGTTGACTGAATTGAGGGAAAAAATTAATTTAGATAAATATTCCAACATAGCAAAGCAAAGCTGCAAAGAGACGTCTAGCATTATAAATTGTGCATAATATTAACTATGTATGAAGATGATCATACTAAGAAAGGTAGGCTGTTGATCTCAATGTACTATACACTTACATACATACATACATACATACATACATACATACATACATACATACATACATACATACATACATACATACATACATACATTTGGATTAACCTGTTACTAAAGAAAAGAATAAGGAAGGACCTAACATATAACACCATTAGTTAGAAGACCCTTTACCATTTCATATCAGATATCCAGGTCATCAGAATGCATGATTGGCATGGTTTATTATTATTAGAATTGATTAGCATCATGCAGTGATAACATCCTTTCAGTTAGGTCAGTGTAATTCTCATCCATTATATGCTGTTGCTGTTAGAATCCATTTTTGCTCTAGTGTAGCTATGCTGATAACCACAGGCAGCTTGTGGTGGGCACACCTACTGCACACCATGTGCTGTAACTAACCTGAATAGACAATGCATGTACTCCACTTTCCAGCTGCTCCTTCAACACATCATGCACTAAACGATGTCGCTGGATACAGAATACAAACAATATATGATAAAGAAATAGTAAACAAATAAAGCTCTTAATTGGCAAGTATGACATTTACAGACCACAAATCTGAGCTACAGGAAAGTTAAAAAAAAACAAAAAACACCTACTTCTTTATTGAGAATTTAAATGGAATTGAGCTTGCATCCAACAACTAATTGATTTCAACAAGCTCTAATTAGAAAATGATAAGCAATGGAGATGAACATTTCCTTGGGGAAATACACTGTGTATATAAAATAACTAGTGGTATCCCCCTGCATTGCCATGGCAATGGCAACATGAAACATGATTGAAGCCACTTAATTACTATTTCTAAACCCTGTGGTTTCAATTAAATAACAGCTGCTCATAGGTAGGCATGCAACCTGAATTGCCTGTTGATTTGGGGGGGGGGGGGGGGGGAAAGGGGCTTTAATATAGCCCGAGTTACTTCCTGGATTTAGTTTTGTAAGCATCCACGCTGGGACATGCTAAGGAAATTCTCTAAAGAGAGCTAGAATGTTAGCAACCATTGGTGAATCCCGATAAGTTCTTGCATTGCCTTGCATCATATTGATATAACTGTGATTATGCATTCGGAAAATAACACTAAAATCTAACATTTCACATGGTCACCTTTACCAAATATTTACCTTAATGAGAGACAGTCCATCAAAGTGATCTGAGACAACAACCACTTTAAAATGTGTTTCAGACCCTGAGCATGTGGTGTTCATTGACAACAAACATTATTAATGAACATAAACAGGATTCATGTAAACATGGCATGGCAACTTAACAAGGACAAAAATATAAATACAAATCATCCTACACAATATCATTTACCAGCTGCAACAGATTATTAAGAGATATGTTCATGACCACTACTAATTGACTTATTTTGGATGCACTCACTAATATAACCACTTTTGACAGACACTACACTATAATTACGGACTCCATTATTGCAGTCAGATGTGTTGATATAAAGAATATTTATCAGTCTGTTCATCAGTTACATACTCTGTTCTGTGCCAAGAGTCAAAATTAACAATGATAGCATTTCAATCAGAAAAAAAACTGAAACTGGCTGGCATTCTCTCAGCCTGTGCTCAACTTATATACTGTTTATTTGTTATCATCCATGTGCCACAATGCAATGTGTCTACTCAGGGCTCCAGCATCCTCCTCCCTCCCCCCCCCCCCCCCCCCACCTCTCCTGACATAACCATTGATCCATGTAATTGGTATTCAATGTGTCCTCCCAGCCTCCTAGCACTGTAAGTCAAGAACCATGAAAATATTTTGTCAGTATACAGGAACAGCAAAGTGAATATTACAATCTTCACATGTATATTTCTTAATTTTAGATTTGCCCCTGCCTTGGCCTCTCCTTAGTCCCACTACTGTATATAGCATCCCTTCTGGGCACTTGCAGTGTCAGAGTAATGACAGACAGGAGTAGTGAATCCAACATGAGGGGACTAGGACGGCCAAGTGCTTTAAAACAGACTTTAGTGAAGACAGTCTTGCCTTCCTGATTATAGTAGCTCAAGTTATGGAGGTTGGTATGGGATCTCTCCCTCCCGACCTCCCTCCTCATCTTTGCTAGCTCAGATGTTCATATTAAACTACCTTGGAAGACTGAATCACGACTACTTTTATAACTAGTGTAGCATACCTGTGGGCACATTGTGCATGGAGCTTTCATTGAACACCTCCAAGTGGGCCGGCTGTGAGTGAAAAGAAAAAATAATAATTAAAGCTTATATTTGTACTACTGGTACATCCTTTTCCCCGTTGTTATTACACTATTTCCCCTAAAAGTTTAACTGACACCCAAAGAAATATGGTTAAGTTATATAATATATATCATTGTTTTGTCAGGAAGGGGACGTCATTGTAGCATCACTCTGTTAATTACAGGAATGTAAATCAGGGAGGATTGCGATCACCTACAAAGCTTATTCATAGATACAAGTGTGGTCCCACACTTAGACCTTGTGGAAAATAATTACTATATATGCATTAGTGTTTTAGATTGGACAAAATATTTGTATACAGCGCCTAAGATGAGGTTAAAGTTGTGGTAAGATTTAAAACTTTTGGTTTCTATAATATAAAAAGAACTTAATTGTAACCACATGGTTTCCATATAGTAGAAGCATGTAATTGTAACCAATTAGTTGAAACAGTGTTTCCAAACAGTAAATAATTAGTTAAAAATCCATCCTTGAGTAAAACTTATGGATGTATCCCCCTCCCACCATTCCAAGTGTTCCTAGACCTAAATGCCATAGGTGAAACAATAACACAGTAATGTTGTAATTCTCTTCTAAATAACATAAACTTGTCTAGTGTCATCACATTCTGGTCCACTCTCGAGATACATCAAGAATGGACCAGGTAAAATTCAATTGTCACTGGTAAAGGGTTCCTTCTACTATTGATTGTACTGCTTCATTGAACTTGTGAGGGGTAATAGAACAATGAATAAGAAGGAGTGGGTAGTAGTAATAGGCACTAAAATAGCCTACTATTGCCAGTATAAATATTTCTTATTTTACGATCACTATGCCACTCAGAAATATAGTAGTAACAAAGGAAGAAATAAGTGAAAAATAAGAGGAGAAAAATAGAGACAATGTCGTAATTTTTGTGAGGTTAGTGGATACTCCAGATTTGGAGCCATGAATCAGTCTATCCTTTATTTGGTTGTCCAGAGTCTGGCATAGAAAACTTCTTACACTCAGCAGAAACAGTGACCTGACCTGACCAGCATAACAACTTCCATAGCACAGACAACGCCTCTGGCCTGCCAGGTTTTTGGATATCTTTAAAAAAATACCAGAATCAGTTTATGTTTTACCATTCAAGAGCCAAAACAATACAAACCATAGAACACTCTTTAAACTCACTATACTTTTATAAGATTTCAAGTATGCATCTCATGCTCTTGATGGCCTCGAGAAGCAAACTGCTTCCCGTGGACAAGAGGACTCCTCATGAAAAGGAGTGCTTCAATAGACACAAGTGCACCTCCTCTCACTTCTTACCTACAACTACAGAACAACACTCCAAATGAAGCACATACTTTTCTCCTTTTACTAAGCATGCTCAAGAATCAACACTGCCTATCAACTTTCAGCAATACTATGAGAGACACAATAATAAACAAGTTTGTGCTTTTTTTAATTTGATTTTTTCATTTTTTATACTAACATTTCACTTCAGAGGGAGTGTGTTACACTAACTAGAGGCCACTCATGCATACCTTTAGGGCATCTTCTAGGCGTGCCTTTATAGTGCAGTAGACCACGCCTCCATCATCCTGCACATAACAGAATAAGAACAGCTGCTTATAAAATAGTGTCACTTGTCCATTTGCTGATACTAAAAAAAACAAAAACAAAGAGTACAAGCCATACAAGAATGGAATCTCACAAGCTGTGCCGTACATTTATGCTCTTGCTGTTGTACAGGGTTCATGTGGTTCACAGTTTTGCTGACCTCATTTAGGATATCTTAGAGAGTGAATGGTTTATAGGGTAAGTGTACCACTAAATAAATATAATAATTAGTTAGAAATGTTTAATTCAATTAAAATTAAGTAATGTAATCTAGATTAGAGAGAGTGGATAAATGGACAGACAGAAAATTGCACACACACATAGTGAAGGATAACTAACACACACAAAAAAAAACATTCGCTAGCTGGCTTATAATTCCAGCATTTCCATCCACTCCCCTTTGCATGATACTTTATTATGAAAATGAGATTGTGCCATGGTAATATAATGCAGAGTGCAGAAGCCCAGACAACTACACCCACCTCAACATATAATACACCCACCACTACATAAATGCACCCACCACTACATATAATACATCCACCACTGCATATAATACACCCACCACTGCATACAAACCACTGCATACAATACACCCACCCACTGTATATAATACACCCACCACTGCATACAATACACCCACCCACTGTATATAATACACCCACCACTGTATATAATACACCCACCACTGCATATAATACACCCACCACTGTATATAATACACCATCCCATGCTGTATATTATATACCATGACATGATGTGAGCTAAACTAAGAACTGTGAAACATAGAACTAATATAAAACTACTGTAACTAATGCAGTCTATTAAGATCAAGAATTTGTTTGTTCAATTGCAAAAATCCAGTAATCCTTGATGATCAAAATTGTGTTGTAGGTCGTCTATAGGAGCAGTCAGTAATACAATCATCCCTCATCCATCCCCCACCTCCCCCTGCACACACACACACTCTATCTGCCCTCCCACCCACACACACACCCACTCAGATGTAATGCTTACTATTCAAGAAACCTGGTTCTAAGATTTAGTAGCATTTATATGCACTTGAGAACAAAAAAAACTGACCTCATGCTCAAAGTGCACCACACGTTCCCTAGCTTTAAACCAGACCTTTCCCTCCCCTCCCCTCTTGTGGTTTAGAGGGTAAAGCTACTGACTAATGAGTTTCTGTGTTATGTGCAGTGTGTGTGTGCAGTGTGTGTTATGTGCAGTGTGTGTTATGTGCAGTGTGTGTTATGTGCAGTGTGTGTTATGTGCAGTGTGTGTTATGTGCAGTGTGTGTTATGTGCAGTGTGTGTTATGTGCAGTGTGTGTTATGTGCAGTGTGTGTTATGTGCAGTGTGTGTTATGTGCAGTGTGTGTTATGTGCAGTGTGTGTTATGTGCAGTGTGTGTTATGTGCAGTGTGTGTTATGTGCAGTGTGTGTTATGTGCAGTGTGTGTTATGTGCAGTGTGTGTTATGTGCAGTGTGTGTTATGTGCAGTGTGTGTTATGTGCAGTGTGTGTGTGTGAGAGAGAATGTGGTAATTCTGACATTATCTCTGCACAGAAATGTTATAAATGGCAGTCCTAAGTTGTCAACTTACGGGATGTTCTCCCATGGTGTGTAGTGCACTTCTACGCCCAGGGAATTCCTGAAATGGTCGTAAGGTGAGCCGAGGGAGAGCAAAGCGCATTAAGCTCATTAGACGCGCTGTCACTGGCAGCATAAACTGAGTGTGGTGTTCCTCAGGAAAATAAGAACATCATTCTACGACCCTTTACCCCTCCAAAGTTATTCGTTTTTGTTTCACCATTCTTGTTTACAGTCTCTTTCTTTTTTTTAATGAGAAAATATAAATAAACGAGATTGTTATTATAATAACTTTTATATTATAACTATACCGCTTTCATACTATTGTTGTTTTATTTTGGGTATAGTTTAGTATCAATAGTAATAGTGATTTGCTTACGTCTTTCCCGTTCACATTCCATTCCTTCTACTGCAGACTCTTCGGTGTCATTATATTATGCATAGCTATATACAAACTTCAACATTTCCAGTCTCTTCATTTCAGTCAAAGCCCAAAACTTATAACTGTAGTTGATTTTAAACCAAAGAGGTCCAGGGAATTCTAGAGTTCAGGTATATTTGTTGGTGTGCAGTCTTGCATGGATATCTATTGCAATTTGGGGGGAGGGGGGCAAGGTTTTGGACCAAAGTCACTACTTTCATGTGCACACACATGCATAAATAACATAACATCCTAAACAAGCTATTTCTGTGTGAATTGATGTGAACATATGAGCAACCTTAATTTCAATTTTCCCAAATTCCACCACTTTCTCTGATACAGGAAAGTTTCAAATTAATTCACAATTGTGGTCAAATGAATGTGCCTATCCAAAGGAAATTTTCCTCATACTCACAAATCATATAACACAACTACTATGATAAAGGCACATGCAAGAGATCTGAAGACGCGAACAATGAGTCCACCATGACGAGTGCTGGAGTGGTTCAAACACACTTTACCACAACCTCTAATAGTGACCACATTGTGATACGTTATAGCAGTGTTTCTTTCACATGCTCAAAAGATAGTTTGCATACCGTCAGACTGAATCCTTCCTGATGATACCATTGCACGATATTAAGAGCATCCACTATACAATGAATATTGTTGCTGTTCCAATGGAGATGTAAGTAAATATGAAATAAATTGATCACGAGCAGAAAATAATGATTGAGCATTAGAGTAAACATTGAATCAAAGTGTACAAGGTTGTTGATTTGCCAATGGGAATTTATGTGATTAGGAAATGAATTGATCACAAGCAAAAAATAATGATTGAGCATTAGAGTAAACATTGAATCAAAGTGTACAAGGTTGTTGATTTCCCAATGGGAATTTATGTGATTAGGAAATTAATTGATCACAAGCAGGAAATAATGAATGAGCATCAGGAGTGAAGATCATTTGGAAGGGTTCATGTACATCTTGTGTAGGTGGTGACAGTGTTTCCCTTCTTGGTGGTGACTGTTTCACATGTTTGCCCTGGACAGAGGAAATAAATAGTATAGTTATTACACAGTATAACCACTGGTGCACTCTATTATAAATGTAATATTACACATGCAGGTGTGTAACTAAGGCAACCCGTGAGGTGTGGGACATGT
Organism: Lycopodina hypogea; assembly: GCA_963969325.1. Lineage (NCBI taxonomy): Eukaryota > Metazoa > Porifera > Demospongiae > Poecilosclerida > Cladorhizidae > Lycopodina > Lycopodina hypogea. Next base: position 5,224,279 of record OZ017792.1, read on the forward strand.
AATGGTTGCTGATCTACAGCTGCCTTTAGTGTGACATGTGAAATAAACATGGCCAACATGGGTGTTGGTTTTGAGATATGCAATGAACTGAAGTCTATGGAAAATCTTGTTTTATCGATATTTGTAAATTTGATGATGACGTGGAATTTAGTGGTAGCATTACATCATAGATATAAACAAAGGAAGGATAGGAAATTTATTGTTCAAATCCAATTACGTGAAACAGTCCATGTTTGCCGGGAAGTTATTAGTGATGTATGCATGCAGGATGGATTGTTCCACATTAATTCAATTTGAACAATAAATTCCTACCCTTTTTATGTTTAAATCTGATTACACACAAGATCAAGTATGTTCTAAGACTAGAGCCAAAAAATGGTTACTTCAAATGTATTAATACTGTGCATTCCACTTTAGTGCCCCATAGATATGACCACATCACAAACTGATTGATCAGTACTTCTCCTGCTTGGTCAATAATAACAACCAATTTTGATATTCCAATGAACATTCAATGCTAGTGTGATTATCATGAATACCTCCTGAACGCTGGAAACCATCAAAATCTCCTCTAATGGAATTGAAATCATTTTCAGATCCTTTTTCATCACCGTGTGAGTCATCATCATCTTAAAAATATAGAAGTGATATATATATATATATATATATACAACGAATTTAAAATAATGTTAATTACACTATCCATTTAATAAAGTTAATTTATCTTTATCTTTAGATTTTTTATGGTTATTTTAATATGGTTAAATAATTAGATGTTTCATTCTCCCAAGAGTTCATATGCGTTCAGTTGATATAATAAACAATCTATTACATATTCTGGTTCATAAATTATGTATGTATGTATGTATGTATGTATGTATGTATGTATGTATGTATGTATGTATGTATGTATGTATGTGTGTGTGTGTGTGTGTGTGTATGTGTGTATGTATGTATGTATGTATGTATGTATGTATGTATGTATGTATGTATGTATGTATGTATGTATTTATGTATGTATGTATAGGCATCACAGCCAAACCGTTTGACTAAAAAGGCTAAAATTTGCTATGTGGTCTCCAAGTGACCAGGTGAGTGTTATTAACCACATGTGGGTCTGGTAATGGGTGTGGTTTTTTTCATAGCCACACACACAGGAAGTTGGTATGGCTGCCTAAGTCTAATCAAAATACTAATCAGGCCGAAATTTAGCGTGTGGTCTCCAAGTATCCAGGTGAGCATTTTAACTACATTGGGTGTGGCTTGGCCATACCAACACCCACAGGTAGACATTTGCTATCACGAACTAATCAAAGGACCAACCCGGTTGAAATTTGAGATGTGGTTTCCAAGGAACTAGGTCAGCGTTATTAAGCAATTAAACATGTATGGGTGTGGCAGTGGGTGCAGGGTTTTTGTAGCAGGTGTCCACGAAGTTGTTTTGGCTGCCCAAAGCTAGTTTATGGACCAATCAGACCAAAATTGGGTGTGTGGTCCCCAAGTACCTGGGTAAGCATTATTGACCACATTGGGTGTGTTTAGCCATAGCCACACCCACAGGAGGGAAATTTGGCAATCAAAAGCTAATTAAAGGACCTATTTGGCATGTGGTCTCCAAGTGACAGGATGAGCATTATTGACCACATGTGGGTGTGTCAGTGGGTGTGGTTTGGTAATAACCACACACACACACACACACACACACACACACACACACACACACACACACACACACACACACACACACACACACACACACACACACACACACACACACACACACACACACACACACACACAAAGTTGTTTTGGCTGTCAAAAGCAAATTTATAGACAAATGAGGCTGAAATAAAAACAAGGCTAAAGAAAGGGGGAGGGGGAGGAGAAAAAGGAAAAAGTTAGGGAGGAAAGGGGGACAGACTGGCATACAAACTATTCGTACTTTATAGTATCTCAGTATACCTCTGTGTTTGAAAGGGTGATTAAAATCAAAATTGAAAAAGTCATCCTCAAATAATTCGTCAAAGTTGAAGAAGTCATCCCACCCGCCTTCATGATGAAAGAAAGAATCAAAATCAAAAGTAGACCCTTGCCGACTATCTCCGGTCTCCCCTAATTGGTCATAGTGCGTCCTCTTGTGCGCATCAGACAACACCTCATATGCTGCAGGACAACAATCTCCAGTGACATCTAGCTATGCTGCTTTCACTGATGCGTGTGCAGATACAATTTTTTTTTTTAAATCTATATATATATTATATGTATATGTATTATATGTATATATATATGTATACACTCACACCCACGAATGCAGGCACACACACACCGCCCCCTCTCCCCACACCCATGATGGAGTGTGAAACTTTGTCATACCATGCTTAATATACCCCCCCCCCCCTCCATTCTCACCCTTTGAATCCAGATTTCCCCTTCCTCCCTCCTCTATCATTTGTTAAAATGAAACCTGATCCTACTAGATTATACTTTGGATTCAGGTGAACTGGTTTACTCCAACATTGACACACACAAGTAAAAATAACATACTGAACAATGACCTCACCACACCAAACCACACAGTTCACTACTGTCCACTGCTAGATGGCATCAGGGACAGACCCACAAGCACACACATCTCATGTATTAGTGATGCCTGGCTTACAATTAATGTTGTGGTAGGTAAAGGGTCATGAGAGAACAATAGGGCAAGCCTATCCTTCACCTTAACCATTTAATTAAAGTAAAGGATCTAGTTCTTCAAAGACTACACTAAATTTGGACTACCATATTTTCTGTAATTAAAGTGCCATCAAAAAATGTTTTAACTTGATATGGCACTTAATTGCAGGGAAAATATATCCAATTTGTGACATGGAGCTTATAAATTTACACTATAAAGTATGAATAGTCCGTCTGTCTGTCTGTGTATCCTTGATTCACACTTGAACAGTTAAAGTTAGACCCACAAACCCATATATATATATATATATATATATATATATATATATATATATATTTAGAATCAGTGTCACCAGGGGAACATCATGAGCATATCTGCATGACCACACCTCTTTCTATATTAAAAAATATATATAAAAAAAAAATAAATAAAAAAAAAATTCAACAAAAAAGGTATTTTTGCCAGAAAAAAGAATGGAACTACAGGCCTCAAACTTAGTATACAGACACAACTCGACTCTCCCAATAACATTGGGTGGGTCCCATCTGGCCACACCTCTTCGACTTTTTTGTAAGGCTAAAAATGGCACTTCCAAAAAGAAAAAACACACTTGACCTAATCACACATTCACTTTGGTTTTAAGTCTACAACATTAGTCTTCAAAGCAGACACTTTCTTCACTACAGACACTTTCTTCACTACAGACACTTTCTTCACTACAGACACTCGTAAAGTAGGTTATTTTCTAGTCACAGTAAAGGGCTCATGAGCCAATGCATTGAAAAATTATTCAGATTCCTTCTAGCTCTATAATTAGAGACAAATATAATTCTAGCAGTAGATTGGTGCTTATATATATATAGTGGCGCTTTAAATACAGAAAATAGGGTACCATGGCATTTTAAATACTGAAAATACTGTACCACTTATATTCCTACTGCTGCTTCAAACTAAATTCAGTTTAAGACAGATAGCTACCCATATACACATACCATTAGCAATTTCCTCAAACTTAATCCTAGCCTGTGGATCAGCGTTTTTATCTGGGTGGTACTTAACAGCTAAAATTCGAAAAGCTTTCTTTACATCCCCCTGTGAGGCACCCCTTTCAACTTGGAGTAACTGGTAGCAATCTTTTTGTTCATCACATTTTGATGAGAGAAGAAAGGTAATCAGGAATATTAAAAGAAAGAGTGGATCTCGGAATCTGGAGTTTCTAGTACAGCCACCCTGCATGCTAACTGAGCAACCAAACGGCTCACATTAAACAATTATACAGCCAGAAACAATGAATTGTAGTTGCAACTTAGAAGGTAAAGGGTCAATCTGGAGTTTCTAGTGCAGCCACCCTGCATACTAACTGAGCAACCAAACGGCTCACAATAAACTATTATACAGCCAGAAACAATGAATTGTAGTTGCAACTTAGAGGGTAAAGGGTCTATCGAGAGAAAATAAATTGTATAGGATTTCTCCTATCAAGTACAATCCACAATAATTTTGACTACACTCATAATTCAGGAACTCCTACAATTCTTTGCTTTTTCACTCTCTCTTTCTCTCTCTCACACAGGACCCCCTGAGGTAAAAGTCTAAGATATAGAACAAGAAATTTCTTACAGTACTAACAGCAGCATGATCTCATGGGGAAATTGGCCCTAACCCTTCTCTTACTTTCTTTTTCTTCCCCCCCCCCCCCCTCCCCATTCAGCTGATGTGTTCAATGCTGTCAGATTGTTTCTCTAATTTTCTGATGTAAAAAAAAAAAAAAAAAAAAAAAAAACAATAAAAAATTTTTTATTAGATTACTTTCAATTTCGAATAAGATAATATTTGTTTTATTTTTCTTTCTTTTTGTTCCTTAAAATTGATGTTATCAATTCTGTTAGGCCAGACAAAATAAATCTTTAGTTTCTTGGGGTAATTTTTTCGAAATATTGGTGCAGTGAAGCAGCATTTTTTTGTTCTTTTTCTTTTCTTTTTAGGGTGTGTTCTGAGTGTGTGTTTTTTTGTTGTTGTTTTTTTTCTTCACTTTTTTTGACATTTTGAATACAAAATATTTCAATTTCCATTTCGAGATGGTGGTACCAACCAGGTTACATAATAATTTCTTTTGGTGTGGGTACTACTTTGCGTGGCCTTATGAGATTTTTTTTTATCAACTAACACATTATGATTTCAATATTAGCATTTACTTAAAGACTGTAAAGTAATCCTGAATTAAATAATAATTGTAGTCTTATACTAATAGAGCTAGTGTCAACTGATTATGGATGGAAAATCACATGCTAAAATGTACACAAGCACCAAATCTATTCAATTCTTATCTTCACTTTCAAAATGAAAGAAAAGCATGTTCTTCCAAAGTGCAGGCAGGGGAGAATAGAGATATAAAAAAGGTTGTATGAAGGTTTGGTGAGTATATATTTTTTATTTATAACTTAATACCATATAGTAAGATAATAACTATAGTACATGGCCTTCTTATCACTTGTGTGTGTGTATATATATATGTATATAACCATAAATCTCTCAATTAGCCATAGTAACATAAGAGATTACTACCATGACATTAATATATATATATATATATATATATATATATATATATATATATATATATATATATATATATATATATATATAGTGGTTGATCATGGGCAGACCTCTGATAGAGGACAACCTCTCTATAAAGGGCAGATGAGTGGATCCAATGTATCCTCTATTCGGAAACCACTACTCACTCCTATCCAATCCACTTAAATTTTTGTCTCTCATCTAAATTGTGCTAACTGTAATTAAATTTTCCTGCACCATGCTAATTAAGAATAATTAACATTTTCTCAACCTTTCATGAGGGGGTGAAAACTTAAACTTTGTGGGAGCATTTCTTTGAAGACTGAAGTGTTGAAGATTGAAAATGTAGCAGCATTAGCTACAGTGCAGGTTATTGCTTCATTAACTATTTGTAGTATCTAAATTTGTCTTGTCAGATTTAGAAATAACTAGCTGGTCAATAACAGCTTTGTTTGCATCTTGTTTCCTTTGGTACCAGGACCGATTGACAATACAATGGCAGAGAGTTTCCAAGTAACACCAACACCTCCTCCACCAACCCAAGGCTCTGTGCTAGCTAAGAGAATGCCCTACTCTAATCTCACTTCCATGACATCTGCATAGCAAACTTCTGCAAAGGAAAGTCGATCAAGATACAAAGACTCTCCTGAGTCTGCTTCCTCAAGTAAACATGCATGCCTACCACAATTAGTAGATCCAACTTCTGCATTTGCCAAGAGATGTGCATACTCTTCCAGACCAAGAGGTAGGACAGATACATTGTCCAAGGAAATGCGAGATTACTTCACCAACAAAAGCTTGATAAAAACATGGCTCATGAATAGAATGATCAAGAAAGCCAATGAGACTACTTCTTTGGCTGAAGACCTTGCCTCTCCACCAGATTCCTCTCCAAAAAAATCTCCCTCCAGTTCCCATCATATTGGTGAACAAGGATTATCACTTGGGCAGAAAGGCAGGAGAGATGCTTTGAGTGCAACAACGGGAATATTTCTCCCATGTGAGCCAAACTCCAACCTGGATGAGGGAGAGGATGTTTAGAGCAATTTATGCTGAAATAAAAGCCAAGTATGGCTGTCAATTCAGCCTTGCTTTGGACTTGCTGCCAACCCAACAATTCATTTCAGCTGTTTTGTTTCAAAAACTGTCCCTTGCAGCTACTTTTGAAGAGCTGTTTGAGATAGTGGAAATGGCATGGATCAAACCACGACTACTGAATCACAGAAGGCTCCACATCACATACAAGTCCTTGTGCCATGTTTGAGCTCCCTCCCTCCCTCCCAGCTAGCACAAATAACAGTGACTAGCATGTGTTGTAAGAACCAAAGTAAAGTGATGGAACACAGTTGTCACAAATATACAATCAGATCATTCTACAAAACATGGCGTATTTTAGTTTGAAACATGACTTTAGCTTGTGTGTGTGTGTGTGTGTGTGTGTGTGTGTGTGTGTGTGTGTGTGTGTGTGTGTGTGTGTGTGTGTGTGTGTGTGTGTGTGTGTGTGTGTGTGTGTGTGTGTGTGTGTGTGTGTGTGTGTGTGTGTGTGTGTGTGTGTGTGTGTGTGTGTGTGTGTGTGTGTGTGTGTGTGTGTGTGTGTGTGTGTGTGCATAGCATTTGCGATGGGCAGGAACAACTAAGTGGTGAAGTTGTGTGACTAAGAATATTCGTATATATGTACAGTGTACAACAGAACTCTTATTCCCATTATTCTTGTACTCATACTAGATCACTAACAACCCCCCCCCCCCCCCCCCCCAAAAAAAATGTTTTAGATTGAATTGTTCTGATTTGTAAAGTTTGTTATACCTTCCACATGTGGAGGGAAACTCACCATTGTCACCATTATGTGTACTAGTGGGCCTGTTGCAGCTTTGCAGCATGCATGGTATTGGTGCAGTGAAGTATGAAAGTGGTGAAGTAACTAAAGCCAGATTTGCTGGTAGCAACTTCAATGAAATATGTTGGTGTTGGTATTCATACATTTACACTAATGTTTATTGGCCAAATCACACCCATAACTACAAACACAGGAGGGTGATAACATTCACAGTCCAATAGTCCATGTCAAATATCAGCCTGATTGGTCCAACATGTGTTACTCTCCTGTGGGTGTGTGTACTTTGGGGGTTCAATTAAATCTTGTTCTACTTGATTACTCTTGACCAATCTAACTGTCTCCATCCTATATATTATTTTTACTAACTCCCTACATGCCTGCCTTCATAACTGGCAAGAAAAACTTTTGAACTGTGGGTCTTGGGAGAGCAAATTAAACTTCATTCTGCTCCCTACATGGTCCTAAGGGTGCAGAAGGCCTTCAAATTTATTTAAAAAGTCCAACTAAAAAGTTAGAGGTGAACTAAAGTCTTTCTTTTAGCAAATTATGTTCATAAAGTAGGTAAAAGGTCGACATTGTAGCCACTCATGCTCCTGTTTTTAAAATGGCTGATAAAAATTAAAAAAATTAATGAAAGAAAATTAAATCTAGCTTGCCAGTGCCACTGGAGAATGGAAGACTCTTATGTGAGCTGAAGATTAGCTGAAACAGCTAAATGCCTCAAGTTACAAGCCCCGATTCTGTGTTGTGGGCATGTCTAAAATTAATGTACAATTATGAAGTTGGCAGAATATACTTGAAAATTAAAAAAAAAAAATAGTCCTATTTAAAAGATGAAAGATAAACTAATTTGAAATGTCTTCTTCCACCAATTCATAGAATGTTGACCAGAATAGTATTAGATCATTACCACCAATAAATAAATTTTAAACCAGTGATAATATTTATAGAAAAAATAATAAATGAAAAATGTAGTTATGAGGGGTGTGTATGACTACACTGACTCCAAATATAATAACAGATTTAAAAAGAATGAATGAAAAATATTGTAACTATGTTAAGGATGTAACTACACCCATTTATGGCTGTCCAGACATTAGGTCAAAGTTCACTGTAGAACACACAAGACAAATTTCAACTTCATTTTATCACCAGCTATAAAAAAAATAATAAATAAATAAATAAATTAAAAAATTTTTTTTTAAATTTAAAAAAATAACAACTAACAAACAAGCAAGCAAACAAGCAAAACAGCCTGGCATGGGAAGTGGGGATGGGGAGCTATGTGGGCAGTGACCCCTCCCATGAATGAATGCATTTGGATATTATTTAATAAAAATTTTAAAAAATTAAAAAAAAAATAAATAAATAAAAATAAAAAAAATCTGTTACTGGACACAAATTAGACCAGAAATTTGAAGATATTTGGAAAGAAAAAAAAACAACCAAAAATCCCTACACCATCATGAGCAGTGTTTAGGGCTGAATACAGTAGAAAATCAATAAATGAAACAAAGCAAACTGGGGATATTCATAATTGCTGAGGCAGCACTGTTGTGGAAGTGATTTATCTAATCACTGCCAAGCAGAAGAATAAACTTGAAACTCTTCCAATGCCCTTTTCAATAATGTCTAGGATAATGTTTGTTGGATAATGTGTCTTGAACATAGCATGCAAAGCTGCAAATGGGCGGGCCTCTATGTATGAACTACTAAAAAAAAAGAAGAAAGAAAGAAACAACCAGGGCATAAGAAATGGGGGTAGGAAGCAGTATGGACAGTGACCTCTGCCATGAATGAATGCATGGGGGTATTAGTGAAGAAAATGTCCCTTCCTACAGACCAATCAGACCAAGAATTTGAAAATATTTAGAAAAAAACAACAAAGAAATTAAAAAATTTAAAAAAACAAAAAAACCCTACACTCATGAGCAGTGTCTAGGGCTGGAGACAGTAGAAAATCAATAACTCAAACAGAGCAAACTGGAGATTTCACAATTGCTGAGGAAGCACTGTTGTGGAAGTCATTTTATCCAACAATTTCAATCACTGCCAAGCAGAAGAGTTATATTGAAACTCTTCTAATTACCTTTTCAATAATATCTAGGATAGTGTTTGTTGGACAAAGTGTTTTGCTCATTGCAAGCAAATCTGCAAATGGGCCTCTGGTTAATATTGTAAGTGTGGCTAGACATGCTCACAGAATGCTATTTATACTCTTGTGGTCGCATGGAGACCACATACCAAGTTTCAGTATGATTGTTCTTGTCAGCAAAAACAACTCATGCGGGTGTGGCCATAACAACTTCTTATGGGTGCAGCTATGACTAAACCACACACATGGTTAATCATGCCCACCCAGTTACTTGGATCACAACCAAAATTTCAGCCAAATTAATAGGTCCCTTAATTAGCTTTTGATAGCCTTAATTCCTTTTGTGGGTGTGGTATGATAAAACTACACCCACAGGTGGTCAATAATTAATGCTCACTCAGTTACTTCGAGACCACATGCCAAATTTGAGTGTGAAGTCTTTAATTGGCTTTTGGCAGCCCAAATCACTTTTGTGGGTGTGGCTGTGATAAAACCATACCCATTGCCACACACATACGATAACAATCACCAAATATGGAACAATAATTCCTCCATCTCTAGTAACCTAGTTATCTCAACACCCCCCCCCCCCTATTTCCATGCAGATGCACACCAACCCTCCATGACAACAATAAACAACATCAAACTCATGAATTTGTTTTTAAAAAGAAATCAGACAAACAACAATTAAAAAAAGGATGACATATCACACTTCAATGCGTGGATATTTGCTTTTGTAAGAGATGAAAGGTTTTGTGGTCTTCACATGCCAAACAAGAACCTACAGTGGGAGGGAAGCACAGAGAGGAGAGGGGGGGGGGGGGGAAGGGGGAGGAAAAAAAAAGGGGAAGAGCACAGAAAGGGAAAGAGAAGAAAAGAGCACAGAAAGAAGGGAATCACAGAGGGGTGGAAAAGAGAGGTGGTTAGGAAGAAACATTAATAAAAAAAAATTAACTTAAAAAAAAAAAAATACAATCCACGACAAACTGTGTGGGAGGTAATAATAGCTAATCAAGGGATGGGCCTAATGGAAATATACAAATAACTGTTCGCATCACCATCTTGTACACAACTGCACTTCAAGTGGTGACAGATACATAACATTATATCACTTAACACAATAATACAATGTGGAAACACCTGGACAAGTATTCCACACTACAGTTGCCTCAGTCATGCATATAAAACACAAACACACATCACACACACATACTTCATTTGCTAAGCCTCGACACTCAATCTTGTCTCTTGAACTGCCAATGCTCTTGAACAAATCGGACTCCATGAAGCCTGGCTTGGAGCGCTTGCTGCTGTCTGGCCTATAGCCAACTCTCACGTCTGGCCGCTCCACAAACAGCCGCACGTGGATGGCAAAGGCCGCCATGTCAACAGGAATGTGTCTACATGGTTGAATACACAGGGAGAGAGAGGGAGGGAGCACTTCAAACATAATGAAATGAATTACACAACCAATGACAGCTACCTTAAAACACCTTCCTACATCATCAATGTTGTTGTTTGTTCAATAGTTGCATGCAGATTATTATCAGTGGTGTGCACGACACTGTGTCCCTCTGTGGTTTCACCCGAGGCAGTGTTATCACCATCTGCACACGACACACTTAATCTCCTAGTCATGTGCAGTAACAACATTGATATGATACTGACGACTGCCTGATATGCTGATATGATCTTTAATCAATCCAGATTAAAAAAGGAAAGAAAATAAAGCTTTATTATAAAATCAACTAACAAATATTCGATTAACTTGTGAAATAATAAAGAAAACAATAGTGTATGCGTGTAGACACACAAGAAGATGCCGTGCCAGTTTAAACTACTAGATATAGAAATTACTTTCTGATTTTGGGGAGTACAATGATTGGAGTGGCTGATTCATTTGGTAAAGGGTCATCTAATTTGTTGTCTACATGGTACAGTTTTTACTTGGTAAATTTAGTCCATTGAAAGGAGAAAAAAAATTTTTTTTCCCCCAAAATTCTCTCCCACAAATGATAAATCAAATTGGCATTAAACTTGCAAAATGCATTAATACATGTGTCTTGTGAAATTTCTGGAGCAACCAGCTCTGTTCAATGTCATTTACAGTAATGGCACTACAATAAAACATTAATGGCTTTTCTTGTTGATGGCTTTCAGGTTTAAATAAACTAGCATAAGTCTGTAGTTCCAAGGGTTTGTTTTGCCAAAATACCATCTTTTAGCTTGACATGAACACAGAAAGGGGTGTGGCCTTATAGACAATCTTTAAAACGTTCCCCTGGTGACACTGATTCCGAATGTATATGGGTTTGTAGATATAGATTGCTAGGTCCAAATATTTTAGAAGTATCATTTTTGTCATTCTAGCCTTACACATCAAGAGGAAGATGTGTGGCCAGGTGGGACCCACCCCACGTTACTCCCACAATCAAGTAGTGTACACAGTTTTAGGCCTGTAGCTCCATTCTTTTTTTTTTGTTGGCAAAAGTACCATTTTTGGCGTTTTCTTTAATATATAAAGGGGTCTGGCCATATACACACATCTAAAGGTTCTCCTGGTGACACTGATTCTAAATATATATGTGTTTGTGGGTCTAACTTCAAGCGTGAATCAAGGATATTTGGACAGACAGACAGACAGACAGACAGACAGACAGACAGACAGACAGACAGACAGACAGACAGACAGACAGACTATTCCCACTCTAAAGTATAGATATTGCTACGTATAGATATAGTATAGATATTGCTTATACAAATCTTAAATTATAAAATATGATAAATGTTGTACCGCCAAGTCCACATCGAAGGCAGCAATCAAATGGTTTCATAATGTAACTAACACTTCCCCCTCCCACTCTTCACCAGTAGCTATCAAGGCTGCTATGATTTTGTTGTTGAGGTGTTTGTACTATTTATGTCAATATCAACCAAGCCTACAGAAAAACACATATTTTCTCTAACTTTCAACAACATATGCTGGCCAGGCTCAAGAACAGCAGCTGTGCTGTGTTATTAGGAACTATGACCACATAACACAATTTATTGTTATTGTGTTAACTGTGTAGAGTGTTTGGTGTTTAAGAACAATACTGCAATTAAACTCATTAACTTTTAGAACATTCTCTCTGTTCTGTGCTCAGAATAGTGCAACATTTCGTAAAAGTGACACTGTATGGATCCAGTGATAGACACAACATTGGAGTTCCATTCAGTGAAACATTCCTTAAATGAGATGTTGTGCCTGTTACAGAAGAGTTTGATCTATGCAGCTATTGTATCATCCACAGTTGTTATAGCCTCTGGGCAGATAGTTTTACAGTCATCCAGAATGCTCTTTCAGTTGCCTGCATGGAGCTGCCTGGCTGGGAGTGTCTACTACTTCTAAATGTTATTGTTTTGAACAGAACCACTTATAACAACAATTGTGATTGTTGTTTTATATGTGGAAAATAATCAAGCTAAGTAGTAAAAACCACTATACAAACATTGGGGACTATATAACCACACACTATAGATTGCAGAGAACCTGCTTCAATGTCAGCACACATCCTTGAGTGAAATGTATTTTAAGAACTACTGTACTGACACCCACATTTGAGCTGATTACAAAACTTTGGTGCACTCCACAATCAGTGGCATCGAAGTACAGCACTATATACACAGACACAGACCGGCACACACACACAGACAGACACACACGCAATGGTGACTCAATCACAACAACACTGTGTGTATGAGTGGGTGTGTGTGAGTGGGTGAAGGCATGGGTGGATGCACACCTTTCCTTTGACTGCCACACTGCATGCCAATCCTTAGCCTTGCCGTCCTTGCAGATGGGCCCCTCAAAAGACAGACCTCCAGAGAAGCCCACAGGGAAGACAGACACAGCCTCAGTGCTTCTTATCTGGAGAGTTCAGAAAAGGGAAGTAAGGGAGCAAAGAATGAACAAACAAATAAGAAAACAAACAAAAGACAGACAGACAGACAGACAGACAGACAGACAGACAGACAGACAGACAGACAGACAGACAGACAGACAGACAGACAGACTAAGACGACAGATATACCAAAGGAGGAGGGGGAGGGGGAGTAGGAACTTTCACACATTATAGGCATCAAGAAAGACCATAGAGATTATGACCAGTTTCTATCAGCAACAAATACCATCTAACTGCCTAACCAGGCACCAATAATAAGTACAGAGGGCTTGTTTTAATAATAGGCATGCATGCATAAAAACTGGCCATTCTGGAAGGCTCAACAGGAACGCTCCTCATCTCTTCACACATGATCTTAACTGGTACCACCTCTTGCTGACAAGGCTCTACTACACACACCACTTCTACCCTTCTTTTTTTTTATCCCTCCCCCCCCTTTTTTTTTTAAGGGGGGGGGGGGGAATGATTTGGTTCCTAAGTACATATACTCATGGAAACACAACTACACACATGCAAACAAAGATTTTCTGGCCATTAATGTTGTCATCAAGTGAGGCAGTGGGTTGAAATGTGCTTATTGACAAATTGTACCAGGTCATTATGAATTAATTCCTTGCTTCCACATAAACGCTCTTGTACCACAGAAGATCAATAGACCAACCAGGTTGTGTCACATACAGGTCATGTGACCCTACAAACTGTGAGTATTGTAAGCTACATGTTTGGGTATCTGTCTTGCAGCTGGTTTCAGTCCCAAAAACATATTAAAAAAAAAAAAAAAAAAAAAAAAAAAAAAACACAAATAAAACACTGTTCTGCTGGTTTTGGGTAATGGGTTGGTACATGTTGCTGGTTGTACTAATGAGAGGAAAACAAACAATCAATCAATGACCTACAAGGAAACCAAGGAGTCCTGTCTTTGATTATCACATTATACAATTAATAGAAGTGTTATGCACACAGCTGCTTTGTCTTGCCATTGGGTGTATGTCAATTAAGAGCTACTCTAACACAGAGGTCACATAGACGCTTCTGAACCTGTAACTTCAAAGAGAATTTGTAAGAAAATTTGGATCATTTCAGACCTCATAAACGATAAACCAGTAAAATACAATTCATTATATTAGCAGAATAAAAAATGATTGAATTCATAAAAAATAATTTAATACCACTAGAAAACTACCCATCCTGGGCCTACAGGGCTAAAAAAAATAAGCTAAGAAAAAAAGCTGGAAGTGGTTTGTTTTGCTGACATGTGTTTACACAATTTTGGTTTGTGGTAAGTGGGGTTGTTTACTCAGGCGTAGAGTTATGACCATAGCCAGGAAATTTTGAGAGAGAGAAAAAAAAATAGCCCCACAGAGAGGGTTTTACTCAGATCTTCACAAAAAATTTGAGCCCTTGAGGCTCAATCAGTCTGGGACTATCTTCACTAAACTTCCTTATCAAGTCCCCAGGGTAACCCCCATCAATCCTAAAATTTGAATTCTTTTGGCCTTGTCTGGCTGGGAGTAGCTATCAAACAAACAAACAAAGGAATAAACAAAGGAACAAACAAATTGAGAATTATAGTAAGATAAAATTTATCAACAAGTGGTGAATAAATCCAAATTCCTCAGCACACCTGAAAGGTGAGAGAGAGGGAGGGGGGTATGGCTGGTTTCACACACATCCTGAACAGCCCATCATTCATAACTGGGCCAGCAGTGTCCCCTCCAGAAATCTTGCCAAACACGGTGGTGGGTGTGGCAGTGAATGACAGGACCATTTAGATGGGTGTGGTCTGTGGACAAATCTGTAAAATTTAGCTGGCTGTGCATTTTAGCAGCTTCTGGTCAAGCATCACACTTTATGGTAAAGGGTTGATCATCCCCTTTTTGTTCTGTTTTGTTTCTTCATTTTTGGTTTGCAGTCAAGGAGGGCAGTCATGCTACACTCTGGGGGACCCCCTGAAGACATACGGTTCCTAACATATTAAAATTATATACAGCAGCTAATATCCACAGCAAAATTAATCGGGTTCAATCCCCCCAATCATCATAGAAATTATACACTATATCTTTTTAGTTTTGATTCAACAAAATAGCAGTTCCATATAAACTGGCCCAGGGCACTAGGGTTACCTTACTCTCAGACTTAGGGAGCAGCTGATCACAAAAGAAACCGAACAGTTATTCACAGACAGACATTCCTCGTACTTTTAGCCACAATACGACACACAAAATGACTCAAGTTAGTCTCATTGAGACTCATTAGATAAAATATACAGAACCAAACACTTGAATTGCTTACATAACAAGAAAATAGTTGTGGTGGGTGACACAATCTTCCCAGTTTTTATAATTGTGGTTTCCACAACAAGATTACAGGAGGTCCAAATTGCATCGTATTTCAAGATTTCTCTAGTACACACCTTACATCCACGTTCACTCTACCAACCATCTCCCTCCCTCCCTCCCTCTTGTCTCCCTCTCTCTGCCACACGACATCTCACCTCTTGGAACAATCGCAAGTCGTATTTGTTGTCGTCATCCATGAAGTAGACAATACCATTGCAGTGCTCCGGGCAGTTATCAGTGCAATACTGCCGGATCCAGTCCAGGCCCACGTTGCGTTGCTCCACCCCCCTCTGGCGGGCCTTCCGAGTCACCTTGGACGTCACCTGGTTCAGATGCACGCTGCTGACCTTACAGTGGCTCAACACATTTCGGACGAGATCCGATTTGTGCAGTGAGTCTTCGACTACAATCCACAGGAAATTGGGCACGTGCATGATTGTATGGCATAGCGACACAAGGTCCACTTTCTGTGTGGACCTCTTGTACGTGGGTGTGATTGCTAACAGTGTTTTGAAACTGTTCATGTCCAATGAGCTGTTGATTAGCAGGGAAGGGTCCGCATTCGTGTGATCCGTGCAAGAGATAGGTGACTTCGTATCCACTACTACTTCCTTGGTGGGATGTACATGGTTCTTGCTGACAGTGCAGTTTATTGCTTCCTGTTGTACATTTGTTATGGGTTCCAGAGATCTCTCGATTAGGACATTGTGTGCGTTCTGTCGGCAAGGCTCGTCCTCATAGTAGTCTGGCAAGAGAGAGAGAGAGAGAGAATAAGGGTGCAAACAGATTTACTAACAATAACACACACTGTTCCTCATTTCAAACTTGCGGCTCAGAACCAAAGTTTCTTGGATGCAATTAACTTAGGTAAAGAAATATCGGTACCAACAATCTTTCATTCAACCTGGGGGGGGGGGGGGGGGGGGGACTATCATGTGGGCTTTGTCCATATTCCATACCATCAGGCATGTACAAAGGATTCCAACTCTACAGACTTAAATTTAGATCAGAGGCACATAGCTATAGTGTAGGTGTGTAAGCCTCCACACAAGGATTAGTTCAGGTTTTGTAAGGAGTGGTCTAGACAATACACTAGGTGAAAGGAAGGAAATGTCTTCTTTCTATGCATCCATATTTGTTCATCGATCTGCTATATCAATATCATAAAGTTATGCCTTACGCTATATGAGCCCATATGCACATGTACGAATAAAGAAAACATTCACTCATAATCTTTCACTGGGAAGTGGACAGTAAGACACCCACCAGTGAGACAGACCATAGCAGAGGAGAGAGAGAGAGAGGTGCAGGATGGCTTGTAGGTGTATGTGAGATTGGAATTTGGTGTTTTCAATGTTTGGGGGTGGATGGGGGGGGGGGGGGGGTTTACAAGATATAGATGCCAGATGTCATGGTAACAATTGACTGGAGTAGGAAAGTGTTCAAGGTAATCTTGCTGGTCCTCATGAATCACTTATTTCAGCACAAATAATACCCAAGGAGATGGGAATGATCCAGCACCAATAGGCTCAGCAGGTAATAGAGGGAAAAATCAAAACCCAATGGGTTCAGGTGGGTGGGGGGTTAAGGGCTAGGGTAAGACTACATACACTATTACTGAGGCAAGTTACAGGTCATGCTTTAGTTCTGAGCCCTTAGGGGCATGAGGTGTATGTAATGGAGGAGTACACTGGATTACAACCATGACATCTGCTTGTGGTCCCTGTATGCATATGTGTGTGTGTGACAACATCACAGACCAACACCATTACTAAGCTTGATTATCACTCCTCTGCAGTTTCCAGTCAAATAGGTAGAGCAGGGCACTAGCCTGCACATCCTCGCCCTTACTCCTCCCTCCCTCACTCACTAGTCACATTGGCTGTGTCAAAAGCTCTACAGAACTTCAATGTATGTTCAAGGTAAAAAAGGAAAGACTTATCAATGTGTGAGGGAAAGCCTGCAAAAGACAAGTTCATCATTGTAGCCATTGCAGCAATAAAATGGCATTGCTTTAGGACTAATAGGTGCAGTCTAGCATAATTGGAACAATAGGGGAATATTAGAAGAATAAGTATAATGTGCTACAGTACAATAAATAATGCATATACTTGTACAATGATCAATTGGATTTACTTCTATGCTGAGAATAATGTCGGGAAAGAAGTCTGCAAATTATAATATGCAATTTGTTAATTTAGAATAGTATGTTGTCAGTTTTTAGAATGATAGGTAGCACTTATTACAATTGTAGAATAGAATAATAGGTAAATTAATTAGCATATTTGGGCAATGGTATTCATCAGCATATTGACCAGAATAAGGGAAGTGGTGGTCCCATAACAGGAAGTGGCAGCAATACCAGGAAGTAGCCAGAAAATATACATTTTTAAAAGAAATCTTTCCATAAATTAATTGATTAACAGGTGTATATTTACAAGACAGCAGCCCCACAATATTGTGCCTCCATCTGCAGGTGGTGTGTGGTCTAGATGCACTCTGACAGCCAGTGTCCATTCCTCTATATCCTATAATCAACTGGCACAACACAAGCTGTACAGAAAAGTTGCTTCAGAAAACAATTATCAAAATCACAAGATGAAGGTTCATTAAAAGTCTGACAGAGCACAACCTCAAGGGATGTACTGCTGCAATGAAGTCTAACCACTTAGAGATCCATTAGTGGAAACATAACATGACAATGTGCTAATTAAGTGCAATTAATGGCAATTATCACTTGCAATTAACGGCAATCATAACACTATTGATGAGCTTTTCTCTAGTTTGTGTGTTGCCATGCAAACAATGGGGGGGGGGGGGGGGGGGGGGAGGTGGAGAGAAAGAGGTCTTATGTGTTGTGAATAATAGGACCCCCCCCCCCTCCCCCCCAAGGCAAAGAGCTACACACACTCTCAACCAAACATAGTGACATCATTACTGACACCACAGGCAAACTCATGGAAGATGACAAGGTGGAGGAGAGAATCAGAGGCAGCAGAGAATCAAAGAAAAATAATTGACACCTAATTTTAGTAGTTCATAAGGCTTGTCTTGTTCATAGTACTTGCATGTGGTATGCTCAATTTGTAGACCAGTTTCATGTCGGATAGCACAACCCAAATAAAGA
>OZ017792.1:5247874-5300374 GCA_963969325.1 Lycopodina hypogea
CCTGTCCACACTACAGGTTGAATGAATATCAATTTGAATATAATTTGAATGCTTGTGTCCACACTAAAGCTTGAATCAATTAATGTAAAGTGTAGATCACAATGGAACATTCAGGTTATAGGAAATTAAACCTTTCCAAGAAATGTTGAAACAGAATGTTTAAACAGTGAGCCAAACTACCACAGGAGAATTACGCCTGGATTCTAAGACTTTGAAGACAAACTCCGGAATAAATAGTCCTCCTTAGCAGGTTTACTGTGAGGTACTTAAATGCAAAAATAGCTACACAGCTACACAGCATAGATTTCCATCTCAGAACCATGCATGAGTCAGACTATTATAGGTGTGCATGTTGTGCTAGTCAGACAACACAGCCACACCAGGTATTGGGTCAGGCAACAAAATGGCAAACACTATAAGCATTCTGGATACAGGAATGCAGTTGAAATAATTAGTACCAATTACAAGATATAAAAGTGGTTTACACAAGTAATAAGGCACTCCCTTTAGGGAGGAAGGAAGGAAGGGAAGTCAATGGTCTGCAAGATGTAATAATCTAATCACTTTCTCTGCAGGAAATAAAAATGGAGGGGGGGGGGGGGGAGGGGGGGGGGAAGAGAGGTTGCTTCAATAAAGACTGGTCCATACCAAGCATCATCTTCAGATTCCAAATGCCAACAACTTGGATTTGGTTGGCAGGAGTTTTTGGTGTTTTTTTAAATTTTTACCAAAGGATGATTCAAATTTGAAAGTTGGCTATTTGCTATCTAATATCCTTCAGAATGTATGGAAGTGAGGAGTCTTAAGAGAAAACCATGCAGGTTAGTTAGTGCTCTGTGCTAGTCAACACTGTGGCTTGATATCTTTAACACTAACACAACTGGGAATGTGAGAGATAAAATGGTTGCAACATTTAAAACTCTGATGGGAACAATTGAAGTAGAGCTAGAAAATCCTGAAATTATGACTCATCAAAAATATAGTGCTACAAAAATGGCAGTAATTCAGCAACACAGTAATATGATATGGCAGGGATCAAATTTAATTTAAAAACTAGCATGAGAGAACTAACCATGTGAGAATTGTATAACAAAGAATATCGATGAGTAAACCTTTTTTTTAATAAATTTTTAAAAAAAGAAGAAAAAAAAAAGAAAAAAAAAAGATATATATATATATATATATATATATCTCAGGGGGTTAGGACTATGACCCCTACATTAGTTCTCATCTTTAGTGTTGAATGACTGTACTTCATTGTGATATCTTTTCAGGTCCCATTTTAGATTAATAAACTTTTAGTAACAGCGTGCAAGAAAGGAAGGGAAAAAAGAATGCTAAGATAACTAAATCAATGCTAAGATAACTAAATCAATGCTAAGATAACTAAATCAATGCTAAGATAACTAAATCAATGCTAAGATAACTAAATCAATGCTAAGATTTATAGCAGAATGGAGCACCAATCCACAATTTTGCCTCATTTAAGAAGAACTAACTTCATCACATTCAGCTAAGGTTAGGGCCTGGTCCCTACTCAGCACTGAAGTCGGTTGATCGTAATCAGAGCCAGTGCAATGCTAGCAGGGGACCATAGCCCCAAATTTTGCCATTATTCTAGCCGTAGCTATTCATCACCTTGACCCTAACCCTAGCCATTAGCTGTCCATAAACCTAGCTGTTGTTGATCTGGTCCTAACCCTAACTGAATCCAAATAATTTTGGTTGACTGTGGCCAAAATGCATGTTGATATATACATTCTGGTTCTTTTCTTGCATATTGTTTTTCCTTTCATGCTGTATTAATAATACCTAGCTTACACCTATTTATCTAAGAGGAACCTGATCTCCTAATGTTGGTGTTAAATTACAAACATTTGTTTGAAACGTTGGTTCTCGTGTTAGTCTGTTCAAGGCAGTTGGTCGGGATAGCAACCAGCTGAGACAGCACATTAGCAGCCTCCTGGAACATGCAGGAGAGACAGCCCTCAGACACAGCGGAGAGGAGAATTACAACCAACAACTATGGTAACCATAGCAACAATTGCAATGGTTAAAATAGAGGATCACGAAGAAAGACAGGAGTGTATTGTCTGATGCATTTTCTTGACAAGGATCCTCTGATACCTCCACCAACACAAGCAATGTATTGTTTAGTAACAGTACACACAAAAAGCTCTATTGTGACAGCTTGTTTCAGCTATTTCATCTTCCATTAAAAAAACAACACACACACACACACACACACACACACACACACACACACACACACACACACACACACACACACACACACACACACACACACACACACACACACAGTGGCAAAATGGAGTACTCACTGCCATAATGACCAGATCATGGTGACATATTCATGGTGACATATTCATGGTGGTGGCTATTCACCGCTCAACCAATTTACTGTCAGCTTAAATAGCCAGAACTAATGACAAGCCCTAAAACCACAGTACACAAAAAACATGGTCACCCAAACTGTATGGATTAGGCTTACCTTCTGGTGTGGAGTTCAAGAAGAGAAGATAACAGATACAAACAGTACAGAAGTTGGAAGAAAGCACCCAAAATAGAGTCACGAGCCTCATCATGAGTGTTTTGAAGGTGCCAAATGAAAAGCTGGTTTGGACGCCGGTGATGTATTCGCAAGTCTTAGTTTCTAATGATGGCACGCATAATGAGGAGATGACCGTTCCCGGTTTACGATGAAGCTACAGGTTTAATGCTGGATTCCTGGATCTGTTTTTGCGCAGAAGTTCACAAATGGACCCCAGCTGTTCATTAGCTCCGAGCAGGCCGCTGAGAAACCTCAAGACGTATAAAGGGTGGAGTTTGGAAAACGAATTATGAATGAGTGCAGCGGTTGCCAGGCACAGAAGCAATTTAATAAATTGTCGGGGGCACTACCAGGAGGAAAAAAAAAAAAGTCAAAGAAAGAAGGGGGGGGGGGGGGAATTCAACCGTGAACAAGAGTTGAAGCGGGTCCTTAGCCATGGTTTTCTGAGGGAGAATCAGATTCCTAAGAAAGTAAAATTTATTCTTTGCAAGTTTCTGGGTAAAAATTAAAAAAGAAAAGAAAAAAAAAACCTGAAGTGCCAGTATGAAGCAGCCCAGTGTGTCTGGTAAAGGTCAAGACACCTCCTAATCAAGTGGCTGCAGCTTGTCATGATGTCTTCTTCTGAGATCTCATCAACTGACACACATTTCAGCCACTTGACTAGGAAGTCTCCTGACCTTTACCAGGCAGACTACCTGATGTTCTACCAGTTTCTGCACATGTATCAGGAGGAATGCCAGACAAACAAAAACGAGCTGTGTTTACCAACATGCAGACAAGTTGGCAAAAGTTTGGTTGACATATGGAAAGAGGGGAGAAAGCCACTACTCCATCCAGGGTTGCCAAGTTGTCTTTTTTTTTCTTCTTTTTTTTTTTTTTCTTCTTTTTTTATTTTTTTTTATTTTTAAAGCGTGGAATTTAGCTCCCTTTTTTATTTTTAAGTGGTTGGCTTCTTTAAAAATTGATTATTTTCTTTTTAATTAAATTTTGTAATTATAAAAAGCCAAACTAAAAAAAACTAAAAAAAAAATTTTTTTATTTTTTTTATTTTTTATTTCATTTATTTATAAATTTTTTAAATTAAAACTGCTGTTTCATGAATCTATTTCTGGAGCATTGGATGCTTCATTTCAGAGTTATGGTTGATTTTGATTTTGTCCAAGGAATTAAGTTATTTATGATCCAATTCATTTTCTTCTTCTTTTTCCCCACTTCTATTCAGAGTTTTTACCTGTGCCACACAGGTCTATGAACACTTAGAATTGAGGGATGATGGGGGTAGTGAGATGGGAACATCCGCAAGTTTTGGACAAAAATGAATTTTTAACCTGTGGATACAACTAACTGGTTTTACGGAATGAGAGTCAAAAGTTGTAAATCATACCACAACTTTAATCTCATCTAACTGTCCCAAACAATTATTTTGTGTGGCTTAAAACACTATTTTAATAAAATTAAAAAAAATAGTAATTGTTTGTTACTACTAGTCTTAGTGCAGACTGCTCTTGTGATATTAAGGAACCATGCATAGCTTTATCACAGTTCATTAAAAAAAGAACTTCTTTTTTTATACATATAATGGTCACACATTTGAAACCAAGATATGAGTTCGAATGGAAATTCCTAATATTGAAAGCTCTGTTCAAACTTAGAACTCCATGATTAATGATAAGTCTTGTAAACTAACATATGTTGGAACTATTTCATACCAAGAATGGTATGAGGACCACAAATGTACCAGTATTACCAACGAACACAAGGAATATATCTTACATAATTAGAGATTCTTTTCTTCTTTTTTTTAATGCTGGTTTCTTTGTTCCTTGTCACATACCAGACATTTGGGTCTACAGGGCTCATGGAAAGAAGAGAAAAGGGATTTGGGAGGCTTGTTCTCACTTAGAGAGTGCTTACAAACATTGCGGTTTGTAGTATGAGCCTCCTCCACTGGGGGATATTTTGGAGTGAGAGAGAGAGAGAGAAAAAAAAAACAGCTCTACAGGTGGGGTTTTCCCTCTGATCTTCACTAAACTCAACTTAAATTTAAGCCTGGTAGGCTTAAGCATCTGGCCAAAGATAGTGAATATACATAGATATACATACACAAAGGCATACATACATAGAAAAGCACTTTCTACACATAATGGTGGTGGGGGGAAGAGAAGGGGATTTATGGGAGGCAATGCCCCATTTTCAAAATAAATATGATGCATCTCTAGTAATTAGTGTCCTCTTGCACTACACTTCCTAAAAATAAAAAAAATAAAAAATAAATAAAAATAAATAAAAAACCCCCCCCTTTTGAATGGGATCAGAGTACACATGAACTATCACATAATAATTAACTGTGGCACACAGATATAGGAACACTTGGAGATGTGGGGGCATCCACACATTTTTTTGGTCAAGAATGCATTTTTTTACCAAATTGTTTACTGTTTGGAATCAGTTTTAGTTTGTTCCTACAAATAAGTGGGTCATGAATAGCAAAGTTATTTAATGGTCCTACGTCCTAGCCCTAGCCACGATTTTCCTAAACGGGGCCAGTGGTCCTGTGAGCAACCCTGAAAATTGTAGGCCAATTGGTCCATGCATCTGGGAAGAGATATAGTAAGATGATGAAACAAATGAGAATGGTTGTCAAGGATGGCCAAGTCAGAAAATGTAAATTATGATGCAGGCTTGTAAGAAGTTACATAAACTTTTGTCGAAAAATGATTTAATAAAGAGTTACTGTAATTCAAGTGCAAATTCTTTTCTTCTTTATTAGTGTGTGTGTGTGTGTGTGTGTGTGTGTGTGTGTGTGTGTGTGTGTGTGTGTGTGTGTGTGTGTGTGTGTGTGTGCACATTTTGCCACACAAATATTTAAATTGGTGCATAATCATTTGGAGCTCTGTGGAAAATTATTAAAGAAAACAGATTCTGGTGATATTCAGACTCCTATGCCATGCCAACTTGAGAGGAGAGTCCATGTTTAAAGAAAAATAATAGCTTTCACAACTTCATGCAGGTTTTGTAAAGGACATGGTCTGGGTCTCACCTGGCCATCCTTGGTGGTGGTGGGGTGGAATACAATAATACCCCCAGCAATGCTGGGTATGTCTGCTTACTTCAGTTATAATTGTAGTGCCATATTGATTTTCTGTGTTAACTTCATCGAACAGGTCTGTTTGATACCATTTAACTGTTTATAATCAGGTGGTGTTTCTTTGCTTTTTTTTTGCTATTCGTTTTGTTACAAGAGATCATTTTTAAATTCATCCTTCAGCATTTAGACAGTCCAGCAAACATGAGATTAACTATTCCACTGTGTTTTCAATTAACAAGCTAAGGAAAGAATAGAAAAAATTATGCTGAATGAATATTACTTCCTTTTCTCTTTCCTCGTTTCCCCTCTCAGTATAAAACAGGAAAATAATTAAAAATTCTATTGATTCATGAAAATAAAAATATCTACATAGATGCATTGATAGATGTTTAGATAATTATGATGATAATGAAGATATTCCTCCCTGATAATACATGATTGTGTTGCTTGGAGTCACCAAAAGCCATTGTCTTCTTCATCATCATCTCCAAATTCTTCTTGCGGTAGCTCATAATTCCGATCCTCCTCCTCCTCCAGCTCTTTCTCCCCCATCAACAACTCATTCACCAACATATCTTTCCTTGCAAGGTCCACTGCCTCTCCCTCCATCTCCCTCCCCTCCTCATCATGCAAAGATTCCAACTTCTCCACGTCTTCCACTGCTTCTGTTTCCAGCTCGTCCTTTACTAATAACTGTCTCTGCTTCTGTTCAGCTATTTCATTAATATCCCTCTCTTTCTCTAGTTTCTCCGACTCAATGTCTACATAAACAAACAAAACAATTATAACAACAAATACAAAACTAATCACAGTACTGAGACACAGGTTTTATAGGGAAAATATATACCCAATTTCTTAAGACAATGGAGTCATGTACAGAGTCATTATTTCACCCACAGATGTCTTAGATCCAGTCTTCATGCTGTCTCAGATCCAGTCTTCATGCTGAAGATATAGCCAACAGTCCTCACTGCACAACATATCTCAAAAACACAATTGGCCATGTGCCCTCGTGCTTCCAAGGGGAATCTCTACTCTCTATATAAAACCAGTTGTGAATAATCTGTTTTAACAAATTGAAGGTCTTTGGGAATAAGAAATTGGTACATCTCGACAATCCTCCTAGAGAGTGGGAAAAACCAGTATTCTCTGAAGTGTCACACAGTGTCATTGTAAGTGGCCTAGCACTCGGGAAGGTAGTCAGTGGATAAAGCACCTTTAGTTTGATTGACATCATGGCAACACAAACTAACATGAAGAAACGTGTCCGTGTGGTGATGAGGGGGAACTGGTGTGCAAATAATCTTAGTGATACCAAGTGCGGTAAATGCATTTCAACAACTTGTGGTGTATTTTAATTGATTTCATGTAATGTTGTCTGTTTACTGTTTGTGTGCATGTTTTCTGTCCAGCAAGAAGTGCATAGTTGTGTGTCTGTCATCCCTCCACATGTTCCCTTGTCCTTCAGTGGTTCACTGGGAGCAGCTCTGGAGGTGACAGGAGCTGATCTTTGCTGCTGCCTGCACTACTCTAGCCCATGCACAGAGGAGTCACCAATCTTCAGGAAGCCTGCCTCCTACGCCCTCCTCCCCTCCTCCACTCTAAAGCCCTGTCCAAACTACAAACGGGTTTGTACCTCTCTCCAGCAACACCTGGTTACAAACGTTTTCTTGCGTCCTCACTAGCATAGTGATGAACCCACTCTACGTCACCTGCATGGACTGAATAATTGGTTTTCCTCTACCTCGCATTGGGGTATTATTTTTCTCGTTTTCTACTTTGTTCTGTCTTTTTCCCTCTGCAATGTCATTGCACAAATGGAGGATAGAGAGGGGGGAGAGAGCTGTTAATAGCTAAACTCTCTATAGCGAACATCAGCAATAAAGCCACAGGAATGTTAATAAATCTGAGCTGCTTGAAGCCTGCCTTCCGAAGGTTTCAGGTGAAACTGGGCGGAACCCATTGAGATGAAACCAGGTGTAGTGTGGACGCATCGAACCCATTCCAGACACGGGTGAAACTGGTTTTAGTATGCAGTGTGGACAGTCAGGGCTTAAGAGACCAGGTAAGGCCCAATGCAGAGCCAGGCTGATACTTTTCTGTAATTAGTGCTAAAGATATTCCAGAGACTTTTAAATTTTTTCCTGCTACACTGTTTCCCTGATACCATCAACAATAGTTCTAGACTGAGATGACAAACTCACTCACTCACTCCCTTCCTTGATATCTTAAGCAACTCCTGGGGCTCTTAGGGAGCATCTGATTACCTTTGCATGAGACAATGACTCAAGCACTCCTGGGTGGGCTCACTCCACCACTGCCACAACCACAGGCAAGTGAAGGCATACAGATTACATTGAGTAATGGTCTCATTAATTAGTCTTCAACAGGAACAACACTGATACTTGACTGTCCAGAGTCAGTTTCAATTAGTTTATTGCCTGGAACCAAAATTTACCAACCACAAGAAAATTGAAATAAAAGTTAACTGCACCATAGAGTATCCATAACTGTGCTTGTGTGTGCGTGTGTGTGTGTGTGTGTGTGTGTGTGTGTGTGTGTGTGTGTGTGCGTGTGTGTGTGTGTGTGCGTGCGTGCGTGCGTGCGTACGTACGTATGTATGTATAGATATACCCTGTACTGTTGGAAGGATCTGCTTCACTTTCATATCCACCAAATGCAAATTGTATGTATGTATGTATGTATGTATGTATGTATGTATGTATGTATGTATGTCTGTCTGTCTGTCTGTCTGTCTGTCTGTCTGTCTGTCTGTCGGTCGGTCTGTTGGTCGGTCGGTCGGTCAGTCGGTATGTATGATGTATGCATGTATGTATGTATGTATGTATGTATGTATGTATGTATGTATGTATGTATGTATGTATGTATGTATGTATGTATGTATGTATGTATGTATGTATGTATAGACATACCCTGTACTGTTGGAAGGATCTGCTTCACTTTCATATCCACCAAATGCAAATTGTTGTGGTCAAAGTAGACCAGTTCCTTGAGTAAACCCTGGGGTACCTTCCTAGTGGGTGTGGGTGTACTCCTGCTCCTGCCCACTTTGGGTGGTGTTGGTGATGAGAATAATGACGAGAGCCTTTTAATATTATCTCTGCCATTGGGCCGCGCCAACACTCCTGGTCAATTGGAACACATTAGCAGATAATGAAAATAAACAACAAAATGGCGGGTAACAGTAAACAACAACAAGTAGCCCATAGAGGTAGGAGGAGAGGGATAATAGTGTAATTATTAATTAATGTTGATGTAATAAGTTTTTGGTAAAATGACAAGAACTTGAAATGAATGCACCAGAAATGCAATATTAACACAGGCTGTCAAAAAGATATCATTATTGCCCATGGAGGTAAAATGTAACTTCATCTATCAAAGGAGATATTATAGCAATGAGATTATACTAAGTCCATTAACATTTGAGATCACACAATAAGGTCAAACAATAAGGTCACACAATAAGGTCACACAATAAGGTCACACAATAAGGCACACAATAAGGTCACACAATAAGGTCACACAATAAGGTCACACAATAAGGTCATACATGAAAGGGAATGTTAGGGTCACTTGTAAGGAACCACATGGCAGGATGGACTTGTACCAGCGCACAATATGGCCCAGGCTGCATGGACACTGGCACACCATGTCCATGAGATGACCATGGCCATTCACAGCTGATGTCCCAAGTGCAATATACAGATTTCTCCAAGTTGGGGGTAGGACGGACAAAAGTACTGACAAGGGAAAATTTTCCATGGTGATTGCACAAAAAAGAATTGTTAATCTGACTGTGTTGTGTTGAAACCAAGTATTATTTTCTTTTCTTTTTTTTAAATTCACAACACTTTGGATAGAGGGTAGTTCAAACACTGAGAATTTGGATCAGACTTTCACTGTTTTTATAGAAGCATAAAATATGCCCCCAAAAAAAGACTAACGTCCTTTATCAGTAATAGAGCTGCTGACATGTGGTCAGAGAGTGGGGTGTACCAGTATTTTTTTTTTTTTTTTTTTTTTTTTTTTTTTTTTTTTGCTTCGAAATTACAATCCTCCAATATTGACTAAGCACTATGGACAAGCACTGGTAGCAAAGGATGAACTTGCCTGAGTCAGCAGGCAGTGAGCATGCAACAGCAGTGGACCATGTGAAGAGACACTTTAGGAACAGCCACGGCCACAGGGAAAAGGTTAATGACATCATCCAGTTAAGTGATGAAGATCTGCTTACACACCACATGGGCACATGGTCTGTCAACCCCTTACCAGATGACATAATATATTGTGATCAGGAAGCACACAATAAGGCCATCCCACCTTGTGAGCGTGCCACAATGCAAGGGCTGCATGAACAACTAATGAATCCGACATCTCAACTCAGTTTATACGTTCTCAAAGTTGTTTGCTTCCAATTCTGTTGAGCGTTGATGTGCAGATACAATGTAGTAATCAAAATCTTTCCAAAACCAATCAAAGAATTGATGGTTTAAAGAAAGTTTTTTTTGGAATCCGTACTCCATCGAGTAGATCCTTGTTTGCACGAGAATAATGTTCAAACAGATATCAACAATATCAACAATGAAAGGAATTTATTTATGAATTAGAGGAAAAATTTCTTTCTAGTGGCCAATTCTCAAATGCTCAGTTGAAGTTAACTTAGCTACTCATTATCTTGTTGGGTATACTGCAACTGTTGGGAAATCACTGGAACAGTACTTCATGGAAATGATTCTGTTCTATTCCTCATGAACTGTCATACATGACGGCAGAGGGATTACTTAATGCCTCACCCAACCCCACACCCCACCCCCCACCAAATGCACCTCAGATACTTCCATTATCCATCTAATTTCACAACAGGGCCAGCAGACACAGCCACAGTTTTGAATATATACTGTGGCCTACATAAATATGGCATTCTATGGTGTGAATCCATTCGCACTGTTTGACTGTTTGTTTGACAATGTGGAAAATAAATTCTTAATCTTAAGTTGGTACCTACGGCATATTACTGTGTGCTGGAAGGAAACAGTACATCAGACAGAGGCAAAGACACAAAATCCCCTAAGTTCTGACTAACATGATTATACATGAATAGCGAGAACCCGCCCTATGGGTGGTTTTCCCATCAGCCTTAGTCTCCTGTAGTAACAAACCTGTTCAGTGTGTGTAGTGTATTGTGCAGTGTTATTGTGAGGCTCCGCCCACTTCAGCACAATGAGCACTGACTGGTTTCCAGTTGGTCCTTTAGCCCAAATACTAATCTTATGCTGGAATGATATAGATAGAACTTATATGCATCAAAACTCCTATGGTAAGTAATAATCACATTACAATTAAATAATATTGGACAATATGATTTAACACATGTTATCAGTGTAGGATCATTCAGAAGTTCATTTTTACTGTTTGATAAATAATTTTCTGTGCTTCTGTCATCAAGGAACCTTAACAATAATTTTAGAGGGGCAGGCCTCCCTGACATTTCCACAACTTCTTCTTCAATATGGAGAGTGGATTTAATTATTTTTAACTTAATGAAGAAAGGAGAAGAAATGTTATGGACCCCAATTACTGCTCTCTTGATATATAGTTAGCTTAGAATTTTGTTCCAAATTGTTCAGAGTGTAGACTGAGTGATTGAATGCACAATAATGGAATATTAGCCTATCACTACAGAATGGGATAGAGGTGAAAAAACAGTTCAACACTTAGATAAATAACTTGTTGGTGGGATAACCAACTGCAGAGGGGACCACTCACAGCCCTCAGGGCATTGCCTTCATTTTTTATCACAACTCTGTGCAGCCAAGTAGTTGGCTACAACCACATAGATTAATAAGTTCTGCCAATACCTACTGCTGTTTTCAACTCTCCATGTTATCAGTTTGAAGCAGCCTCTTCTACTGGACCCTCCCCAATGGCTGATAGACCTATATTGGGTGTGAGATTTGAACTATTATACAAACAACCCCAGGGTTGTGAGTTCAAATCCAGCACTGACAGGAAGACCTTCCTGTCCTATCCTTCAATATCTTCCCACACCAGTCCACCCAGCTGTGATGGGGACCTGGAATATTCTGGGGGTCAAATTCACTGGCCATGGCTTATCAATCAGCTAAGGGTCTAGGTGGGACTTCGGGTGCCCACACCCATAAGCTGAGAGTCTTGGTCAGTCCTCCTGCGAGTTCCTAACCCGGCTCCTGGAGTTTGCTTCACTGGTTCATAGTGCCTACTTAGTGCACAGGCACCCTGACTATGTCAGGTGAGCGTGACCGTGTTGATGGCAGCTAGACAATTTGCTCCTTTCTTTGTGCATTTGTGTGTGTGTGTGTGTGTGTGTGTGTGTGTGTGTGTGTGTGTGTGTGTGTGTGTGTGTGTGTGTGTGTGTGTGTGTGTGTGTGGTGAAGAGTATAGATCTTATTGCTCAGCACATCCTTGAGGAGATTACTATTCAAAGTAATTTAATATTCAAAGATCATGTGGCAGTTCCACCATCACACGGGGAGGACACACCCCCTATCTGCAGACATCCGGTAAACATAAAGCCCCACAGACAGACTAAGCCAGACTTACTTCCCACAGGGAACGGTGAAAGTGGTTCTTTCAGGAGGACAAACCGCAAGTGTCTCTTGTTGAACTGTCGGATTTGGTTCTGTGTGGTGTAGTTGTAGGCCTCGCTAGTTGTGCCATCCACCACATGCCCTGAGGGCACACCATAACAACAATAAAAACAATAACATAATAAAAACAACAATAACAACAATAATATAAAAATTATAACAACAATAATAAAACAACAATAACAACGATAAGAACAACAATAATAACAACAATAATAACAACAATAATAGTGCACTAGTAAAAATAGGTTAACAGTAAGAGTAACAATGATAATAGTGATAGGTGTAGTACTGTACATGAGATAAGAAAAGCAGGAGTCAGTATTTTAGTGCCAGCTTGGGATCCCCCTGCCCTCATTAGCCACACCCCCTTTCCATGCATACTTACCGACTCGAAATGCTCTTTTCTCCACTGTGGTCACATGACGAAGATTATGGCGTATTTGACTGGCATGCTTCCTCACGTGCTTCATCACTCCACGAAATGAACCGGCCACTTTGTGGGCAGGAGGGGGAGGAGGAGGAGGAGGGGGAGGGGGAGGGGGAGGGGGGAGTGCTGGTGGTGGAGGAAGAGGTGGAGGAGGTGGAGGAGGAGGAGGAGGAGAAGGAGGTGAAGAGGTACTGCTCTTTCTTCGAAGAAATGAAGATGATGTGAACTTTTGGAAGGCAGATTTTACTGCCTTCTTTTTTGAAAAGATGGATGTTGTCATTTCTTTCAAGTGTTCAGAAGGAAATACATTTGTTCTGGGTACAAGGTCACTGTAGAAAGACAACAACAAAGTATGTAACTTCAGGAGATATGTCACTGACTATGGAGGAATGTTGAAGGGAGTTAGAAGGAAATGTTCAAATCTCACACACAGGGCTATCGAGCTGTTGGGGAGGGGCCAGTAGAAGAGGCTGCTTCAAACTGATAACATTTCAAGCAACATTTGATTCTTGATATGACTGGGAGACAAATGTAGGTGCATGTGAAATATTTTACCATCATGTGAAATTATTTTACAAACATGTAAAATTGTTTCACTGTGCTTATGTAAGATCATTTGAGTCCCAACACAAGATAGGCCTACAGACTTTGTGTATAGCAAATCAGGTACTACCTCACCACAACAAAGACCAACCTCTGCAATGATTACTAGCCATTGGGTATAGACACATAAGAGAAGTCAGGAATCGGACTAATTGACCTCCACATTGTGGTCACCTTCGTGCACTCTGTACTAACTGTTCTCAATGTCTTACTATTCTATGATTGTGTATACTGCAGTTGTATAAGAGAAAAAAAAAACTCCCATGTCAACAAATATACACTCCCATGTCAACAAATATACACTCCAGAATATACATCTACCTTTTTACTGTGCCCCTAAGCAGGCACGCACACACACACACACAACACACACACACACACACACACACACACACACACACACACACACACACACACACAAGAATAACATACATTACAATGTTATTTTTTCTCACAATCCTTAAGATATTTATTATGAAATTATTTTAAATTGTTCTGTGTCGAAAGTTTTCGTGTAAAGGAGCAAATTCTCTGAACAAAGGTAAAGGAGACAGACAGAAATGTGCACATACACAAGGGGGAAAAAACAAGCTTTCACTACATGCAATAATTATCAATAATTACCAATAACCACAGGAATTAAGAAACCACATGCTATATTATCTGTTAGCCCAGTGAGAATAGGAGGATATTTATTTTCTGGGAGACTTACTATTTTAGATTCTACTATTAAACTATCACAATCAATGTAATAATTAAGCATGCAATAATATATTGTCACATTTGAATATAAAGAAATGGTAGTTCTTGTAAAACCATTAATTTTACAGTAATTAGTGACAACAATAAACACTTCCATTATATTCTTGTTAAGTTATATATTCACTACACAATACCACTCAATCATTCTGGACACTTCCTAGCCAAATTTAATCTACATGTAACTGTTTGAAAACTTATTACACTGTAATTATCCATCAAGCTGTGATTGCACAAACCTTGGTGTCCTGTACGTGTTTTCCTTCAACTGCAGCTGCTCTGCTAATTGGGCATCACTCTCCAGCTGTTCTGCTTGCGATGCCTTTTCCTCTGGAGGAATGTCTAGTGGCAAGTCTAATGGTCTTTTACCACTGCCCTGAGAATGCTGGAACTTAACCGACTGCTGTTTGGCAGAAGAGGGAAAAGAGATTTCTTCCACCCCCAGGTCTGATGTGTCTGTGACCCCTAGGAACACAACACCAAGGCTGCAATGTACCCAGGGAAAGTTGGGGGAGGGGGAGGGGTCGTTTAAAGTTTCTGTAGAATGAATGGATTAACTACAACCAGATAGCATGTGAAAGATTCTTTCAACATGTGTGTAACCCAATCAACATGAAGGGTTGGAATAGGTGGTAGCAATTGCATAGCAATGGTTCTGTTTCTTGATGTGCTCAGCTGTATGTATGTATGTATGTATGTATGTATGTATGTATGTATGTATGTATGTATGTATGTATGTATGTATGTATGTATGTATGTATGTATGTATGTATGTATGTATGTATGTATGTATGTATGTATGTATGTATGTATGTATGTATGTATATTGGTGTGCATATGGAGATCAATTTTGAGGCATTCAATCTGTTAATTAAAACCTGCTTAATTTATTTCTAACTTAATCAAATTTAACATATCCAACTCTGATAACAATCCAGAAATGCCAACTCATCCAAGTATGATAAACAATTCTATTATTTCTATTTTATCTGTCAAAAAAATAAAGTAATAATAATAATAAATATATAAATAAATAAAAAATAAAATTATTAAAAAAAATTTTTTTAAATTAAATACAAATTCACCTATCAACTATATCCAATTAATTCAATTCTGGTATATTCAAAATATTCAAATTTACTCAATTCAAATTCAATTATATTTTGTTAATTAAGCTCTGATTCAATTCTGATTAATATGATTATGATAAACACAGTAACTTGGGGTATTAACTCAGCGGCTACAGCACTAGCACAGTCCATAGGCATAGGGCTGGGTCAGGCATTTCAGGCATTCGCCTGACCAACTTTTTCAGTAAACCACACCCATTTACCTGGCCATGCCCACATTCATAGAAATAATGGCTATTAGTGATTTCACTGAAGAACAAGTAAGTTAAACTGCCACACACACTGCTCACTAGCCAATGAAGTTTAGACTCCTCAGTCTTTCTTTTGGTAAAAATGTAGATAAACATTGTTTTAGAGTGACCTGGTTTGGAGAATTTAACTTCTTCGCTTAATATGGTGAGTGAAAGATCACATACTTCAAGGAGCGTAGTAAGACTTACTTGTGAATCACTGTGACTCAGCAACAATACAATTCTCTTATGCTACTACAATGGACGAGGACTACAATGACCATTTGAAACTGAATGCCTGTTGGAAATGAATTTTCAAAGAGAGTAAAAATTTCCTATTTTTTTAAAGTTATCTTATAATGTCCAAGTAACTCATGTGGAAGGGGAAATAGGTATAGTTATGAAAGTGTGTGTGGCTACCATGCCATATGCTTGCCTTACCAAAGTAAAAAGCCCTGCTATGCCTATGCACTAGCCCTCTAGCCCTCTAAAGTGATAGTGAGACTCATGGAGACAAGAGACACAACAACGCACTTATCAGAGGAAAATAAAATGTGGATACTAGTTCCATTTGAAGAGCACCCCTCTCTCTATGGTTGTAACAGAGTGTAGCTGTACCTGTCAGAGTGTATGAAACTGGAGGGGCTGGTGGGTGTGTCCAATGAAAGATGTTTAGGGAGCAGTAGAGTGAGAGAGTTGAGGACATCAGCAATGGACGGTCTGTTTGCTGCCTCCCACGTTACACACCTGCACAGCATACACAAAAACATGTGTGAACACACACACACTACCTTACAGTGATTGACTGCTTCTGATGTCATGGTGGGTGTAGTCTCTAGGCTGACTGGCAGCCATGAGTAGCTTAGCCTACCCTCCCCCCCCCCCCTCCCCACTCAAACTTGCAAAAGAAAAATTCGGTTAAATAGACTACAATGGTTGCAATAATATTTGTACTCTATTAATCATACTTCTTGCAGGAGCATCAATAATATTTTATGCCCTTCCAGATCATATCCACATCCCCCCCCCCCCCCCCAAATAAATATAAATAAAAAATTAAAAAATTAATTAATTAAAAAAAAAAAATATATATATATATATATATATATATATATATATATATATATATATATATATATATATATTATGAATATTTTAAAAAATAATAATCGAGGATAGATCTCAAAAGCCATATTCGACAGACAGACAGAATTACATACAAAACACATACACACACAAGGTGAAGGTGCAAAAACAAACAAACAAGTTTTATGAACAATGCTTTTAATTACTCTTCTTGAATACACTACAGCACTATGCAAGGCAACAGTTGATTATTTATGGCAGTCAAGGAAGGTCTTGAGAAGACCCAGCAAGAATGACAACGACTGGTTCAAACTAGTTGACTGACGCCTACAGTGGAAACCACTAGACATGTTTGCTTGTTTTATAAGCATCGATACAAATCCATTATCAAAATTCTAGCAATGGGTGGAGGACAAACGATAACAAATAGATTGTGGCTTGACTATTTGCTGCTTTTGAAGTGCAGTATGTTCCTGCTACTCAGGCAGCCACAGACCTCTTAATAACACCTGCAAGGCTGCACAGACCTCTTAATAAGACCTGGAAGGCTGCACAGACCTCTTAATAACACCTGCAAGGCTGCACAGACCTCTTAATAACACCTGCAAGGCAGCCACAGACCTCTTAATAACACCTGCAAGGCAGCCACAGACCTCTTAATAACACCTGCAAGGCAGCCACAGACCTCTTAATAACACCTGCAAGGCTGCACAGACCTCTTAATAACACCTGCAAGGCTGGAGTTACAGTCTGCAGGCAAGTCCGGTTGCTTCCTGTTGATAGCCACTGCCATCATCACTGCTACTGGTATCAGATCGTGGAATGGAATTCGACCAGTCACCATCTCATACAGGACCATTCCGAGACCATAGATATCTGCAGGGAACTGGTACCGCTGGTTGGCTAGAACTTCAGGAGCAGTCCAATGAACTGTTCCCACATTACCTGTACATAAACAACAATATCATTAACAATGTCAATAACAACAATGTCAATAACAACAATGTCAATAACAACAATAACACCAATAATAACAACAACAATCAACAAAGAGTTGAATATACTCCTGGGAATAATACAGGGGCAGCAGGCACACTGGGATTCCCCTCCCCCTAAAATTTAGCTCAATTGTCAATGGTTTGTGATGGCCTTTATGATAATATCACTGCATGTAGTAATAATTATTAAACTGATGTTCAAAGTTAATGCTCACAACTTATTATCTGATTCTGCTCTTTAAACACCTGAAATGTCCTTAATATTAGCATCACCTGACTTGGCCCTTCAATAGGAATTCATGTTAGTCTGCTCCGAAGAGTGGACAAACAGAATCAATGGAAGTAAACCTTCAGCTAACATGGCATGTGAAAAGGGAAAGAAAAGAAAAAATAAATATGAAAAAGGAGGGGAAAAAGAAAAGCCAAAAAAAAAAAAAAAAGGGAGAGGTGTGACCCAGCATTGAACTCAGGTCCTGAAAGCATAGGCACCATTTTTGTTGAAGTTTTTTTGTTGTTGCCTCCCCTCACCGCCAAAAAACCCTCTATTGATCTGTGTACTATGTTCATTAGAGGCTGGTTCACCATATGAGACTTGGTGTAACACATTGCTGGAATTGAATCTGTTTAAACATAAACATAGTTGAAAAGGAATATAAATTTAACATTGCATTAGTCTTACAAAGTTTATCACATATTCTGAACCATGTTTTAATTTAGGACAACAAAGATGGCCTTGCTTTAACCACACCCAGTTAATCACCCTGTACCTTTTTTACATAATTATTCTCTTCATGTAGAAGCCAAACATGAAGTGGAATATTATTCCCATTACCAACAGATTTCTGTCATACTTAATCAGCATACCATAAATGTGATTAGTTGATCATACTGACTGAGAGCACAGCATTTGTTAGG
Organism: Lycopodina hypogea; assembly: GCA_963969325.1. NCBI lineage: Eukaryota > Metazoa > Porifera > Demospongiae > Poecilosclerida > Cladorhizidae > Lycopodina > Lycopodina hypogea. The sequence goes on from OZ017792.1 coordinate 5,266,333, forward strand.
TGCTGTATAAACCACTTTACTAAATTAAAAGTAATCATATTAGTTAAGCATTAATGTAAAACAACAACTACAGCACCTGGTGGTTACCTGTCATAGTGGCAGACTCGAGGCGCACTCGGGCCATGCCAAAGTCACAGAGCTTGGCCTGGCAGTTTGGGGGAGGGGAAGTGAGTAGAACATTCTTACTCTTGAGGTCGCGATGCAGGATGTTGATGGAATGCAGGTACTGTAGACCTCTGCACACATCACTGCCCAAGGCGCACACACTCTCCAATGGCAACGCAATTTGTTGAATATGCAAGGCCTGCAAAATATTATAACCACAATAATTGGGGAACTGTTTCGTTATCATCTTCTTCATTTGAGCTGGAAGAAATGCAAGTTTAATTTCTCCTACATAGTCACAAATTAGGTCACTAGCAAAACTTTGCAGCTTTGCCTGGGCTTAAAGAATTGAAATTTCATTTATAACCAACACCCTAAGCCAACAGCTGTGAAACACTACCCTGCGGAGATTCACCGAAACTCTGCAGGAAAAATGACACAATTAAATTTTTAGAATAATGCAATGAAGATTTAGATTCCAGTTTTTCCATTTAGTTAATTTAAAAAAATAATATATACCTTCCAGCTCACCAGTCACCAACAGAAGCAGCACACCCCAAGCCAACAACTGTGAACCATGTTCTAATTGTAGCAGCTGTTAATGACATGCTAATTCCGCCTTTATTAACCTTTGGCTGTTGTTTTTCAGGCTTCTTAATGGAAACTTTGATGAATTCTATTCCCCTCACCAGGGTCCACTTTTGGTATTTTAATATATTATTATGACCTCTATTCAAGCATTGAAGGAATATCTCTGCAAAATTTCATCAAAATCAATTCAACCATTGTAATATCTTAATCAAATATAAAAAAAGGTCCACCATACATACATATATATATACATATAAATATTTTAGATACTTGGACACCTGAGGGAAACAGACAAAAATAAACTGAAATTTGAGGTAGGTGAAACCTCTCATTAAAATTTTTAAAAAAATTATCATTTCATTTATATTTTACTAATAACTCTATCTTGTCAGTTTTTAACAATTGGCTTATCTCTGGAAGATCAATTCCAAAAAGAACTGAAATTGCCAGAATGCCTGAAGTTGCTACCAAGAGCAGAAGAGACCTCATCTCCCATTTCATGAGTTACAAGATATCTATAGTCCCATATGTTACAGCTTATATATATATATATATACACACACACACATATATATATACACATATATGTAGTAATTTGCACACGTTGAGATATAAACGGGCCACCAGTCAGTTATTATTGGTTGTAGATTATTAAGGTGAGACGATAAAAATGGGTCCAGGCATGAAAAATTGGAAATGGTCGTCAACATTGTACTACTTATTGTGAGATAATGCAATAAGAAGAGGCAATTGGAGGTCTAGAAGCCACACCCACACTGTGGCACATAGTTCCACATTGCAGTAAAATTTATACTTAATTAAAACATATGTAGCCACAGGCACAACGAAAGGCACACTAACTCAGTAAGGTGTTTCAGTAATGCATCCTAATGTTAAAATTACCTAAAGTACAGTCATCCTTGGCATTATTCCAACCCATTTGAAATAACTTAGTCAAACAGTCCATAGAGAAGAAAATTGAGTTGGAAAGTTGGATACTTATAAGGACATTAGGAGTGCTAAGATTCCATTAGATTATTATCAATATGAATAACAATTAAAATTTTAAAAAAACAAAACCAAAAAAAAACAAAAAAACTCATCTTTATTAGTGTGCTTACTGTATAGGGATCCTCCTGGAACAAACTCCATTAGGATAGCTAGTTTGGGTGGAGTCTGGCATGCCCCCATCATGAGGACCACATTGGGATGCCTCAGACAATTCATTACATACACCTCCTTCTTGAATGCCACCAGAGCACTGCTGGACATCTGGCCAAAGCCAAATACCTGCACGCACATGCGCACACGCACACGCACACACACACACACACACACACACACACACACACACACACACACACACACACACACAGAGAGAGAGAGAGAGAGAGAGAGAGAGAGAGAGAGAGAGAGAGAGAGAGAGAGAGAGAGAGAGAGAGAGAGAGAGTGGAGGGAACTAAATAGCAGCTGCATCATTTGCATGCACTTGGAGATATAGCTGTACAATCTCAGTGTTGTATTAAGCTTAGTTCTGGGGGTCAGATAGGAAACCTTCAACAAGGAAAAGAATATGTTAGGACTCAAAATATATTATTACACTTAAGTCCTGTCCACACTGCACAATAAAACTGGTTTCACCCGTGTCTGGAACGGATTCCACGGGTCCACACTACACCCGGTTTCACCTGAAACCTTAAGAAGGGTAGGCTTCAAGCGGCTCAGATTTATTGAACATAGCTGTGGCTCTATTGCTGATGTTTGCTATTAGGAGTTTAGCTACTACCACCTCTCTCCCCCCTCTCTAGCCTCCTTTAGTGGGATGGCATTGCGGAAGGAAAGACAAAACAACGTAGCAAACCAGAAAATAAAATACCCCATTTCTATATGTGGTAGAGAAAACCAATCAATTTGCCCAGCTACTTAGTCAGCCCACATAGGTGATGTGGAGCAGGTTCAGCACTATGCTAGTGTGGACAGCAAGAAAATATTTGGAACCGGGTGTTGCTGGAGACCCGTTTGTAGTGTGGACGGGGCTTTACAGTCAAAGAAGAAGATTTGTATATAAAATTTTTCCATATTGCACCAATTCATAAAACAGTTTGTGGTTGTACTAGAAGATACCCTCGAAGATATGATTGGGGAAGGGGTCCATTAATGTATCCATATAAATATGTTGAGTAGTTTCCCTGGAACTAATTTATCCAGATAGAGATGAATGAGGACAGCCTCAGTGGTTAATATGAGTAGCCACACTTTACCAACCAGCAATTGAGTAAGGAAGCTAATGCTATCAAAACCAAATCTGTCAGTGACAAAACAGAAGGAAGAAATAGGTATTGTTTTTTATTTTATAATTTAAAATAAAAGACAGAAATGCAATAGATCGAAGCATCACAATGTATGTGGCTAGATTTACTTAAAGTGGACGAAATACTGTTTTGTCAAACCAATAACTTGGTTATATTATGCATCTATTGATAACTAGAAATCATCACTGTAAAATTTGAAACTTAAAAGGGAAACTGAAAGAGCTCCAAACAATAATTCCAGCATATTCAACTGACCCTCCATACTGTAATGTGGACTAAGAGTGTCACAGTGTCCCTTTAGTCCTTGTATATTGTGATTAGCCTAACAGGGAATGACAACACTGGAATGTTATGAAAATAATGTGCGGGGAAAAATGCAACCCAGAGAGCTGTATCAGTTGAAGAATAACTAAGCACATACCTTTATGGCCACCTCGTTGTCCCGCCAGAAGCCATGGTAAACCTCACCGAAGGCTCCTCTGTCCAGAGAGGCTCCAAACTGAACTTCCTCGATTGGTATGTTCAGAGTGTGCTCTTTATTGTTTGTCCCTTTACTCAACAGCTCGTCTGTGGCAGAGAAGATATGCATTTATAACTCTATCAGAAGTCAATGCACTTAATGCACCTTAATGCAGCAATGCATGCAAACACCAAACAACATTACACTATCATGTTACATGTAATCTATTATACACTTTAATTTATGACCACATATATGATGGAGTGTGTATTTGTTATTGCTTTTTGTTCTATACAAAAAAAAAAGGACACAAAGAAATTTATTTATAAAAACAAGATGTACTTTCCTGTATGGTATATGGGAGGGAGGGAAGGAGGGGGGAAAGGTCTGATATGTATATACTGATTGGTGTAGGGCACTTGTCAGGAAAGCATTACCAGACTAGGTTGTAAAAAAATATCAGAAAAAAATTTACAAAAAAATGTTTTTTTTTAATTTAAAAAATAATTTAAAACTCAGCATCATTTTTGTTGTATTTACGTGGCTTGGTTAGTGGGTGTGATCACCACTGACAATTCTCTAAGGCTGTTTGTTGGAAGTGTCTGTATCACTCAAGGACCATAACCAAGGAAACAAAGTGGAGCAGCTGACATTACAAAGGATAAGCTAAATCAAGCAATGATTCAATAATTATCTCATATGGCTTTAGTAACAGAAAATATAACTAATCAGGAAAATATCACTAATGTTACATGTCTGCATGTTTCTGCTGCTGCAGATGTGAATAAAATCAAAACGGCAGCATTCTGTTACCAAGTTTGTTTGTTCACTACAAACCCTAAAATGTGATATATATGGTAACTTGAAATGTCAGTGTGGCATCAATGGACCACACAAAAGTTCACTATTATGTTTAATTTCAGCTAGTCCATTCTTAGAACATACATTCACTCCCACTTCTGCCTGCAGTATTCCCCCAAGGGGGGGGGAGGGGGCAGACTCCGGTCTAAGTTAAGGCACTGTTGAACTTGGATAAGTTGCTATAAGATGGAAAGGAAAGGTAGGCAGACAGTGTGGATATATAAATGATTTTTACTCCTGGTATAAATCTTGGTTTTGGTTGCCATGGAAAATTGACATTATTGGTATTTTCATACCAGCTTGCATAAAAACATTTTAAAAAGTTCAATTCACTACAAATATTTTTCTTCTTCTAAAAGCTAAAGGTATTCAGAGGAATGGCCCCAATAAAGGTTGGTTCAGAAACATTCATGAAAGTTCTTTCAGCTCCAGTTGTGTTAGAGGCACCAGGCTGCTTTCTCCAGCACAAATATGAGGAAGGTAAAGATAGAAGAGCAGACAAGGAGTTACTAAGAGGGTGTTACATTCAACCTTGACTGGACTAGAGAACCTACTATTGCAGGATTTCTACTGAGCAAACATGTAACAACCATGATTAGGTCACTACAAAGTGGATTTCCCATTTCAGGTCCACTTGCTGGCATAATGATAAATTAATTAATCACCATCAATCAGTTTATGAAGTTTGTGAAGTTTATGAAGAAGAAAGTTATCTTCCTGGAGTCCAAAACCTTCCAGGCCAAATATTGGGACATGAGGTCTAGAGCCATTTGATGGTTCATCCTCCAGGACCTGCAGACCATAAATGCCATTTGGTGACAAGTACTGGCATCTCTGTATAATATGGTCTGCAGTTTGATCCTCCACGACACACTCACAGATCTCCCGCTGAAGGGGCCATTCCCTATTTGTGCAAGGATGAGCAGTAACATTTTAAACTTGGTCCTTTCCGAGTAGCTGCAACTAGTGTGAATGGCTCATGAGCAACATGCAAATTAGGTCCAAAATTTATGCAAAGTGTAATTTACCAGCAAAATTTATTAAGATTCTAAGGTGCAAGGTGGCACATGCAGCAACCCTTAGCTACACACACAGCTTAGGTGAAAATAAACAATTATGTAATTGTAAATTTGGCTCTCAGTAGGTAGTAACAGCTATGGTGAACTGCAGTGTACTTTGTTGCTCAAGTAAAACCATTAAGATTCTATCAGCATTTTTCTCCATGAACCTGGTTGTTGTTGTTTTTTTGTATGTAAAAAAAAACAAAAAAAACCCTCTAACCAATAAAAGGAAGTCATCTTTGGTGGCCTCAGCTATTCACAATGAGCTACATCAGCTATTTTTACTTAGAACTTACCAATCAAGCTCCTGAGGGTGATATTCATAGAGACACTGTCTTGGCGAATTAGCTTCCTGCACATGGGGCAAGTGAAGGTAGGGGCACCACCAGAGTTCTGCCCTAAAACAGAGAGTTCATCGACACACACCAGACACAAAGTGTGCCCGCACGGTAGAGACATAGGCGCTCGGTCACCCCTCAGGAGCAGAAAGCATACCGGGCATTCACAAGCGCTCAGCTCCACTCCCTGAGGGCTGGTGGCCATTATCAAAGTATGGGAAAGGTTGGTAGTGAACTAAACATTTTAGGGTGGTGTTCCTAACCGCAAGTCAGCAAGTCAGCGTATAACTTCCCTTCTATTGAAATTGGTTTCTCCAAACAGACTCTAACACAAACTTCAGACCAACTTTTCTGGAGATGGGGTGTGGCTGGTGGGCTGGGCCAGCTACTAAACAGAGAGAGAGAGAGAGAGAGGCAGATTGTGAAGTGATGTGATCACGTCTACATCCTGGCTGGTGGTTACCACTTACTACCAAGTGTCTGGAAGGATTGAGCCTCTGGTCGCCAGACTCGTCACTTTGGACTCATTTATGACCAACTACAAGAAATCTGGATTCAAATTAGTGTGACTAATCCCCATTCACCAAAAAATAATAATTATAAATAAATAAATAAAGAAAGAAAGAGAGAGAGAAAGAGAGAAAGAGAGAAAGAGAGAAAGAGAGAAAGAAAGAAAGAAAAAAATTTTTTTTTTTAAATGTAAAAGGAAAAAAAAAAAAAAAAGAAAAGAAAAGAAAGAAAAAAAGAAAAAAAAAAAAAAAAAGCAATAAAAATCTTTTTGAACCCATGGCTCTTATTCCAACCAATTTTTTAAAAAAGAAGAATTTTACCCAAAAAAAAAAAAAAAAAAAAAAAAAAAAAAAAAAAAAAAAAAAAAAATTTTTAAAACAAACTTTTTATTAGTATTTTTAAAAAAAATTTTTATTAGGGTGAAGAAGAAGAAAAAGATAATTAAGTAGTCATTCAATTACAGGTGATAAAAAAACATTTTTTAATTTTTCAATTGCCTATTATTCAACTTCTTAAACATCACAGGGCCATAGCCACCAGTCAGATTGGTCAGGTTTCAACTTGACCACTTTTGATCTAAACTTGAGAAGACCAGTACCTGTTAATTCGTTGTTTTTACACACTGCAGTTGTGTAGCCTTCTCAATTAGATTCCTCTGCATAGAGACAGGTCACCACCTGGTGGAATTTTCCTTCCCTAAATGAAGCTTTGGATGTATATATGTCTGCTGGTTAAAGGATAGGATTTGTCAGATTGAGTTTACAACAGTAAATGAAAATCAAATAAATCTTCATTTCTATGGGGCAGTTAGTTGTAGTTTTTTTTTGGTTTTTGTTTTTTTTATTTTAAGAAGAAAAATTTGTTTTATTCTATGAGGTAGTTTGTTGTCTTTCTTTCTTCTTTTTTTTCTTGGTTTACATAAAAAAATATTTTATTAATGTAGCAATCACAAGAGAGTAGATAATGAGGGAACCTGCTGCTAGGTCTCAAATACACCACCAACAATTTTTAATGATAAAAAAATATCAACCTGACCAATTCAAAATTGGTGGCTAGGGCCTCCACATAGAAGAAGCAGACAACAGCTCATTTCTTTCTTGCCATAGTCTATGCTCAGTTTGTGAAATTAGAAGCCATGAGAAGTTGTAAATAGTTGTGGGTGTTTTCTCTTTTTTTTCTCCAAGTGTTGCAAATGCTATATTGCAATTAACATGTTTGGGGAGGGAAGTGGTCCCTCAGTCACTGCCTGGGGAGTGGAATGGAAAACTTAATGTTGCTGCAGCTGTTCCCTTATGTTGTAGCTACCTGTTGCAGGTATCTATCTATCTCTCTGTCTGGTTCTGCCCAATGTACATTTACCCATTTAAAAAAAAAGTAACTTAAATAAAAAATAAAAAAAAGGATGAAGATATGGATTAAACCCTGAAATTACTCCTTTTTTTTTTTTTTTTTTTTTTTTTATTTTTTATTAATTTCTCTTTTTAATCAGCAAATTCCACTGGTGTTTGAATATATACCACACTTTCACATTTATACACAGCTGAAAAATTACACCAGAATACATTGTGTTTAATTGGCTTTGGGTATGTAGCTACTGTTATGGTAGCTTGGTGTTTGCTTTTCCATCCAGCTAGATATAATTCACAGCTTGGAGGTAGAAATTAGGCCTTGTTATCAGCAGTCTGGTAAAATTTTCACTGGTGCAGGTCATCACCAGGAAAAAAAGCAGGCATTTAAGCAAATGAACTAACTTTTCATTTCTTTCTTTTTGCTGCAGTAATTTGGCTTACTTTTCTAACCAGAATCAGAAAGTGATTTGTAGCTGTTGGCTTTGGGTGTGCTGCTACTGTAGGTGGAATGAAGAAATCAATTAACTTATAGTCTGGACACTTCAGGGTAAAAGAAAGGTTGTTTGTCAAGCAATGAGACAAAAAAAAAAAAAAAAAAAAAAAAAAAAAAAATTAAAAATAAAAAAAATTAATAAAAAAATAACTGCTTCTTTTTTTTTTAATAAATAAAAATATACTTAGTTAATAAAGTTGGATTGTATGCTGAAAATTTAAACGTGTTAGGCAGTGGAACTAAGATATAAAAGTTGGATGTTAAAAGTAAATAGCGTTGGGGGTTAGGGCAGATTAAAATTTTTTTTTTATAAATGCAGAATATATATATATATATATATATATATATATATATATATATATATACTGGAAAAATAAACCAATAAAAAAAAAAGTATGAAGGAAGCATTGTAAGATAGCCACTTAGATTAGGTGAAATAAATTTAAAAAATAAACTAAGCGAGGCAAGTTGGATTCCACGTTGAAAATTTGACCAATTAGGTGAGTTGGATTGTGTTTTGAAAATAAAATAATGTTAAGCAGTAGAACTAAGTAAGCAGATTCTGTGTTAAAAATTAAATAGTGTTAAGCTGTGTCACTAAGTTGGGTAAGTTAGGCTCTATGTTCAAATAAAATCATATTAGACAGGGGAACTAAATAAATGAATTCATTCTCTGTTACAAATTAAATAATGTTAAGTGCCGGATCTAAATTAGGTAAGTTGGATTCTATGCTGAAATTGGAATTGTGTATAGCAGTGAAACTAAATTTGTGGATTCCATTCTGTTGCAAATTACTGTATTTCTGTTTTAAAGAGCAACTCTAATTGTAAGCACCAATCTACTGCTACAATTATATTTGTCTGTGAATATTGCAGCAAGAGTAACCTGATTTAATTATTCAATGCATCCTGAGACCTTTTACTATAAATTGTAAGTGCCTTGTCACAAATTGGATATATTTACCTTGTAATTAAGAGACTTATCAAGTTAGAACTATTTTTAGTGCCTCTTTAAATACAGAAAACATGGTGTATAGTGTTAGCAGTGGAGCAAAGTTATTAAGGCTGGATTTCATGTTTAAAATTAAATGGTTCAGTGGAACTAAGTTATGAAAATGGGATTCTATGTTAAAAATGAATGTGTTCAGTTAATGCTGAAAAAAATTAATAGTCAAATGGACAAAAAAAAATTAAATAATGGAAATCAACATAAATTAAATAATGTAAAGCTGCATGTGATCTAGAGCACCTTCTATTTTCAGACCAACGCTTGGGCTCTTTCAGTACCTCAGGGTTGATGGTTTGTTAGCAACATCCTATAGTTGTCCAAGATATGTTGCTGCTATAATGTTAACGCATCCATGGGCTGTTGCAGGTGCAGTTCTGTAACACATGGTGTGTATTGAGAGTACTGGACAAAAAAAAAAGTCATCTGATGGATCTAATTGGTAATGCCCCAAATGCAAGGCAACCACATCCATGGAAGTGTTAGTTTAAAACAAAACTTAAAGAGGATCACAGTAATTAGTAAACTAAGGCATTGCCATTAGCAAAGTGTTGCTTGTACTTTTATGCAGAATGTTTGTTTTTCCCCAGTAAATCGAAATCTGGCTCTCATGGATGATTTTCTTTTACTGGTGGTCACGGGAATACCTGCAGCACTGGAAGAAACTGCAGCACTGGAAGCAGACTGTAGCATTGGAAGCAGACTGAGGAATTTGGAAGCAGATTGTAGCATTGGAAGCAGACCGCAGCATTAGAAGCAGACTGCAGCATTGGAAGCAGACTGCAGTGTAAAATGGCAATTGATGTATGCCAGTGGTTATGAAAAGCAGCTTTGCTTACAATGCAAACAAGTTCTCTATAACAGTGCACCAGACAAATTCCAGAGAAGGGATAGGTAAATGGTCTGACTAAGTGAGCCAAGGTTTAATGGTTCTGGGGGTGGTAGATACTTTCCATACCTGCTTTGGATATGTACAATTTCGGGCCCATCTGGAAAATGGCACCATCGTGCATTCTGATCAGTGGGCAACATACCATCCTTCCAGTGGCTATGCATGCAATTGTACACACACTTCATAGGGTTTGTTGGCCCTACTGGAGTCCACACACAGCATACTTTTTACCATTTACATGTATTTCTTATTATGCTTGGTTATTCATTCCTTACACTCTTCTGAGGTGAAGATTTAGCTTAAAAGAATGAGAGGAATCCATAGGGAACAGTTAGCATCCTACCTGGATGAATTCATGTGGAGGGAAAGACACTGGCACCATGTAGCAGACATTTGAAGCTATAATTAGAGAATTTAAAATATAATGCTGTTTAATATTTCATGTCCATTTTTGTATTTAATTTAATTTAATTTGTGCTATTTTCCATCTTGTCTACTTCCATACATTAAATTACAATACAGTCACTTTGTTGGATAGACTTAAGACACAACTCCATCAACCACATTGATTTAGCATTTTTTCTTTCTTTTTTCCTTTCCACTTTATTTTCCTACCCCCCCCTCCTTTCATTTGGGGGGGGGGGGGGGGGGTTATCCCAAGTTATGATAGTGTGTGGATAGGCCATTCCCCTCTGGAATTTAATTCAAGGCTTTGATTGTACATTATATGTGATAGTAGTAAATATACAAAAGTTGCTGGTGTAGTTTACTTAATTAATTAATTGTTTTTCCCTTTCCTTTCTCTTCCTCATTTTAAAGAAACAATCTTATTCTGAGTGAAAAATAACTTTTAAAATGCTTTTAATGTCCAATCATCTCCCATGCAAAGCTCATCTTGCTGAGAGAACACGTGTATTCATGTCTTCAATGGGACTGAACTTGGGTCTGTGATACAAAAATTAGAACAGGTTGTCTTCATAGAGCAATTTTGCATGAATGCAGTGTTACTAATTACTGTAACCAGGTGGAACACAAATGAGTGTAATGTATTTTTGTCTGTCAAACACTTAGGATAGGCCAAGTACGCCATTTCACAAAATTGCTGCTGAAATCTGAAAAATTTCCCCTCTCCTTGTCATGTATTTAACTGAACCGTTAATGAACTTAAATCATTATACTTTGTTCAATGTGTTGTAAAGTCCACGTAAATATAGTTTTACTTGGCCACCACTTTTGCTTTGATCTTGATTTCTATCGGCCATCACTGTCACCAAATTCTGTTTCAAGTTAGTGGACTCCCGGGAATAATGAAACTAAAGGCAATAATTAGTAACAAATGTTTACAAGGGAACATATTCAGGATCATCTAGAAGTAAACTAAGACATACTGTATCCTGTTTACTGTTAAATGCCCAGTGTGTGTGCATGCATGCATGGGGGAGGGGTTGTCTGGTTTTGTCAGGACTGGTGTCAAATTTGATATAGGACAAGCAGATTGTAGCAACAGTTCTACAACCAGAAAAAAAATAATTTAAACATCTCCCAACAAATCAAATAGGACGTAATGGAATATTAAACTTTACTCAGATTGAAAATGGTATGTTATGAAGTGACCTGCCTAAAATAATAATAAAATAAAAGAAGTAAATAATAATAATAATAATAATAATAATAATAATAATAATAATATATATATATATATATATATATATATATATATATATATATATTAATGAACAAAAATAAAAATAAATAAATGATATAATAATAATAGACACACCAGGAGAAATCATAATGGAACATACACAAAGAATGATAGAAATAATTGAAATCAACTAAGCTTCCATTGTTCTGATGAGATCCTCTTGCTTGAGTTTGGACTCATATGAAACAGAAGCGGTCATCGTCTTCACATGCCAGACATACACCTGCAGCAACAACCAGAGGAAGGAAGAACTTCATAACTAAACCATTACAATGTAGTTCTGGACGTCACATGTTGCACTACAGTCTCTCATGGTATGTGCATGGTGTCCCCTCATCAGTACACATCCCACTTGACTACTATGGTTCAGCAGACTGGGCGTGACTGGATATCTAGGACTCTGCCTGCATTGCTGGTCCACTGATAACTTTTATTGGCTTATGTCATGTAGTGCCACACCCCCTCCAGTGGTATCTCAGGATAGAGTACTCAAAGTCAAACAGGATTACCTCAGGATACTCTAAAAACTCTGTGACGTACTACACATGATACCTGGAACCATCCTTGCCCAAGACCACAGCAGGAGTCCATACTCCTCAACATGCACTCCAGGACATCCAAGGATAATCCCAGGTGTCCAGGACCCCCTCAAATGTCTTAGGAAAGGGTGTGGGTATCCAATGTACAGATTGCATAAAGAACAGCACACAAGAACACATTTCAGGTCAAAGGAGATACGTTCTTAAAGTATACATGACCACAATAGACTGCATCATAATAGAGTAATTACCTCGTTATCTGATCCCCTACACTCCACAGTGGATCGTGATGTAAAGTACTCCAAGAATACTGACTCCATATACCCAACCTTCACTGCCTTCTCTACTTGCTTGACATGCACAAAGCCGATCTTTGCCTCCGGCTTACTCAGTAGTTCACTTATGTGGATGCCAAATCCAGCCATGTCCAGCGGAAATTTTCTGTACACAAGAAGATTGAAGAAAATGTGATTGCATTTCTAGCCCTTATTATATTGAGCGTTAGAATAGAATTGGTTGAATGTTTGTTTTGGCTCAATCAATCACAATGAGTGCTGATCTCGCTTTAAACATTTGTTAAAATTGTCTTATTTCAGTGGATAGGGACATATGTTGGCCATTGTAGCCCCCAGCAGTCATTTTGGACCTCGTGAACTAATCTTGCTTATTATTACTGCATTAAAAAATAAAAAAAAATCTTACTAGTTATTTTTTTGTTGTTCCTGTGAAGTGAAAATATTTCCCCACTCAAACTGCATTATTTGACCACTCATGTGCATTCGAATAAGATATTTAGGTCAATCCTTTACCATGTTTCCCTGCACCATTACTATATTAGTCTATGTCATGATACTATGTTCAGCAACAACAGCTATCACCACACACACACAATGTCACATATACCAACCCCTTACCATACAGCATATTCTGATCAACTCTTAACCAACCGATTCTACAGCACTCCTTGGACATGTACAGGTGTGTAAAGAATGTGGATGGATGGAGCAGTGATGCTAACCTGTCAAGAGCATAATGAGCTCTCCACTTCACAAGTGATTTATTCTGACAAATTGGGCCCTCGAATCTCAGCCCTCCAGCAAAGCCCACAGGAAAGACAGACACACTCTCAGTCTTCTTCATCTACAACAGAAGGACCAACACCAACACATAAACGAGAAAGAGTTGTTCTGTGCAAGCACACTAAAGGAATAGTCAACATTTACTTGGCCATTGTGTTCTTCGCCACATCCTCTTGGAATCATCACTAACATGTTGTTACATGTTCCAATTATCAAACACAAGACAAGCTAGTCATCAAATATGTTCATCATGTTTTTTTTTTTACATTAACAAAACACAGAGTAATTACTTGTACAGTAGTTGACATTCACTAACCCAACCACCCACCCAGAGTGTTGCACCAGCTGCTATAAAGTGCCTGAGCTATGATTCTCAAATTTAACGATGTTCACTAATGCAGCTGGTCAGCTGCAATACAAAGCCACCAGGCCAAAGCATTCCTTTATTCAATTAAACAGATTCCTCACCTACACTCAGTCACCATGCACACTTCAGATACTACTTCGGGAGAAGTGTACCATTCTGAGATGGAAATAGAAGAAGTAGTTGAAGATTAATGGAAATGCCTGGAAGAATTTTGCCAGTGAGATGAGGACATAATTTCGGTAGTTTGCAAGTGTAATTTAGCTATAGCACTGTGTACTGGTTGGAGTAATTACTATACAAGAGTGTGTATGAAGAAATGGAAGAAGAATGGGATGCACCTGTAGGCGAACTGAGCCAGAACAAGGAAAAAAGGTGGAGACTCCACTCCCATTTACATTTCTAGATGATCTTATTTTAATATTCGAATTCTTCTTATCAGTTATGGCAAAGAATATTGGCAACATTATAAACATGTCTGATCACTATTTTCATTTACTAAATATAGCAGCGTTAGAACTTTCTCATTGTATTCATTTAAGTGAGTGTGTTCTACAGTGTCGATGTCTCTGAAACTAGTGGAATTAATCAAACACACATACACAGTACTACAGAATAATGTAACATATTTATGAATGCAAAACTATTGTCTGACAGTTACCTAAAATATAGTAATTGAAACAAAATTGTAAACCTTTTCTCTTTACAGACAAAATGACTGTTCAAGAAATTTCAAACAAAAACTTTACTCATCTTTTCAAACGATTAACTATAAAAAATTCCACTGCATTTCAAAACAGCTCACCTCTTCAAACAGTCGGAGATCATATTTGTTGTCGTCATCCATGAAGTAGACCACACCCTCCACACACTCTGGTGGCTTATTCTCAGTTGACTCGCAGTGTTTGTGTATCCAGGCTAGTGCTGTGTTCCGCTGAGCCACACCACGAGAAGGCCCAGCATTTGGCAATGTTTTTGCATTCAAGTGGATGGTCCATACCTGTGTCCATGTGTCCATGTGTGTGTCACATGACAAGCACATGCAGATGGTAATTAAACTGCAGCAGCCAGTAGTGACAGTGTGTGTCGACCATATCAACACCATCAATGACTACAACCATAACAACACAACAAACCTGGCATACTCAGGAATGCAGTGTCAAACTAAAGACTACAGAGAAAGATTTGATCAAGTACCTTAGGCAATATACACTCCATAGAGCTGCTTCAAAATGTGCAAACAATGCACTTAATTTACACCACGCCAAGTGCTACTTTGTTTAATTACAGATCAAGTGCATTCAGAGCAGTCCTGAGTCTAGTGTGCAGCACCAATACAATGTGAAGCACAGTTGGTCCACATAAACAGGACCACACCTTCACATGCAAGACAGAACAATGAAACTAGGAAGGGATGTGATGTGTGTGCGTGCGTGTGTGCGCGTGCGTGTGTGTGTGTGTGTGCGCGCGCGTGTGTGTGTGTTTATGTGCGTGCATATGTGTGCGATGTTTAAGAGCTAGAGACCAACTATCTACACACTTCATTGGGAAACTTTACATAATTGTTATAATTCATCCCCATGTTGGGAGTCACCATGGAAACAACCTCTTGTTTTGTACTCTGTTACTTCCATAACCTACATCATGGCATGGAAGTGAATACAAGTGCATCGGCCAAAATAATAGTCTACAATTACACCAATCGACTAAACCTGGGAATATGATACTGCATATAGTTTAGAGTGCACGTTATAAACACTCACCTTGCAACGAGTAAGCAATGAGCTCACCAGGGACGACTTATGGTCAGAATCTTCCACCACAATCCAAATAAAATTAGGAACATTTTCAATTGTATAACACAAACTAGTCAAGTCCACCTTCTGTGTGAGTCTAGCATATGTTGGAGTAATGGCGAATATACTAACATGGTCATAGTAATTTATGACCTCCGAAGTACTACACCTTGAAGTGCTGCTAAATCCATGAGTGCTGCCACATTCATCACAGGAACTTATCCGAGAGTAGCATTTACACACCCTTCTATCGTTGAGGTTCACAAGAGCTTCAAATTGGACGTAAGAACACTCCTCTTGAGATTTCATGGGCAAGGAACAGTTTGAGACTATAATGTCACTGATGGATGTGTCTAAAAGGTTTGATGCACTGGGGTTAAGGTCTGCGTCTAGATGGGAGGGGATGTTGTTGCTATCTTCTACTGCGAATGTTGGGTAAGGGATGATGGGTGGATTGGCGAGTCTCAGATTGTACGCCGGCATAAAGTGGTGGACGACTGCAGAGGATGGAAGAAGGGGTTAAGCCATAGTTACCATGGCAATGCTCACTTTGAAATATTTCATTAGTTAACCACACAGTACAATTGAAAATTTGTTTTAATACATAAAAAGAAATGAAGTTTAAAAAAAAAAACTGAAATACTTCTGCATAAACTGACAAGGTGGACCATAGCTAAATCTAAATGTTTCACATTGTATTGTTAATTAATTTCAACACACAATAACAGTCAGAAAACCTTTTTAAAACTAGAATACCAATGGGAAGAACTCAAGAGTGAAGAAGCTAATGCCACAGCAGAAGACGGGGAAGCAACATCTACCCCCGAGGCATTACAATATCATTGTTGAAGGTTAAGTATAGAATTAAAAATTTAAAAAAATACAACAAACTAATTGGAAAACCACTTAACCTAGTTGGGCCATATTGGAGCTGTTCTTTCAATCCTCTCACAGACACTTTACAATACAAATAGTTAAATTTTGGTAAATTCATACTTCGTTGTCCTTAAAGCAGCAACAGTAATTTGTCCCCAGCTAAATGACCATTACCCTTGTTATTACCATATCAGTTTTAGTAAATTTCCCAAATGGCTCAAGACTATATAGTTCATTATTATGAAGTGAGCTATTGAATAAGCTCCTTTGGATGCAAAGAAATGACAAACGAACAATTCCTAATAGCAGCAGCAGCAACAGCAACAAGGGTACAATTGCATGCACACATTTTATTACTTACTTACATCCTGTATAATCCACCATTGTGAAGTAAAATATAGATAAATCATGCAAAAAGTTTCCACAAGGTTGGGAAGTATGCAGACACAGTAGTGGAGGGAAAGAATTGTGTGGTTGAGGGGTTGAGGGGAAAATGGGGAGGAGAGTAATTGCTAACAAATAGGACAATCAGAATTGTTCTAAAAGAAGAAAAACACACCAGCATTTAAGTACTCTTGAAATTAGTTGGTTATTGACACATGTATGGGTTTGAAAACTATTTTCAACGTGAAGTACACTTTACACACTAGCTCACATTAAGAAGAAATAAACAGAGCCCACAGACAAAAAATTGACTCACCGCTCTTGTAGTGGAATAGGATCGTGAGCATTGCTGTAAGAATGTTGGATGATAGGAAAATGAATACCATTGAATGCTTCATTGCAGGGAGTCTCTGCGGTGGAAAGTATAGCCCAAGAAAAATACTGGAAGAGTAGCAGTTAGGTCATGGAAGCAGAAACCAACCCAGTAAACGTATTGGGTATCAGGTTTCTCAGGTACCCACCATCGGCTTTGATCACCTAAACAAAAGGAAAGAGTAGTAGGGGCTAGAAGCCAGGAAACTGAGAACTGTTTAAAAGCGCGAGCGATGATCCGTTTTGTTTGTTTTGTTTTTGTTTTTGTTTTTTCAGAACAATTCAGCAACATAGTTTCCCCACAGATGAAACCCAGCCCACGGATGAACCCAAGCCACGGATGAACCCAAGCCACGGATGAACCCAAGCCACGGATGAACCCAAGCCACGGATGAACCCAAGCCACGGATGAACCCAAGCCACGGATGAACCCAAGCCACGGATGAACCCAAGCCACGGATGAACCCAAGCCACGGATGAACCCAAGCCACGGATGAACCCAAGCCACGGATGAACCCAAGCCACGGATGAACCCAAGCCACGGATGAACCCAACCCACGGATGAACCCAACCCACGGATGAACCCAACCCACGGATGAACCCAAGCCACGGATGAACCCAACCTACGGATGAACCCAACCCACGGATGAACCCAACCCACGGATGAACCCAACCCACGGATGAACCCAAGCCACGGATGAACCCAAGCCACGGATGAACCCAAGCCACGGATGAACCCAAGCCACGGATGAACCCAACCCACGGATGAACCCAAGCCACGGATGAACCCAAGCCACGGATGAACCCAACCCACGGATGAACCCAAGCCACGGATGAACCCAAGCCACGGATGAACCCAAGCCACGGATGAACCCAACCCACGGATGAACCCAACCCACGGATGAACCCAATCCACGGATGAACCCAAGCCACAGATGAACCCAAGCCACAGATGAACCCAAGCCACAGATGAACCACACAGTCACTCT
Organism: Lycopodina hypogea; assembly: GCA_963969325.1. Classification (NCBI taxonomy): domain Eukaryota; kingdom Metazoa; phylum Porifera; class Demospongiae; order Poecilosclerida; family Cladorhizidae; genus Lycopodina; species Lycopodina hypogea. The sequence goes on from OZ017792.1 coordinate 5,284,415, forward strand.
CTCACTCAAATTGACCTGTGAACTAATAGAAAAAGGAAGAGGACAGATGGACAGTTATTTATATCCTATTCAGAGATGTACATCAGTAGGTTAACAATAATTAAAAAATTGTTTGGTTTTTTTTTTTTTTTTTTTTTTTTTTTTTTATTTTTTTTTTAATGTTGCCAATGAATGTGCAAGGAAAGAACATGTGGCAAAAATTAATGCTGGTCTTCATGCAAGATGTACTTGTCAATACAATTATTTCTGTTTGTCCATTTCTTGATTGATATTTTATGTGGAATGTTTTTTTAAGTTTTTTTTTATTGTTATGCAGTATTGGTTTAAGATATTTACTTACTTCAGAAATTATACCATGATCAGAGAAAACAAAGATGAGCAGAAAAGCTTGTGTGGATGGGAGGAACTGGTGTTGGCAAAATGTGGATAACTCAGTGGCTCTATCCGAGTGGCTATACTAGGATGGCAAGTGTTAAGGAAATAGGATGTGGTAGACAGATCCAAGCTTTGGAACATCCAATCGGCATCATGATGATCCAAGGGATGATTGACCACTGATCGAATGGCACTGTTCAATCTCCTTGCTGGCACTCCATTTCTAATCAAAGTACACAGCTCAACGCACATCAACAGTGAACAGACATATGCTGTAGTGCTGTATAATTTCCTTCCTCATGATTCTTTTGATGAACTATAAGCATGTACAGACCTCGTGGAAATGCCAAATCATTCTTCTCCAGCATTGGGAAAGGTATTGGAGAAGCTGTACACGTTGCTACAGAAATAGTGCCAGTGGCATCAATATTACTCTGTGAAGATAATTGTGTAATTCGTATGATTGTATGCATTCATTTATGTGTTGTATCTGTCATTCAGTATCACGGATTCATGATAGTGTAAGGTTGAAGGAAATATAAGATGAAAAGTTTTTATAAAAGCATCCACATTTTTGTCTGCATTTTTGTTGTCATCCTGAGAAGTTAAGTTATCTGCAGATTTGAAGAAATTATCCATTTTCAAGGAAGTCCCTCCCTCCAAAAGAAAGGAAAGTCACTCACACGAGTTCAGGCACCAGGAGTAAAAAAAACCTGAAAAGGAGCCAAAAATTGAAATAAAATAATGCAATGAATCCCAACAATGCAGATGATGTAATAGATTCATTCCTACGCAGATGCCAAATGAGCATATAAACTTTCAGGCGATGCACAAAACAAAAGGAATGGTCAGAGCACTTGCGGAACACATTGCAGACATTGAAATGGATTCACCACCACACATGAACACTCAAGAAAACACTCAAGAAAACATGCCCAATAGGAGCATTGAAGAATTTGGATTAAAGTTCAATACTGATTGGAAGACATCTTGCATTTTCAAGGGACAGATTACGCTCGAGAGCATTATGTTTGATTCGTTCAAGGTGGAGGACAGTCTACCACAATTTGCTATACAAGTTTCATACATGTCAACACTGTCATCAACTTTGGAGTGAGTCAATGAAACAGGGACAAACATGGTACAGTTCTTTTGTTCACATTGTGTGCAAGGAAGTGGAGATTGTTAGCTGTGGAGAGATAAAATTCATTCCAAACAACTAAGATTATGCAATCCTGTCAGAACTTCGTCCCCCTGCTACGGAATTCTGGACAGGTATGAGGATAAAATTTTTTTCTTAGTAAAGATACATGGAACCAATACACCTCATCAATCCAATGATTTTTGGATCTTTCGATATGTACCCAATGGAAGATGATTGTGAGGGTAGAGGAATTGTTGACGTACATAATGGGAATGTCAACAAATGCAAATACGAAATGATGAAGGACTTATCACTGCATGACAATTGATATTCTATTACATATGGCAAGTACACTGATGCAACAGCATGCAATATGGGTCACTGCAGTGTACAGGTTGAATTACCAGTTTAGATGTCTCTGCTGACACAATATAAATGGACAGAAATTTGATAAAATCCCAAAATGTGAAGGAAGGAGACAGCAGCATGCTAGTGGAAATGACTCTTGTCACAAGAGTTCAGAATTCAATCAAACATGCAGTGGTGGGATCGGATTACAGCAGAGTTCAGTTTTGCACGACAATATGGAGGATGAGATTGTGACATATTCCAAAAAGGACAATTCTTCTACATTCATTGTAAACTACATGAAAAGAGAGTTGCAATTGGGTGTCATGTGTCTCAAGTCTTCATTTCACATTGCAGACAAGATTGATGTTATGAGCATGATGAAATAAGCAAACATACCTTGTTGAAAACTCTTTACACGAATCCCAAGACACAGATTGGATACATAAAGTATACTAAGGCCCCTCCCCCCCGTCTTACATTATTAAACTGGCATCAGGATAGGATGGCTTTCAAGGGAAAACCTTCAAATTTTATTTGGATTCCCATAAAACCAGGAAGGAATTTCGATAAAAACCTCTAACACATTCCATCTGGTGTATGATGGTACTGGTTGTTATCACAAGTACTTATAGAAAGGGCAAAGCTGAAGACTTGATTATTATATGCAAGACAGATTGCTCACTGATAAACAACATAGTATGCAGCCCATACAACTGAACAGTGAAAAAGTCGTGCATCACCTATCCAAACCCATAGAGTCATACAGGAACCCAATTTATAGACTGTGTAGCAACAGCTGATGTGAATGGTGCTACATAAACAAGAAAAAGGTAAACGCTATATAAACTATAAAATAGTGCACCCACATAGTGAACATTTCATTTTGATCGTTGTCTCTTTCAATTTGACATATTATTGAAGAAAATAAAGACAATGGGTAGTTTGATGGGATGGAGAAACAGGTGATGACAAGGCCAGAGGAAGAATTTAAGTTCTCCAGCAAGGAAAGGGGATCATTACATCATGTCTCCAATAAATACATCAGCAGTACTGGTCTAAGGTGCCCTGTACATCCCACCAATATTATTAATAACCTGTTCATGATTATACGGACCAGCTATGGTGTAATGACATCTCTCATCACCATACAAACATCTGTCGGATTCACAGTAATCAGAGGAAAAACTAGTTCAGCTCTAGCTTTGTTTTACACAAGAGGTTGTGCAGGGGGAGATTAAAATCCCTGCAAACACGAAGTTGTTGCTGCCTGCCAGCAGTTATAAGAGGGTGGAGTACACAGCTATGTTCTCCTGCTCACAGCTCTGAACTATGGAAAAAGTATCATGTTTCAACTGGACAAGAAAGGTTGAATGAAGAATGCAATGCATCAGAAGTGGAGTCTGCACTACTATTACATGACTGCAGAAAATAGTTTGCACTATATTGTGGGGACCCTGGGATGGATAAAACATCATGCAGCTCTTTTTCTAAGCATGTGAAAAGGTTCATGTCCAGTTGATGGTCGGATATAATTTACCAGTGAAAGCCAGAAGTCTGACAACAGCCATAAGAGAAGAATATGCAACTGTATCTGATCGATATAGAGTCAATCACCAAATGGAGCGCACCCTCAAATTTAGTCCATTTGAATATGACCTCATTCTCAAATCAATGAAGAAAAGTTGTGCCCATGGTTCGGTTCTGAAGTGGTTGTAATTTACCCCATGACTAGACAAAATGATGGAGGCATTCAAATCTAGGCAATGTGTTGAAGCATGTTACTAAAAAGTCCTGTTGTGTCTGAAGTGCAGATTTAATTATGGTATACCTAACAACTCTGTAAAAGCCTAGAAATGACATGTGTCTCTATCCTAACCAAAATCCTATACAGATATACACACGCTCTAGACAATTCTACGGACTTCAGCAGTTTGATTGGATCTACCATGCTGATGGACTCTGCATGTGACCGCTAACAGCATGTGTACTATATTTGGTCAGTGTGTGTGCAGGCTACTTTGTACACACCTTTCAGAAGATGTTCCTTGTGTAGCAACTCTGAACTCTACTGAAATCATCCAAACATAAAAATGATAGATGAATCCAAGATCATGCAGACTTTGCAAGAGTTTTAAGAGATCCCTGCGCAAAGCCTGAAAACTTGCTGCTATGACTAAATCTAAGAAATAACAGTGTGCCTAGGTTTAATGTGGTGGTGACCATTTCAATATGTTGTGACCATTTTAATGTGTTGTGACCCTTACCAAATGCTTGCAAAAAAAAACAAACAACTCAAAACAAAAATCCAACAGACAAACATTATTGTGTGGTAGTTGAGAGCAAAAAAGGATTGTAGTTTTCTATAACTATATGGACAAAATATTTTTTATGATATAATTGGCAAACTGATGGTTGAGCTCACAAAATGGCCTGGCTGGGTTATGAAGAAAATTTCCCCCCAAAGTGATGTCCCTGGTGGGGGGAAAAAAAAAAGAATTGAAATTTTCTATACAAAAAAAAAAAGAAGAAGAAAAAAAGCCTTTAAAAATGGCCCAGCAGTTAAGGTAAGTTAAGGTACATGTCTCCCAAGCTGAAATAAAGGTGTTCAATCTCAGGTCTGGGCTTCCCTCCCCTTTAATAGATATCCTTTCCCCTCTTCTTTTTCTTCTTCGGAATTCCTGATAAATAGAATCTAGAAGGTTGATCCAGACCACACCTCTTCCTGATTCATCTGCATGGGGTATGTATCTATCCCCACAAAATCTCAAGTCAACCAATGGATTACAGAAGGGAAGGAGGAAAAATAAAAATAAAATCAATAAACTGATAAGTAAAAAACAAAAATCAGTTAAACAATTTTTTCCCTTTTTTTAAATATTTTATTTTAAGAGAGAATCTTTTAGTCAAATATAGAAATGATTGTCAGCTGCAGTATCACACAATGATGAAAAGATAAGTTAACATTACTATAGTGTTGTTGACCTAACTTAGAAATTATATTAGCCTTATGTTAACCTGATGGGAAATTAATGTGTTGGACTTTATTGTATGTTATTTCTGTAATGTCTATGGGTTGGCAGGTAGGCCTTCATGGATTATATGCACTGGCATAATTTTGGGGGAAATAGTACTTTTGAGAAGAAAGAATGATGCTGGAAAAGTAGGTAGAGTTTCAGGGAAAATTGGCATACTTGTCTGGTCAGGAAAAATAGGTAGACCTTAAAGGAGAAGAAATAAATGATTTCTTAGAAAGATATTACAGTTACTGATTGCATCTCAGTAACAGTTTATCCACACCTCAAGTTTCAGTTATGAAAATTGCTAAAATTGTAACACACTTTAATAACCAGACAACTATATATAGTTGTAACAGTTAAAATATTTGAATTTTAAATGCCTATTCCATTTTCTTTTTTAAAGTTTTAACAATTGTGCTAGTCAGTGAGCATACTTAAGAAATAGGTATATTAAAGAGAAAAAATAGGCAAAATGAAAAGAAATATAGGTAAATATAATAGAATAAAAGAGAAGGAAAATATGCAGAAATTAGAGCAAAATCCTTGGCCTGATAAAATCAAATTACACAGGTTAATCTGGAGGCAGAAATCTACCATTTTTGTGGTCTAGGCATCCTTTGAACCCCCAACGAGAGGGAGTCTATCTTTCCCCCTCTACCTTTGAATCTGCATTAACTAATGCAGGCAAGCATAACACCCTCCAATATTCCTGTCCTGTGGACGAAGCACAAAGACAGCCTTGTAGAATTATATGCTTGCAGCTCAAAGACAAGATGCCTTCATCACCAATTAATACACAATTAATGCACAATGCAGCCCTAATTGCCATAGAAGAAGAAAAGATAATCAACCCATACAGAAAATACCTTACAACTTATGGCCAGCCGGTCGGCTACTCATTGAAAGGGTGCTGCTGCCAAAACTGCTTCAAGGGAAACTTCTTGAGGCATCAACAAATCCTCTACATCCATTTCCCTGGTGGAAATTCTGCAACTGTTGCTTACCCCTCTTTCTCCGGCCATGTAAGGCCAAAAAAAAGAAAGAAAAGAAGGTGTTTAAGGCAGAGACTTGGATATGGGATGGGTAATATTTACAAATAAAAATTAAAACAATGATATTAAATGAATAGATACGAAACTAGATAAAAACAACAACGAAGGAAAATGGATATGAAATCTTGAATAGTATTCATGTAAAAGGTACAAAGTAATGCACACATGAACGAACAAACATGTACACAGACTGTCAGTGTGTTGGTGTCACACTTCCACTCCTCCATATTCATCTTTGAGCAGCTTTTCACGATTAACAGAAGGGATGTGTGTCCTCACATGCCAAACAAAAACCTGCAGCAGAAATTATTGGACGAATAAGCAGCGAGAGGAAAACTCTCCAAATCGAATACTTCAGGTGAAAAAATTTCACATACAAAATTATGCACATGCTAGATATAAAGCAGCAACAGTATTAATCATAGATTCCAAACAAACATGCATATATGGACTGCGTCATAGGAAATAAAATTCCTATATGATGATATTGTCCACTGGTACACACAGGTGTGCAGTGCGGCTCGATAATAATACTTTATTAAATAACACTAATGAACACTGCACATTGTACCACCACTCAACTCCAAATTATATCAAAATGGGTGGAATCACAGTGTCCTGCCTGACTACCTATTTAAGTTGAGAAGTGGTTTATTCCACTGCGTCTGGTCGATCACATCAGTGCCCCACACCTCCCATCCTATTCCAAGTGCCCCAGAGCAACCACAAAACACATGTGGCTACAGCTCTTTATATCACCAATGGGCTCTTAGGTAAGACAATCAATCACCAGGTATGTTTAAGAAAGTAAAAAATGAGTGTCAGAAATTTTGTGTGTGTGTGTGTGTGTGTGTGTGTGTGTGTGTGTGTGTGTGTGTGTGTGTGTGTGTGTGTGTGTGTGTGTGTGTGTGTGTGTGTGTGTGTGTGTGTGTGTGTGTGTGTGTGTGTGATACAGACAATGTACAGAGTAGGAAATTGTTCCTTTGTAGACCTATAAGGTCAATGCCAGCCTCTGGAATCTTTCTCGGCCCAAGTTACACACCCTTTTATACAAAGCCACACCCATCTACACAAAGATACAACGTCCTCCCGAGTATGCAGAGCCACACCTCTGTATACCATGCCATCATAATAGAGCAAATACCTCTTTATCTGACCCCCTACACTCCACAGTGGATGGTGATGATACAATTTGCTCCAAGAAGTCTGACTCCCAGTAGCTGACACGCATTGTCGATTTTCCAGAAGCTACTGCTATCCTGACGTTAGTATTGAGCAGCCTTCTCACGTGGAAGGCGAATCCTGCCATATCTATGGGAAATACTCTATAACGAAAATTGAATACATATATATATATATATATTTTATATGATGCCATTACGAAGACCTCTTACCACATGTAATGGTGATACCACTGTATAGATGTGAATGCATGATAGGCCAGTATTTGCTATGTATGCAGTGCATCATTGGAGTATAAAAATTAATTTAAAAATTCAACTTCATCAGGAAAAGGTCATCATATCCACACTATAAATAATTAAATTTTGAATACAAGAGACAGCAGGAGACCAACCCATATATATATGTATTTCCATATTTGGTGGGGAAACGAGGTGGAGGAAGTATGTTAGGTGAATTTACGAAATTGTTTATACACGGATGGAAAGTAATTAATATTTTTGGTTCATCCTCGACAGCTAATAGGCAGCCAGGTTCACACCAGTTGTTAATGTATGTGTGTGTTGCAGTTAGGTCTCCCTAGACTGAACCTGTTCCAGCAATTACAGCAACACCACATTAGCAAATGATTGGGCATCTTGTTTAATTTGGTAAAGGGTCATAAAAATGTGAGCTGCATGGATACAATTAAGTCATTTATTTTTCATAGATCAATTCAACACAGTCGTGTTTAAAAAAAAAACCAGTAAGTGTAAGTTTTCACACGTTCGATTATCCAAACACAAGAATATCGTCAATAAAGAATGCAGCACCATGGTGAACACAAAATGCAAATCTTTGCTCAAAATTCATTTTCTTAATTTAAATTTTTATAAGCAAGTAAGAATCAAAGCAAGAAGCCGTCCTACAGACAGACAGACAGGGACCACAAAGATATCTTACTATAATTACAAACTTCTTTGTTTGTTGGCTATCTACTCGCAGACATTTGGTCCTACAGGGCTGAATAAGAAGAAAAAGGAAAAAAGAGGGTTTGGTCACTGTTTTCCTGACCCTCATTGAGATGGTGTTTACACAATTGAGATTTATAGTATTCTTAATATAATCTGTGGTTACTTATGCATGAATTTAAACCCCCCCCTCCAAAAAAGGATATTTCGAAGGGGAAAAAAGGAATATGGGGAGGGTTATGAAATTTTGAAGAAAAAAAGAAGCCATAAGGGAGGGGAGGGTTATACTCCAATCTTTACCAAACCTCGCTTAAAACCATCATTAGGGTGACCCCCATCATTAGGGTGACCCCCATCATTAGGGTGACCCCCATCATTAGGGTGACCCCCATCATTAGGGTGACCCCCATCAACCCCTGACATTTGAGCCCAGTAGGCCCCAAGAGCTTGGGAGGAGATAGCGAACAAACAAACAAATTCAGAATTATAGCCAGATTAGTAATCAGGGGTGGACACAGAGCACGATAAAGGATGAGGGGTTGCAGTTCTAAATCATATATAATCTATTAATCATGAGTTTTCACCGTTCACATTTAATCTTTGTAGTGTGAGTGCAGTGACCATAAGTAGGTATTGGCAATAGCGCAGGTCTACATATGAGCATTTGAGATACTTTGATTTGTATCTTTGCTCAGAGGAAGACTATGGAGAGGAAGGACTATATCGTTTACTTTCCTTGTGGATTAGCGTGGTAACTTCTGCTGTGTTCCCTAATGCTCCAGAGATGTGCTGGCAACATGGACATTGTTTCCTTTCTCCATATATTAGTCACAGTGTCTTTATTGTATGCATGAGTGTTTCGTGGGGAGGGAGAGACTACAACACGAGCATTGTGTTTGAAAGGATATCTCTCCTAGGGGGATCTGGGGGTATTCTCCACAGGGAAAATTTTAAAGAAGAAAAAAAATGCTCTGAGACAAATCCTGGTGGATCTTGTGGTACAACAAGACTTTCCCTTTAAATATATTCACGGAATGGCCGTCGTTCGTTAAGTCTGTCATGTTAATGAAAATGTCAGAACGAAATGTTCTGCAATGACTGGAAGTTCACATGATTGATGATCCTTGTCCAATTGAATATAGAGTTCATATAGTGGACCACCCAATGGCCTGATGGGAAATGGAGAGTATAAGGTTGACAATCCACAGGTCCATTTAATTCTAGCAGAAACCATCAATTTTATATCATTGTCCAATCAGATATTTTTTCAAAACCAAAAAATTTTTTTTATCACATCCAGGGGCTTGTTTCATCAAAATTAGTCAAGTGATTCCTCAATTTCAGTGCTTTAGCCAGATGACCCTTTACCAAAATTATCTGAATGCTGAAAAATGCTTGCCCTAGCGCGATCTGAGCCAAACCATTTTCTGTCACATCCCCTGGGGCCAGGAACATTTCATACAAAGTTTCATCATAATTGGTCTGAGAGTCTAGAAGGAATGTTCAAACACACCGGAACACACACACAGATATATTGGTGTACTATTATTAGGATTCAATATATCCTTCCTTTTTTTTACATTTGTTATTGTGTATCAAAGGAGATATAGACTAGAAGTGACCTTATAGTCATGCAACCTCAGAAACCAATTATCCCATTGGTGCATGTCCGTCTTCCAAGAACACAAATAAATAGATCAGACAAAGTAATGCCCACTGGCCATATGGTGCATAAGATGTCATGGTCTTGACCTCACAGACTATCGTATCAACTGTTGTCAACCACGTGAACCAAAATTATTTATTGATATATTTATAGATATAAATGTTTATGCCATAAAGTTATGAATTATCAATAATAACTACTTACTCTGTAATCAAATTAACATACAGAATATTGTAGAGACTAATTATGTCTTTTTAACATCATGAAGCTGAACAGATTACCTTTGTGAAGCAAAGTGAGTTCTCCATGACACGACTAATCCATTCTGACATATTGGGCCCTCATATCTGAGCCCTCCAGCATACCCCACAGGGAACACAGACACACCTGCAGTCTTCTTAATCTGAATCACACACACACACACACACACACACACACACACACACACACACACACACACACACACACACACACACACACACACACACACACACACACACACACACACACACACACACACACACACACACACACACACACACACACACACACACACACACACACACACACACAGAGAGAGAGAGAGAGAGAGTCATAATGCAACATCTCAGTTTGAATTAAATATTTGTTTAAGTGGTGGTATACATGTGGTTAATTACAATTTGAAATAAACAAAAATTTGCAATATAGAGATTTCAATTATGTGCACTCCACTGTATTCCAAATGGCAAGATATCATATGCTGATTATCTTTCCCTCAGATTGTCAGAGTTTTTGTCATTACACTTCTCACGGAACAGGTAACAATAGTGCTGTGTAATGAAATATTAACAGATGGTGGGTATGTGAGGTGGAGATGAATTAATATGATGTATGAAAACATTAGTCAACATGCTGTTCAACTATTGATGTAAGTCAGGGAAGGAAAAGTGTTATCTACAACAACCACTTATAATGACATACAAGATATATGTTCCTAAACTATCAAATACAACACAAGGAAGCCAATTAAAGTTGCTCATCATGCTCTTTTGAATGAAATGAATGTAAGATTTGGTATGCAACAGAAATTCTCCCCCAATCTCTGATGTTGAAAGGAATCATCTGAGCACTTCATATAAACAGCAGAGTGAGAGTTAGGAGTTGCTCTCACTAGTTATTCCAAACCTAATGCAGTCATAATTGCTACACACACCAACAGCTTTTTAATGTGATGAAACAATTATTTTGTGTTTTGTGTATTGCAGGAAAGACGGAGAGGGAAATATAAATTAGAATTTCTTATCAGCCTTGCACGGGGCCAGGGACTGGATACTCCATTACATTCTTTCAAGAAATAATATCTTTTTACCAAAAAATAAATAAATTAATCTTTTTAAATGATAAAAATAGATAAACTCATAAATGAAAAAAAAAGGAGGAAGAAAAAAAAGAAAAAAAAGAAAAAAAAGTATAGAGAGCATATGCTATTAAATTGTCCTTAGCATATTCTGTGGACTTAGGGAATTCTCCCTAAATTCTATTTAATTTTATTTAATTTTTTTTTTGTTTAAACGGAAAATGAGAAGGAAAAAATATATAAGTAAAAACAACAATGCAATAGAAATATTTCCACTCTATATACAGCTCACCTCTTCAAACAGGCGGAGATCATATTTGTTGTCACCATCCATGAAGTAGACCACACCCTCCACACACTCTGGTGGCTTATTCTTGGTTGACTTGCAGTGTTCTCGTATCCAAGCTAGAGCAATGTTCCTTGGCTTCACACCATGGAAATACCCAGCAGTGTGTGCACATGGTGTCCTCATGCTTAAGTGGACTGTCTTCACCTGTGCACAAATAACATTGCATGTACCCATGTGTAAGGACAACTTAGGCTGGTGGTGAATGCACATGTACAAGACTACATAGAATTCCATGTACAATACAATTACCAAAAATATAATTACAGTTTACACTTTTCTTTCTATTTCCTTTCAAGGTGATGATGCATAATTACTATCCATCGGCTAATCATCAACATCAATAGTGACGACTACAGCAGTATTTGCCAATGGTGACTATATTAGTGGGGAGGGACTCTGAAATTGTAAATTACTGGTCCATCGGACCAAACTAAATGAATAAAATGGTAGACTATGTTTTGGGGTATTGTGCCTAGGAACATATAACACACACTAGGTTGGGGCAGGGCATTCTTTCAAGACAAACTTTTAAAATAGCACCGCCTATTCACTCTGATGATATCAAAACTATTTTTCAGATTTTAAAAGATGGTCTAAATGCTTAGTGTTGTTGCTAAGAGAGCTACAGTCAAGTTCATAACAAATAACCAATAATTGATATGTTCCAGTTCATATGAACTGATTGCAAGCAATTCAGCAATACATGCCATTTCCATAATATGGCAAGTGTCTTTAATTTTAAGAGTGGACTGGAATATAAAAGACCAGGCCAGCTCTTGTGAATGCATTATTGTGAATAAGACTTTGTTAGCCATTCAATGTTTGGAGCATTGGAGGAAGGTGTGTGGGAGGAATATCACAGATGCAGAAAAGCTCTACCTGAAAATAGCCAATTCACAAAGTAAATGAAGTATTTTTTAGTCCCAGACTAATTAATAGCAGTAACCAATGTTCTCCAGGTTTACTATTTGAAGGAACAAATGAATATATTGACCCAGAGCAGACTGACAAACACACACTACAAAAATTCTTAACCTATCCAAAGGAATATTCTATTAGTTAATTAATTATATTCAGGGGAAATTATAGAACACATCCTGCACATCAAGTTACAGACAAATACTCCAATTCTTTGGCTGGTCATACAGCCCCATACGTACATACGTACATACATACATACATAGGCAAAAGTCTGGAACCATATGTGGTAAAATGTAACTTGTGATTAGAGTGCATGTTATAAACACTCACCTTGCAACGAGTAAGCACTGAGCTCACCAGGGACGACTTTTCCTCAGAATCTTCCACCACAATCCAAATAAAATTAGGAACATTTTCGACTGCATAACACAAACTAGTCAAGTCCACCTTCTGTGACAGTTTAGCATATGTTGGGGTAATGGCGAATACACTGACATGGTCATGAGAGCTTCTTGCTGCAGATGTTTTACAGTTTCCATTCCTGTCACATGTACTGCTTCTGCTAGTCTGAGAGTTGTTACATTTACAAGCCGATTGATTTGCAAGGTTCATGAGAGTTTTAAATTGAATGTGAGAGCACTCCTCTGCCATTGTTTTTATCGGCAAGACACAATTTGAGAGCATGTCATCATAGGAAGCTCTGTCTAAACGTTTCAACAGAGCATGGTTCAGTTCAATACCCAGGTACGAAGGATTGTACGGAATGTGGACGTTGTACAAAGGCAAGTCAGGAGGGAGGATGTTATCTGGTGCTATAGGTTGAAGGGTGATGGAATAGTTCAAGTGCTTTGGTGTGCCATGTAGTGATATCTGCAGGGGTTCTATGGAGCGAACAATAGAAACAATATTTAGTGACATATCTAAAATAAAATGTAGTTATACAGGCTGTTAATTTCTATCAGTAATCAGCTGTCCATATCCCATGGGCTATAAATATACTGGGGGGGTGACTCCAGTGCACTACACAAGAATCTTGGATGGGTCCCACTTAGCCACATCCTTTCTTGTGGGTGTCACAGGCCCCCCAAAAAAACAAACAAACAAAAAAAAAACAACAATAACAAACGGAAATGGAGATTTGGAGCTGATCGTTGTGCATTCAAGCCCCACCATGGCCATTTCCCCCCCCCCCCCCCCCTCCAGTCTCATTCCCCTTGTTTTCCTATCCTCCCTTCCTACTTTCCCTCTCAGTCTCATAGTTGCCATGCTGCTACCATTTGGTAGCTAGGTACGCAGCTGCCCCTATTCAGAATGTTGCTCATATCTATCTGCTCTAAATGTCCCACAGACTAGCAAAAATAAAAACTTAAAAACCACGGCAGTTAGTTTATATCACAAAGATGACTTTGGCATTTTCATTGACATTTGTGATTATCACGAAATTTAATAGATTCATTCATTTACTTAATTGAAATAGAAATACACCCAGTATCATATTTGTCTGCTTATCTGTAGGATAATCTCTCTGAAATAAAACTGACGAAGCAAGTTAGGCACGTGCAAATGTGACTAGCTTCTATATAATGTGAATACAGCTGACCGAAGATGGGCATTAGCAAGCATTTACACTCAGAGGTAGTTGCAGTAATAATAATAATTATTACAATTATTTTTTTTAAATATAGGAACAATAAAATTCCTTGCCACAATAGCTGATCTGCTAGACGAAGCTGGCTAATTAACTTTCTAACAGGAGCAAGCAATACACTTCTTAAAATCTTCTATTTTTTACAGAGCCAAGGAAAAAAAAAATCTGGTCCTTTGTGAATAAAACACTTAATTGTCCCAGCCAATTTATAGTTGAGATACTCCCTGGATCTTAACTCACAGAGGAAAAAAAACCCATAAAAGTGCATGTATACCTGTTTCAATTACTTATGTATGTATACTAGTGATGGATTTAATACTGGACACAGCATTCTATTTATTGCCATGGAGATAAGGTAAGCTATACTGAAGCTGACACTTATGATAAGTACAGAGGCACTAGGCTCATTAACCCACCCACTAACTGATTAGTTTTTGTTCTATTTTTGCCCAATAATTGTCACTATTCAAACCTGATTCATTACTATTAGGCTTAATTCACCACAACTTTCTGCCAGGTCAATATGCAGGTGAACTAGATTTAATTATATAGAGGAACAACCATCTTTAACACTGGCAGTACTTTACAGCAATTATATAATTTTTTTGACTTGTAAAAAAAAAAAAAATAATGTAAAAACAAAACAAAAAAAAAACCCAAAAAAACAACCAACAAAAGCAATGGCCTGGTCTCACTTTATACATATATATAAATTTCACACTTGGTATTATCCAAAACTTACCCCATAGGGACAGGGAAACAAATGTAGCTGTGAAAATGTTGGATAATAGTAGCAGGAGTAGGGTAAAGAACCTCATGATGGTCTTAATGGTAATATTGTAAAATAATTAGACACCCATAGCCTGAACAGACCCAGGGAGCAGGAGGACAGACCAGCTAGTAATCACATCAGTAATTCAGGGAGTGATATCTCCTCCAATGTACATGAGCACTCCCAACCCGTAGCTACACAGACCTACTCAACGCACAATGGGCTCAACTGGATTCATAGCGCCCCAAATTCTAAATATTTCTTTACCCATTGGTTTGACGTCACACCGGGTACACAGCTTTTGAAAGACTTTCTGGTTTGTCCCTTGTACACGTTTAATTACTGCGCAAGCATGGGGCCCAGAAATCCACTCCACTCCAGAACAATCTCCAGTACCATAGATATTTTATGTGAACACTTAATAGCTACACTTTCATGCTGAGAAAAAGTTAGAGGGGTTTTTTTTGGCGTAGAAACACTTGAGGACCATTTTGCAGTTGCCCCTGCAGGGTTGCAATGTTCATTTAAATTGGTTTCGGTCCTCAATTTCCCACAACTTGATCAAAAACTAATAAATTGTTAAGAAGTTCGAGGTGCACCACATTTCCTGCCGATTTAATCTGAAGATCTGTTGGTGGCTAAGTGAAGATGGAATGGAGAAGCATCTCTCCTTTTTCCTTGTTTATTTGTATTCTATAAACCAATTATGCCCAAAGAATAACTGTAGCTAGTGATTATTCACTCTATAAAACCTGGTAATGTATTTCACTGACCCATAGAAAAATTATTTTTAATTTTTAATTCACTTCAGAAAGGAATTCCTCCAGGATACATTTCAAATTTGTCAAAAGCACTAACACAATTCTGTTCTCTTTTGGCTTTGCAATACAGCTGCTCCAAACCAACCTCTGATACAGCCGTTCATTAGTCAGCTTGAAACAGCAATTTTTGTTTTGATTTTTCCAACTATGTCCTCAATAAGTCTTATCAAATTTTTACTAACCACACTACTACCTTAAGCTTGATTTTTGTTCTTTTTAATATACTAATGAGTGACTCTTTTTTTTTCTTCAAAATTGAAGGAATGTATAGCCTGCACATATGCACATGGTGCTTAAATATGAATATATTTTAATGTAAGTTTCTAGTGTGTGTGTGTGTGTGTGTGTGTGTGTGTGTGTGTGTGTGTGTGTG
>OZ017792.1:5302874-5478444 GCA_963969325.1 Lycopodina hypogea
TCGTGATGATGCAAACTGCTCCAAGAACTTTGTCTCCATCCAACCATCAGTTACTTTTTTTTCTTTATTATTGACAAGTTCAAAGCCGATCTTTACCTTTGGCTTACTCAGCACTTGTCGTATGTGGATGGAAAATCCTGCCATGTCCAGGGGAAATACTCTGTACACAAGATTGAAGAAAATACGATTGTATTTCGTAGAACTCTTACCACATGTGCATCAAAACAAAATAGGTTGAATATATATTTTGGTACAATCAAGCAGAGTGTGCATAAATGGTGATACTACACCAGGACTAAATATAAGCCCCAAGCTATTTCTAGTCGTGAAAGGGCCATAAAAAAGGGAAATATTTGGGTGCCAAATTCTGTGGAAAATGTGCTGGGTCCTACCTGGCCACACCACTTCCTATTGGTGTATTCATGCACGTTTCTGTTTATTGGACAGCCAGTGCCTTCATTTTTTTTAAAGTTCTTTGGAGACCCCATTAAGAGAATCTGGAGAAAATCCAACGAAACCCAATTCCTACTTTAGTTACAGGGACAACTAGTGCAAGCAAGCAAAGCTGTATTAGCCAAGTTTGTTGGAAAACTGGTGGCCAGATTATTACAAGTGAGGCTTCAATGCACCTCCGGTTATTATTATTGCTGCTGTTCTTTGAACGAAATAATGATTATTTCCCACTCATATTGCATTATTTGACCTTGCCGTGCATTCTAACCAGATATATAGGATAACCCTTTACCATGTATTACTACACCTTACCATGTCTCACTGCACCATTACCATATTAATCTGTAACATAACACAACACTAACAACAGATATTACCACACACAATTTCACATCTATCAACCCTTACCTTACGACATATTCTGATAAACTTTACCCAACAGACATACGGCTCACCCTGGATATGTACAGGTGTGTAGAGAATGTGGATGGATGGAGAAATGTTGCTAACCTTTGTGGAGCATATTGAGCTCGCCATCTCAGAAGCGATTCATTTTGACAAATTGGGCCCTCGATTTTCAATCCTCCAGCAAAGGCCACAGGGAAGATAGACACATTCACTGTCTTCTTCATCTAAAACAATAAGGTCAACAGCATGTTAACAAGAGGAAGTTGCTCTGTGAAGGCACACTGAATAAATATTTCTAGTGTCCTATAGTACATGTAAAACGAGGTATATTATAGTCACACCTCCTATAGTATCACACAACATGATGTTACATGACATCTGTTCTCTACAATCAAACACAACACAAGAGAGTCGATCAAACATGTCCCGTTATGATGTTTTGCATGAGTATGTTTTTACCAAAAATCACATATTAATGGCTTATAAATGGTGTGGTTCATGTGCATCCTTAAAATGTAAGTTTGAAGAAGTGTGACATTATGAATGTACAGAGAAAAACTCGTTCTAGAAGTGAGAAAGATTTTCTGTCCATGGGAATGACTTTTGTTTTGTTTTTTAAAGACACCAGGGCAAAAGGAAATGCCTTGAAGAATGATGCCAATGCAGACTTACTAATTGTCCCAGTTTTCCCGGGATGGTCCCGGTAACTGCCTCTTCTTCCAGCGTCCAGGTGGTGGAAGGATTTGTCCTGCCAAATAAGGCTCTGCCAAATACAGCTCTGGGACAGCTACTACAATAGAGTTATAAAAATGCAACTATCCAAGCTATTAAAAAGATCTCAGTTAACAACTCTCAAATTTCAGGTTGATACAACGTAACTCTCAAATTTAGGTCTGCAAAAATATTGTTAGAGCTGTATGATCTTTCAACTTGGCTTTAGTTTGTCACATTTTATTCCATGAGGTGAGAGAATGGGCACAAGTAGAGGGAGCACCTAAGCATGGGCACAGAAAAGGGCTTGGGTGTGGGGGGGGGGGGGGCTGGTTATCCAATAGTCCAAAATGTTAATCTCTTTGAAGAATCTAAAGAAATACAGCTATATAGATGCAATTTCGATAATGACAATCTCATAACTGAAAAAAAAAAAAAAGCCAACCCAAACAACATAACAACTTAGAGTCAAATTATATTCTTCTTTTATTATATATGTATATCTTGTTTGTTAGCTTGGAAAATTAATAAATACATCTTATTTATTTAATATTTGTTGCAATCAACTTTCCTAATTATTCTATATATATTTTTTAAACGACTGACAAGTTTCAACTGTGGTACTGAAATCAATTTCAATTGACATCCAGAGTAATTAAGTGCTCCTTCTTAAGAATATTTTATGTGAATTTCAAACTTAATACTATGTTATCTAACAAAATTTTATGGAGAAATATTCAACTTGAGTATGCATAGGTGTCACTTTTTCAAAATTTATTTTCTGAACAAAGACAACATCCAATAACCACACCCCAAATGGCTTGCTAAAAATTAAAAAACAACAACAACACAATACAAGGGTTAAGTGCTGAGCAATTACAATCATTTATCTTCCAGCCCATCTTTTGAGAAGACCAGGAGAGCATTTAAGGAGACCTCAGCTTGTACCCACAAGTTCTGCTGGTACTTTCACATTCAAATACTGAGCCTGAGCATGTACAGAAATTGAAAGAGAAGAAGAAAGTAACCCTCTACACTCTGTGACTTGTTTTCTATCAAAATTAACGAGGATAGATCATGCAAGCATCTAATGCAATACAAGTCACTATAAAAATGTGAAATTAATAACTGAGGAGCTTGAACAAATGACTAGCTTTACTTCAACATTATACTTAAAATTATTATCATTTGGTTTAATCATATTTTCTTCAATCTACTGATTATATTCTCATTAAATAAATATTTGGGTTTAAGAAGGAAGGGGGCGTGGCTGTCCTGCTCAAACTATATAAATCCTGCTAAATTTGACTAAATGTCATGCTAAAGGTTTTCATGAGGTTGTTAAGTCTGCCAGTGAGGTGATGTCATAATTTTGGTGGATAGGAAGTGTAGTTTAGCTATGACGTTGTTCTAAGGTTGGAGGAATTACTATGAAGAAATGAAAGAAAAATGGGATACATTTGATTTATGATTGTGTTGTATTGTCATCTCCTTTGGAAGAAAGTCAACCTATTTAAAGGACACTGATGTCTGGAGAAGATAAATTAGTTTCGAGTTTTTCAATAAAACTTCTGTGAATGAAGAGGCTTGAATTGTACATAATTAGGTTAGTCTCTACTCAGTGTGGGTATTCTTATGGTGGCAAGAGTTGGCAACTATTTGCACAAGTAACATATCGATGCTATTTTTGAGTACTCCAAAGATTCTTGACGATTTCAATCTACAGGTAGGTAAAGGGTTAAATCATTTAAAGTACTATAAGAGGCAGGCAATAGAATCATCATTATCAGTTCCTCTATGATCTTGGTGGGAACAACATCAGATTACTCTTATAATCATCAAGTTTCACAATTAAGAAAAGCTTGGATATGTGGTTATTAACTTAGCCCGATTTAATCTATCACTTGGCATCAGGCAGGCATCACTTGGGCACTCTTCAAATTCTATTATATTCACAATTATGCACTTGAACGATGGAATTAGATGTCGTAGGAAAATTCAATTACGAAAATTCAATTACGAAAATTCAATTACGAAAAGTCATTGAATTTTCTTTCATATTTAAAGACACAATATTATATTACATCTTAAATGAATAATGAACTCATTGAGTTTGGACTCCAAATTGGGGGGGGGGGGGGGGGGGGGAATGGGCTCCTCCAGCTAGCTGAGATCTGGCAACACTAGTTATGTTGTGGAAAATAATTGTAACGTTTTTCTCGCTAATGGCCAAAGCAGTGAGATATTTAAAAAAAAATAAATCAATGATTTGTTAAGGTTAAAAAATAATTTTACCTACCAATTCAAACTAGGAATAGTTCTACTGCATATTACATTCTACAGCTCACCTCTTCAAACAGTCGGAGATCATATTTGTTATCGTCATCCATGAAGTAGACCACACCCTTTACACACTCTGGCTTATTCTCAGTTGACTCGCAGTGTTTATGTATCCAGGCTAGTGCTGTGTTCCGCTGAGCCACACCACGAGAAGGCCCAGCATTTGGCAATGTTTTTGCATTCAAGTGGATCGTCCGTACCTGTGCACATGTGACCATATGTGTATCACATGATAAGCACATGCAGATGGTAATTAAACTGCAGCAGCAAGTAGTGACAGTGTGTGTCAACTATATCCACACCATCAATAATTACAACTGTAACAACGCAACAAACTTGGCATACTCAGGAATGCAGTCTCAAACTAAAGACTACAAATAAATATTAGATCACAACCAATACTCATGCTAGGTAGGTAAGGGGTCACACTCAGATATGGTAGGTAGTGACACTTGACCATGGTAAGGGGTCAGCACTCAGGCAAGGTAAGGGGTTGAAGTAGGTGAATGTTACAATTTCTCCAAATCTATTGCTTACTAAATTGAGAGAGAACAAATAACTCAGGCCACCAGAGAATGAATGAACAAACGAATGTGCGCACACACACACACAAGCATCCTTACGCGCTCGCGGCAGCACACACACCACACATGCATATAAATACACACACACGTGCCCTTCACGTACTGTTGTTCTCAATTATCAGTCTACTAGCTGGACACTGTATTATCAAGATCACACTAACGATAATCTCTATTGGTTTTTATCAATGTTTGCTATAGCTCCGACAAGTTCATGAATATTCTTAAGGGTAACTGAACTGGGAAAAAATGAATTTTTTTATTATTGTCTTATCTTGTTGTCTTTGATGCAAACGTGGTATAAAAAAATTTTGGAAATTTTTAGTCCAACATTCAGAAGAAAACTTCAGTTACCCTTTAAGCAGTAACAGATACTAGCTGAACTGAATGAAATAAGTTCCCATATAGAAATATAATATTAACAATGAACAATGACCTTAGCTATATAGTAATAAGTACATGTTTGATTGTAGCACATCATTTACAGTATATACATGTCCTGTAGAAGTCAGAGGAGGAGAAATCAGGGATGCTGTGTGTGTGTGTGTGTGTGTGTGTGTGTGTGTGTGTGTGTGTGTGTGTGTGTGTGTGTGTGTGTGTGTGTGTGTGTGTGTGTGTGTGTGTGTGTGTGTGTGTGGATGCTTGCTCATGATGCTTCAGAGCTAAAGACCAACTAGCTATACACTACTATGGAATATTTTACATAAACGTTTTAATTCATCTCCATGTACTGGCCCTGGAGTCACCATGGAAGTCATCTCTTGTTAGTTAACTCAACCACTTCCATGATTTACATCACGGTGTAGAATAGTGGATACAAGTACATAGCCAAAAGAAATATACAACTACACCAATCGACTAAACTCGGGAATATTTCACTGCATATTGGAGTGCATGTAATGATCACTCACCTTGCAATGTGTAAGCACTGAGCTGACCAGTGATGTACTCTTGTCAGAATCTTCCACCACAATCCAAATAAAATTAGAAATATATTGGACTGTGTAACACAAACTAGTCAAATCCACTTTCTGTGTGACTCTAGCATATGTCGGGGTAATGGCGAATATGCTAACACCAACACTGGCTTCTATCACCCTCTCAGGAAGCTTAGCAGAAGCGTTATTGCTTTCTGTCGTCACTGGAATACTTGAGTGAAGGATAATTGGTGGAGCAGTGATATTTAGATTATACACTGGCAGCATTTGGTCCACGACCATAGGTGAAGGAACAGAAGTCAACATGAAGATCCCTAAGGGGGAGGGGGGAATCATGGTTACCATGACAATGCTATCTAGAAAACATTCCATTAATTAACCACGCAATGCAATCAAAATTTTGTGGTAGGACACATAACAATATTTATTAAAAAGAAGTGTTTTAGACCAGACAAAGTAATTGTTCAGAACCTTAAGATGAGGCTAAAAAGGTTGTGGTAAGATTTACAACTTTTGGGCTTCTATACAGTAAGGACTTAGTTGTAACCACAGGGTTTCTATACAGTAAAAGAACTTAGTTATAAGCAATTAGTTGTAACAACAAACTTTGGTGTTTTCAAACCGTACACAATTAGTTAAAAATTCGTTCTTGAGCAAAACTTGTGGATGTACCCCCCCCCCCCCTCCATCACCATTCCAAGTGTTCCTAAATTTGTGTGCCACAGTAAAGTGCCATTTCTGCACGAACTGATTACAGATAAATTAAAATGCTTCACGTTGTAATGTTAATCAATTTTCACACACAATATATCCAGCAAACAGAACACATATTTTTAATTAGAAAGAAAAGAGAAGAATTCAAGAATGAGTGGCATAGGGAGACACCACATAGGCACTAGATGGGGGAGCGACAATTGCCCCCCCCCCCCCCCCTCCCCTCCCCTCCCCAAGGTATTACAATAACACTGTGGTGGAAAGTCAATATAATAATTAAGAAAAACAACAAACTAATTGATAACCACTTAACCTAGGCAGTTCACACACGAATAAGGACTTCAACATTGGTGATCCTTCCCTAACATGCAATAGATCTCAAGTCTATCCCAACATTGCCCTATCCCACTATGACAATATGAATCGACCTTGAGGGAGCAGCTATAAGTTATGGCCACAGATTAGTCTATGGAAATGGTGTTGGTTGGTTCAGTGATTATTTAAAACTATGTTTAAATGCATTCTTATTTCTCCAATGCAAGTATACCTAGAATCCGGATTCCTCCACAACTGGTGTATCAGTGAATTAGGTGGCCACTGCCATTGCTGAGCACAGAGAAAAGCATTCAGTTGCACATCCCCCATGCTTGATGCACCTAATCCTAAGCATTTAAAATAGCTCCTTTAAAAAACCGAGTTATATCATAACAACCTTATCCTATGTGAAATCTCTCATACAAGTAAACTATATAATATTAATTATTAAGTAGATATGCATCTTTGTTCGATTATGAACAGTATGACTAGAAAAATAATGGGGGGGGGGGGGGGGGGGGCAGAAGGAAGAACTCCGACCTGCATTTAAACCCTGGATTTCCCACTGAGTAGATCAGTGCCTCCAGCCATTGGGCCATAGTTCTTGTAGGCTCTGTTTTTGTTGTATAATTCCCACGGATGACTCTAACTAATGAGTAGTAAATGACCAATGTTTAGGGTGTTCTTTTTGTATGGACAATTGAATTCCTTTTTTCCCTCCCAGGGGTGCCACTTTAAGAATATATTTTTTTCCTATTATGTTGGCAGAGTTTAGCTGTACTTGTCTAAGAAAATTCATTTAAATCAGTCCAAAACTGTGGGAGGAGTCTGGAAACAAGACAGACAGATAGACAGACAAATAAAAAGACAGACAAACAGGCAGACAGACTGACTTAAATGCCTGCAATCCTCTCCAGTATGAAAACCTCCAACTGCTGCTGGGGATAAATGAATGATTCATAATTTCTATGGCAATAAAAAAAATATCTAGAGATTATAGGGAGTCTATCCAGGGACAGAGGAATTGACACACCACAAGTAACCTAACAGCCTGACACACCCCTTGGAGCTGATTGCATCACTAAACATTTTCTTGGACCATTTGCTTATTTAATAATAACACTGTCATGGATATTTTGTGGTATTTGTGAGGTTTACCATGGAGTCATATTCCAAAGTAAAGAAGCCACACATTAAAATAGTTGCTCATGTATAAACTTCGGTAACCAGGGCCAACAGAGCCATAACATGTTGACAATGCATGGAACCACATGGCTTACAATAATGCAGCACTAATTGTTGCTCAAATAATAATAATAATAATAGAGTTGAAAAGAGGTCTAGATAATTTTCTTTTTTAATTTTGTTTTCAATTATTACCATCATGCTTTACATTGAAATCAGTGGGTTACATTATATCTGCTAATATCTCAAACTTAAAAGTGTTTAGTATTATTAATCTGTAGCAGGTGTAATCACACTGTGTTCTAGCATATCACTTCCATTGGCAATGAGAATGTCAATAAAAATTAATTAATATAAATGTAACCTATTAAATGTTGCCAATGGTATTGTATCTGTATAACATAGCAGTCTTTTGTGGAAGCTGTTTAATGGAATTATGGTTTTGGATTTGGTAAGGGTGGAAGGATTAGTTCCAAATATCTGATGTTCCTTCTTCCAACATTTCCTAATATTCTCCATGAGGATTCCAATTGACCTACACAACATCTGAACTGTGCATCCCTCACCCACTTCTTCTTCTAGTCCACTCCTTTCAAGACAGTCTCCTCAACCATTGTCAGAGCCAGTTTAGTTATAGTTTAGGGTTTTTAATCATTTGTTGAGACATGTGTGTTAGGGCGTGGTCTTAATGTCCACTGTATCCTGGCATGTTAACGTTATATCCATTAATTATTTGATTAATAAGAAAATAATGTTTCTCTAATTAGGTGATTGAACTTTCAATATCTTGTATCGTGTTATATTATTATCTCCACAGGAGGGAAGCCCACGTATTTAAAAGAGGCAGATTTCTGGAGAAGGCAGACTAATCGGAGTCATGAAATTTGTGATGAAAAGTTCTGCAGAGTGAAGAGGCTTCATATTCCATTTGAATTGAGATACTTTCAGTGGTGACTATTCTAGTCGAGGAACTGTAGTTTATTCAGTCTCACTTGACGAGTTGGAAATTGCTGTAGAACTATAAATATTCACTCTTTTCCAATTTGGATTTAACTGTATAGTTCATAAGGAAAGTACATGCATTTTCCAACCATCAAAATGTAGTAGGGAATATCATCCCGTGACCACAGTGGGAAGCAGAAGCTCAAGATTCATATAGTTAAGAATTCATATATGGCAATTAATTAAGTCTATTTGAGCTAGCATGGCACACTCTTGACAGCTTGATAGTATTAACTGCATTGAAATCTGATGCTGAACTTCTGGGGGGACGTTGTGTTCATTGCATTGAAGACAGCTGTGGAAATGGAGAGCATGCAACATAGAACTGCTCTATTGCATTGTAGATTACTGAGGGCATAGAACTGCTTTATTGCATTGTAGATTACTGAGGGGAATATTGCATTGTAGATTACTGAGGGGAATAGGGCAAGTCATTGCATGTCTAAATCACAGAGTGAGAGGATTAGTAAAGTGTCCAAGTGTGTGGGTGTAGAGGAAGCTACTGTAAAGTAATAGACAATCCAGACAATTAGGATTACATTTCCTATGGTGTGTGTCCAGTTGAGTGGAGACTATGTACAAAGTTGTATTTAGTTGTGTTGTGTTCACTTCACTTGTTGTCATGGTTGTAGTACCACATCAATTTTGGGGTCAGAGCACCAATGCTCATTAGTATCCATTAGATGTACTAAATAAACTACAACTTCCTTGCATTGCCTTTCCATCAAAAATGCTTGCTACCATTGGATTCCTTAACTTGTACTCTTTCTTAAGCCCTGTTCACACTGCAAAATAAAACCGGTTTCACCCGTGTCTGAAACGGGTTCCATACGTCCACACTCCACCCGGTTCCACCTGAAACCTTCAGAATGGTAGGTTTCACAAGGATCAGATTTATTGAACATACCTGTGGCTTTATTGCTGATGTTCGTAATTAGGGGTTTAGCTACTAACAGCTCTCTCCCCACTCTCTACCTTCCCTTTGTGGGATGATATTGCCGAGAGAAAGAGAGAGAACAACGGAGTACACCAGAAAATAAAATACCCCGTGTCAGTATGTGGTAGAGGAAAACCAATTAATTTGCCCTGGTGATGTAGAGTGGGTTCAGCACCATACCTGTGTGGATGCCAAAAAAAGTTTGGAACCGGGTGTTGCTGGAGACCCGTTTCTAGTGTGGACAGGGCTTCATATTTAAAAAAAAAAAAGAAGAAAAGAAATATATTATCACAGTGCACCCATGTAGTGAACATAGGTATACATCAGGGAAATATTTGGCCAAGATCTGTGCACAGGAAGTGTCACAGACTGACTTCCACACATTTCTACCTCTTACTCACTATTCCTACCTCTTACTCACTATTCCTACTAGTATCACAATGTGTCATGCTAACTCTGATCTGTCCCACAGTATATTGGGTCTTGAGGGTGGACAAAGTCCCAGGATGACCCTGGCATAATCCTGCAAAGATTGGCAGATCTGATACTAATCCCCAAAGAGAAAAACTGTTCAAAGAATTGAAAAACAGGATGTGGGAAATGCACTGAGCACAAATGGGACTCACCGCTTTTGTGGAGGGATAGGGTTGCGACTATTGCAGTGAGAATATTAGATGAAAGCAATACGAAAGCTGTAAAAAGCTTCATGACGATGAGCCCTACTTGAAATGGAAGGGGTTATATCAGCGAGGGCTTACTGCTAGGAGAAGTAGCTGGAGAAGCTAGATCATTGTAAGAAACGGAGATCATGAAACCGACCTTTCCGTCCTACGCTACTACATTCTCTCGGATGTTCAGGGTTGTCAGGTGGAAGCTTGTGTGATTGCATTTTCTGCACCTATTTCAAATATTTGGCCAGATTGTTGAATTCATCAAAATTTCATTATTTCATTCTTATCTAATCATCATTTTCTATATCACCTGAAATCTCCTGAATAGATTAAGCCCCATTTCAGGGAGGGGGGGGGGGGGGGGGGGGGGGGGTAAAAGGCTCTCTTAAAAATAAAAAAAATTAAGAAAGGTCATTTAGGAAACATGATATAATGCTGAAAGGTAAAGTTCTAACAATCAGAGGAGAGCACAGCTTGCCTATTAGGTTACCAACAATAGAGATCGAAAAGTTTAAATATGTTTAAATGTGTGCTTTAAAATGTAATGAATAATTGACATTGTAATCCTATTTATCTTTTGAATAAAACTCTTTTTTGGTGAATATAGCTTGCACATGTTCACTTATTTGAGACATTGGAGCACATTTTACTAAAATAATAACTAAATTCAATGTTTTGGCAATTTCAAGCAAGGCCTCTTCTTTTTCCTCATCATCCTTTGCTTCATACATGACTACTGAATTGAACAGTTGTATAATAGTTTGGGATGGCAAACAATCAATGCAGCACTTTTTCCCCTTGAAGTTCAAGTTCTTTGGAATGCAATTATAGCTTCAAGTAAAGGCAGTTTCATTCTGTTCCTCAGCTTGGTCTTCACAAATGCCATAAGATTAAACAACTATGGCATTGGAGACTGATATGACAAGACATGGTGGAGTATATGTCTGCTAGCTCTTTGAAAGGCATAACCTTAAGCATTGTCTGCACTAGAGTAGAGATTTATCTAGATCAGATCCTGATAACTGGGATCCTCATCAAATCTATGTAAATCCTGTCCACACTATGATTTTAAAAATGAACTATTTAGTAAATTTCTGGTTTTTTGGCCAAGAATTTTCATTCAGAATTAGTGCTTGCCCTTACAGTATATTTGAAGAAGAGTTTTCTACATAATAAAATAACAACAAACAACACACTAATGAACATACTTCTTGTCTGTGTGAGGTTTTAAAAATTCTATTCTAGCAATTGCCATGTTTGTTCATAACCAAAGGCAGCTAGAAAAGTTGCCAAGTTTTGGTACACTTAGACTTATTCTACTTTTCATAGAATAATAGGTAAAACTTTTAGAATTGTAGGCTAGAATAATAGATATTTTTTTTAAAGCATATTTGGGCAATGGCTACTTATGGGAGTCAAATCCAAACGTTGTAAATCACACCACAACTTTAACCACATCTAACTGTTCTAACCGATTATTTTAGGTGACACGAACATTATATTTTGACAAATATCATAGAAATTATGTGCCACTTTTTAATTGGTCTCTGCTAGCTAGACCCTTTACCCTCTGTACCCCAAGCAGTTCCGCTAGTGGTTTAGAGGGTAAGCCTGGTAATATTTCTTGGATCCAGGAATAGTGGAGGGGTCAGTTTCTAGATCTACTTCCTGGGTCCTCACTCCGTTTTCTCCCTGATTCTCCAACTCCGATGTAAAGCACCAGCAGGAACGATCCTTTCTTGCTCCAGGAGTGGCTCAGCTCATGAAGCTTTCTACAGCATTCTCTTTGGTGGTGTCTAACGCAGTCACAGCAATGCTTACAATCTTATTCTATAATAAAAGCTGTGAGTGTAGTATGTCTCTCTGGTTTTTTTTTTTTTTTTTTTTTTTTTTTTTTTTTTTTTTTTTTTTCAGATTTACTTTGAATAGTTTCTCTGTTTTCTTACTTTTTCCACAAGTTGCTTTGAACAATTTCTTGTTTAACTTGTGTGTTTAATACACAAATTACCTAATTATGGTAACATGAGTGCTAATAGTATAATGGACCACCCAGGAAACCCATAGTCTCTGTCCCAGACCCCATTATTCACAGCACTGGATGTATTGCATCACCAGCACTAAAATAAAGTGGGTTTGGTTACTTTCCTGTGCATTCCGTGTTCCTTTGGCATCCGTGGAATGAATCCATATAAGCCACATCTACTCATTTGGTTAATCAGAACTACATATTCATGAAGTCTTATGTTTTTCTGAGTAAATATATAGCACCAGGTACTGGGGATGGTGGCAGAAACATTCAGTCACTTCAAAATTTTTTTACAACCTTGGCGGTAGGTGTGGTTGTTTTAAAACCTCATTATAAAATAATTTTAGTCTGCGCTGACATTCCATTGAGAGAATATGGAATGCACAGGCAAGTCACCTGACCCACTTTTTTTTTGGTGCTGTTGATGCAATACATCCAGTGCTATGAATAAAGTGGTCTGGGGTGGAGACTAGGAAACCATGTGTAATTTGTACTGCATGCAATTTCATATAGTATTTTCTTTTTCCAGATTTTTAAAAATATTAGTGCAGTCTGATCTAATTCATGCTAGCTCTAACTCTACAACTCTATATGAAAGTGTACACCATTTCCTGGAGTGCTTGTAAATACAAATTTTGGCTGAATCTCCACCTAGAGGCTAATACCTGCCAACTGTCAAGGAACATCTGGGGATGGTCCCTGATTTGCTGAGCCTTTCCTGAGTCAGGGTAGGAAGTATCTATTTACCCAGAATGTCCCAGAAGGTAATCCTACTTTTTCTCTTAGTTTTTATTGTAACATGTCACACCCACTTGTCCTGGCTGGTTAACTAGGGGTAGTAAATCAGAAGGTTTAAGTAACCCCATCAATGTTGGGGTTACTTTAACCTTCCTTTCAAAATTAATTTTGTTACCCTTTCCATCTTTCTGGCACAGCTGTTCCAATGCCATTTATCCTCTTTGGACTCTTTAGCCTGCCATCCCTAGAATAGGTCTTATCAAAATTAACAAACCGCACCTAGGCCCTCAGAGATTGATTTCTTTCTATTATTACCAGTCTTGACTTTGAGCATCAAATTAAAGGAATCTACACACCAACCCACCCCCACAACACACACTTTTTAAATTTTATTTTATTTTAATTTTTGGATTGATAAATTCACCATTAAATTTACAATCCTTTTTTTTTTTTTTTTTTTTTTAATTTAAAACCGAGGTGGAGTAAATAATAGTAGGAGGAGATAAAGGAATGGTGACAACTGGTGATTTTAAAGAGAACCTGAAAGGGACTGCCCTGTTGATCCCAGCAAGCTCTGGGTGTACATTCTGATAGCCCCCAGCACTAATAAATGGTGAGGTGGCCCCAAACACTGATAAACAATTAAGAAGTACTCCTAGATTTCAGTAATCCTTTATTTTTCTAGGTGGGTCTGAGATAATGTGAAATAATTCAGATTGGTTTAATGCCAATTCAGTGGGTGAAAGTAATTGGAATTCAATATGAATTAATTCACATTCAATGTCCAGTGTGGACAGGCCTTAAAATGTTGGGTTTTTCTAAACCCTTTTTTTTTATGCATTTGATAATAATTTTTTCAAAAAAGCATTGTCTTATAAAACTGCAGATGGTACAGAGAGATGTGACGACTCTAGATGGCTAATCTAGATTTTTTTTGGCTTTTTAAGCTCGTATCAGGGCCTCTGTTAATTCCTTGCTCCAATGCTGGCTCTGGGAGGGGTTTTTCAATGTTAGGAAAGATTCACACTGACCAGCGAGTGACTTTGGACCATGAAACCATTGGGGCTCTGAGGAGTGTAAAGCTTAACAGCATAGACTGTTGCATTGGAATGACAATGGAGAAAGAACTTTTACAAAAGTGTAAGAAGGCCACTGTTGTATGCCTTCACAAGAGTAGCAAATAATTGAGTGTGATGTATTTATTATAGAATTTCTTTTAATGTGATATACTTCATGACATGACATTATTTCCCCATGTTCCTCTGTTTTTACCTCCGTCCCTAATTTTTTCTCCTCCTGTCCCTGAAATTTAATATTTTAGGTTGGCAGCTATGTTTAGGAGGTGAAGTCAACTCGGATGCAATTCAGTATACCATTAAGTGTTGCAAAATGATATCAATTCTTCGGGAACATCATAAGCATATCTATATGGCCACACCCCTTTCTATATTCAAAACAGCCGAAAATGGTACTTTTACCAGAAAAAAGAATGGAGCTACAGGCCTAAAACTTAGGCACGAGAACACAACTTGATGCTGCGAATAACATGGGGTAGGTCCCATCTGGCCACACCTATTCTCTTTATGAGTAAGGCCAAAATATTTAAAAATAGTACTACTAAAAAAACACTTTGATCTAATCACATGTTCACTTCTGTTTTGAATGTCTACAACTTATGTTTTCAAATCAGACCCTCTTGTGACTACAGCCCACCTTTGGCGAGAAACTGCCTGTAGTGCGGGTTTTACACTAGTGACTATAAAGTGGAGAGCCCAATACAAGAACAAAATTTGTTGGTTATTTTTTCTTATGAGTTTTGACAAGCCACAGTAAGAAATTACCCAATGCATCATGATCTTACAGACATATATATATATATTGCACCATTACTGTATATCCACAATGGCAGATAATTCTTTAATTTATCTTTCTTGACCATTACCCAGTCCAACCACAAAACCCAACCCAGTTACACATGCCATACACGAGAAACAATGAACATTCAAATGATGACAATTCTGAATTCAGAATGAAATGTGAGTGCATCAAACCTTGGGCTGTATAATTATGTAGTTCTAGAGAAACTATGTTCCTGTCACAAGAGTATTGTTTCAAAAAAAAATTTTTTTCCCAATGGAACTTTTGAAGTAATGCTTATTTATTTGCATCCCTCCTTAAAGCTGCTGATCATGAATACCTGATTGGATGATATCAGAATGTATTAAGTACCCACAAAGGGTCTCTATTGTATCAACAGAGCACATCAAATGCTGCCAGTGCTTCCCATCTACTTTAAAGGTCACTGTTTAGAATTTGTCCTCCGTCCACCTTCAATACTATTACCACTCCCACCTTCCCCATCCAGAAACCCAGGAGGGCAATTCACATCTTTCTCTTCTTCAGTTTGTAGGAACTTCTGTAAGCAATTGCACCCAGTAACACACAACAACTTAACTGGGTGTTGGTATGATTGGCCTCTGAGAAAGATACACCACCTTACTGGCAATAATTATTACATATGTGTGCATTTTACGGCTACACTAAGTAAACTAAGCCCGTTTTGCGTTCAATGGTAGAAAATGGGAAATAAAATAATCAAACAAAACCAATAAATAAGACTACGGTGGGACCCTAATCCACAACCCCTAAATCCGTTTTTATGATCTGCCATTACAGGCATACAGATAGCACATATCTTTCCTTTGTGTATGTAGATGTGTGGACTGCATAAGCTAAGTTGTCAATTCAGTTGTAGTTGTTAAATTCTATAATTGACCTTCCACCACAATGTCCCTAGCCCTAGCCCAAGCCCTGATACCTTGGGGGAATTGTTGCTAAGTCACCTGACTCTTGAATTCTATCTGCTTTTTATTTAAAACTGTTTGCTTGTTGTATTGTGTTTTGAAATGAATTATCATTAAAAGTGACACATTTAAATTTATCTATGCTCAGCTATGCAGTTTATGTGGATCATATTTTTCTGTGTACTGTATTACCACACATTTCAGTTGTACTGTGTGGTTACTAATGAACGTTTTAATGTCAGTATTGCCATGGTAACTATGACTTCTCCCCTCCCCCCTTCTTGAGGATCTTCATGTTGCACTGTATGACCTTCTGTTCCATCCTCTGCAGCATATAATCCGAAATTCACTACACCACCCTATACCCTTCACTCAACATATCCGGAGATAGAATTTAATGAATTGAAAGTGACTAATTTCAGTAATAATGTTAGTATATTCGCCATTACCCCAACGTACGCTAGACTCACGCAGAAGGTGGACTTGACTAGTTTGTGTTACACTGTTGAAAATGTTCCTAATTTTATTTGGATTGTGGTGGAAGATTCTGACCATAAGTCATCCCTGGTAAGATCATTGCTTACTCGTTGCAAGGTGAGTGTAGTTTATGTCTACTCTAATAACAAGTTACATGTTTAGTTAGTTAGTTGGTGTAAATGTATAAGTATATATATGTATAATTGAAAATAGTAAGGAATCACTGATCTGTGATCACATGGGTTTATCTAGAGTTATAATGTATATAGATTTTTTCTTTCATTGTATACACTAATCCAAACCAAGACGTAAGTTATGGAAATGACAGAATTTTATAAGAGCTGATGTCCATGGTTACGCCATGAACATGGGGATGAATTAGACAATTATATAAGGACTCACAAAGAAGTGTGTAGTTAGTGGGTCTGTAGCTCTGAAGCGTCACACGCACGCACACGCACCACACACATGCACACACACACATGCACGCACACACACACACCACGTGCCAGAAACATAGAAAGACACACCACACACACACACCATGCGCACACCACACACACACACACACACACTTGCCCTTCAAGTGTTAGGCCCAACTGAGTTAAGTCCATAGATATTCAAAAACAGGAACAGATAAGAACGGAAATCCCCAGAGAGAGTTGACCTTAATCATGTGGCTCTGTTCAATGGTAAAAGTCCACATAAAGAAATACTATATTAAGTATGACTGATTCTCTTGGCTGAAGTATGTATTTGGCTGTAGTCTATCACCTACACTAGAGATGCAATATTTATCTCGGTCTAGTGAGTATGATTTAAAGTCTTGTGGAAGTGAATGATGGTAATCAACTTACTTCCTTCTCAAGGATGACCCATCTTGTAGTAGGAGGTTTTTGTTCTACTGGAGGACTATTGCAGTTTGGCTTGCAAGGTTGGAATGTTCAACTAATATTTTTTCTTCTTCAATTTTTTTATAGCTCAAATCATAATTCAAACAAGTATTAAGAATTTCAAGGTACGCAACATTTCTTGTCTATTATTCAGAGGATCTACTGGTGGTGGTGTGGAGATGAGGTGAGGTAGCAACCCTTGATACAGCCACAAAGAGTTATTGAATAAAAACGGGTTCATCTAATTATTTAATTAAGATCCCACTTCCTCAGAGTCAGACCTCCCCTCTCTCCCTCCTTTTCTGTGCCTAATAATTTGTCATTTGGCATGCCCAACCAAGGTCCCTCCTATTCTTTGTTCCTAAGTTTATTTCTATTCTGTAACCATTATTCTCAGAGAATGAGCTTGTGTTGGTGCCACCAATACATAACCACCTATCCACCCTAGAAAACTTAGAAACATGTATTTAAAAAACAAAACAAAACAAAATAAAAAATTGTTTTATTTCTTAAAATTTTAATTTCCTTCAAAACAAATTCCCAAACATCCTCAAAATTTTACCAAGAGCAGCAACTTATTGGTACCAAAGAAAGCAAAATTTAGTGGGAACTGAAGGAATCCTTATGCCACAAACAACAAATAAATGAACATACCAAAGGGAAATTTATAATAGGATCTCCTCCCCTTCCAAAGTTTGTTTATCAACACTCCAGGTTGCTTGTGTCTAGCCAGGCATATAATAAATTGGATGATAAAGTTACTAAGAAAAAAGAGAATCCATGTTGTCAACCAGATGTTGACGTTCCTCATGGTTTCTATATAATGCAACTCCCTGCGATCAGTTTCCATAGTAATCACCTTCTCCAGCAAGTACGTATATGTTTGATAATGCTGGAATTTGGCCACTATCACTAGGTACTCTTTCCATGGCTAAATATCTTGTCTCTTTTTATTTCAATTGAAGAGAATGCTTATGGTTGCTCTCCACCAGTACCATAGCTCTACTTTAATCTCCTTCTCTCCCTGCCCCTTGTTTGGTGCATGCATCTGCAGGAGAATTGGAAATTATGAGATAATGTATTGTGAGCTGGCAGGTTCTGCTACTGTTGCAATGCTAACTCATTGTTCTCGGTCCAATTCATTTTTTGGTTTGTTGGTTTGCCTTCTAAGATGGTGGACAGCTGTGTATGTCTCTGAGACCTGTTGGCTCAGTTCCGGTCAAAAGAACATGTGCAGTTGTCTTTGCAGAATTTTCTTTGAGCCCTAGTGGCCTACATATGGATGTCTTGTAGTTTCTTCCTCAGCGGTAGCACTAGCTGCTGGACATCATTCCTGAGTGTATCACTACTGCATTTTTTTTTGTTTGTTTGTTTGTCTGTTTTTTTTTTTTTTGTTTGTTTGTGTGTGTGTGTGTGTGTTTATTTGTTATGGTAAAGGAGTGGTGTGATATGATTGCATGAGGTTAGGCAGAGAATCCTCTCCTTAGAGGTAACTTGCATCCCTGAGTCCAGACTTTACTTGTTCTTTAGCCTTCTTGCTACTATGATACTGTGGTCAGGACTCTATAGATTATCTGTTTATGACCTCACCAGGTCCTCGTTATCTCTTCTGCTAATAATTGAAAGAGTCGTGTTACCATGTGTCTGTGTGCATGCATGTGTGTGTGTACGAATCTGTGTGTTTTCTTCTAAAATAAAATGTTTTTTCACTCTCAATCTTAAATGATAAGCTACTAAAAAATTGTAGCATTCATCCCCTTTAATGCCTTCCCCCTGCCTTGAGTGTTGTATTGTAATCACTTACATGCCTGTGTGTGTGCATGTGTGGTTGCATGCATGCGTGTGGGGGTGGGCGGGCAAGTGTGTGTGTTTGTACGTGCGTGTGGTGTTTTTGATTCTGGAAAGATGAAGGATTCATTCTCTCTTTCTCGATAGTAAACAATTAACTATTGAGATCTCTAACATTTATCTACCATAAACACCCTTATCATGCCTCAGAGCACGAGTATTGGTAGTGATCTCATATTTATTTGTAGTCTTTAGTTTGGCATTGCATTCCTGAGTATGCCAAGTTTGTTGTGTTGTTATGGTTGTAGTCATTGATGTTGTTGATATGGTCGACACACACTGACACTACTGACTGCTGCAGTTTAATTACCATCTGCATGTGCTTGTCATGTGACACACACGCGCTATCACATGAGCACAGGCACGGACAATCCACTTAAATGTAAAGACAGTGCCCAGTTCAGTGGTTGCTCGTGGTGTGGGTCAGCGGAACACAGCACTAGCCTGGATACATAAACACTGCGAGTCAACTGAGAATAAGCCAGAGTGTGTAAAGGGTGTGGTCTACTTCATGGATGACGATAACAAATACGATCTCCGACTGTTTGAAGAGGTGAGCTGTAGAATGTGCAGTAGGATAATTCCTAGTAAAGCATTTGAATTTGTAGGTTAAAGTGTTGTAACCTCACCTAATCATAGATTTAAAAAAAAATTTTATTGGTTAGTGCTTTAATCTTTAGAGTAAAAATTATAATTTTTTTCAATTACAATTTTAAGGCAACTGGGAGACCGTTTTTTTTCTCATTTTTTAAAATTATTCGTAAATAGGTACAATATAGTGCCTTTATTCTGTAGTACTGTGCTTATGTTTACTAGAAAGCGCCTGTTTTACAGACGGAAACAACAAAAATATCTTACTATAATTTGAAATTTTTGTTGGTTAGTTTGTTTGTTCCCTGTCACATACCAGACACTTGGCCAGACAGGACTTAAAAAGTAGAAAAAGGGAAATAGCAAGAAATGGTTTTAGTAAATTTTTTCTGATCAATGTGTGTACACAATTGGGGTTTGTAATAAGTGGGGTGGTTTACTCAAGCATAGAATGGTATGCCAACGAAGAAATTTTGGGTACAATAGCCCCCTTGGGCAGGGTTTACTCCGATCTTCACCAAACTTCCCTATAACCACCCCAGAGTGACCCCCATTAAACCCTAAAAGTTTGAGACCTCTTACCCAATCAACTGAAAGGAGTTACTGGACAAACTAATCTTCAAAGGCAGTAGTTGCACTTTGGGTGCATTTCTGACCTATAGAGCACACCCACTTGTAATGAATATAGTTGAAGTCCAACAAGTATATTTACAGGATATTACTGATATTCAAGACTGCGAATGACACGTCATGTGTTTATAACATTGCCAAATTTCTCTGTCACTCTGTGCCTGAAATAAATGTCAAGGGAGAGTATAACATCAAAGTAAAGTCATGGAGAAAAGTAGCTGGTACTTATCATGTTTCCACTTTTCTTCTTGTTCTACTAGTTTGCCTTACAAATGCACTTCATTCTTCCATCTCATAGTAATACCTCCAACCTGAGAACAATGTTATAGCTACACTACACTAAAATTATGACATCACCTCACTGGCACTGTTCTTCCAAGATTTGCCTTTTTCTTCTTCTAAAAGGCCCTGGAGGTTATTAACACAGACAGAATTTAGAATGCACATGTGACCACACCCACTTATGACTAATTTTGGCTGTGTTGGGAAAAATACACCCAAGACTTAATTAAGAAGAATAGAACTGAAGTTTATTCTAGTGACAAGTGGACATGTGATGTGTTCAGACCAGTCCTTGCAATCTGTTGAACTCTACATGACCACTTGATAGTAGGAGCAGCACACTCCTGGTTGAGTGGGTGGGTGGGTGGGTGGGAGGTGCATATTGTTGTGCAAGTAATTACTGTGTTAAAACCACTCCAAATCCAAATTATTGTTCAATTGACTATCTTGTCTTGTGTTTGATAGTAGAGAAAATTATCATGCCATGTCGTGGTTTTGATATTACAGGAGATGTAGTTATAATATAACTTATTTTATATGTACTGTACTATTCTGTCGATCCTTTTGTTTTAGATGAAGAAGACAGTGAATGTGTCGATATTTCCTGTGGCCTTTGCTGGGGGAATGAGACTTGAGGGCCCAATTTGTCGAAATAATTCAATACTGGAATGGCGAGTTCAATTTGCTCCAGAAAGGTTAGCATAACACTGCTCCATCCATCCACATTCTTTACACACCTGTCCAGAGTGAGCTGTATGTCTGTTGATTAGAGTTGATTACAATATATCCACGGTAAGAGTTGCTAGTGAAATTGTGTGTGTGGTGTACGTGCGTGCACACGTGCGCGTGGTTATGCTCTTGGACTAACAACCCCATGGTTGTCAGTTCAAACCCAGCACTGACTGGAAAACTTTCCTTCAACATCCTCTTCCCACACCAGTCCACCCAGCTGTGATGGGGTCCTGGAATTTTCTGTGCAAATTCACTGGCCATGGCTTCTCAATCAGCTAAGGGTCCAGGTGGGACTTCGGGTGCCCACACCAATAAACTGA
This sequence comes from Lycopodina hypogea, assembly GCA_963969325.1. Taxonomy (NCBI): domain Eukaryota; kingdom Metazoa; phylum Porifera; class Demospongiae; order Poecilosclerida; family Cladorhizidae; genus Lycopodina; species Lycopodina hypogea. The sequence continues at coordinate 5,324,471 of OZ017792.1, forward strand.
GAGTCTTGGTCAGTCCTCCTGCGAGTTCCTAGCCCGGCTCTAGGAGTTCATTTGCACTGGCTCATAGTGCCTGCTTAGTGCACAGGCATCCTGACTATATCAGGTGCACTTGACCATGTTGATGGCAGCTAGACAATTTGCATTTGCATTTGCATGTGTGATGATAATCGTTGTTAATGTGGTGTTAGGTCACAGAATTAATATGGTAATGGATGGACCTAATAACCAAATAATGCAATATGAGTGGAAAATAAGCTGCACTTCACACTACAAATAACAATGTCTAAAAAATTTGAAGAGCAATGACAATAATAATAATTCTATAGCAAATAGAAATAATATCAATTATAATAATAATAACTATAATAGCATTATTGATAAACAAGGCTAGTTTTCAAGGGCTAAAATAATTGCTAGGGACTATAGACCAACAGGTATTCTTACCCAATAAAATTAGACCTTTTTTTTAAAGGAATCTTTAAGAGGAGCCTTTTAAAAAATCATTTCCACTACTAAAAATTGCCCGGAGGTTTACATATTGTCTTGGTGTAGTTCACCATTACAGTCACTGTGGTCGATTGAGCCACAACCTATATCAAATCTGTTTTGATGTGCTATGTGGTAAGAGGTTTACAAAATGTTATTTCATTTTTTTTCAATCTTCTTGTGCACAGATCATTTCCCCTCGACATGGCAGCATTTGCCATCCACATAAGACAGCTGCTGAGTAAGCCGAAGGCAAAGTTTGGTAAAATGCTTGTCAATAATGTAGAAAAGACTGTACCTTACGCTTGGCTAGAACCAAAGTTCTTGGAGCAGTTTGCTACATCACCATCCACTGTGGAGTGTAGGGGATCAGATAAAGAAGTAATTACTCTATTATGATGCAGTCTATTGTGGTCATGTATGCCTAAGAACATCTTCCCTTGGCCTGAAAATATGCACTCAGTGTGTTGTCATTTATAAAATCTGTACACCTAATATCCACACCCTTTCCTAAGACATTTGAGGATGTCCTGGACACCTGGGACCATCCTGGGGTGTCAGGGATTATACATTAAGGAGCAGAGATTGCTGCTGTGGGCTTGGGTAAGGATGGTTCCATTATTCTGGGATTGTAGATATTCCATGTCCCATGTTGTGTAGTACGTCACAGAGTTTTGGAGTATCCCGAGGTAATCCTGTTTGACTTGGAGTATTCTATCCTGAGATACCACTGGAGGGGGTGTGGCACTACATGACATGAGCCAATAAAGGATGTCAGTGGACCAGCAATGCAGGCAGAGTCCTAGATATCCAGCCACACCCAGTCTGCCGAACCATAGTAATTGAATGTGATATGTACTGAGGGGACACCATGTTGGTGTGTCTTGCCTTGTATGTGCATGTGTGAGCTATTGTCTAGTGGCTGGACTGGACTAGTGCAGACAGTGGCAGTGCCAGAGGATCTACTTCCCCATAGTGTTGAAAATCCAAATTGATATATGTATACTTCTAGTGTCATGTTCCAATTTCTGTTGGATGTTTCTGTAGATTCCATGAGATTATATTTAAAACATGTGATATCCAGACTAAATATTGTGATTGTTAAGTTGTGAGATTCCTCCCCTGACTGTTGCTGCAGGTATATGCTTGGCATGTAAAGACGGTGAAGCCCTCTCTTTCAAACGAGGGCAAAGTCAAGGCTGATGATATTGTCAGAGCAATAGAAACTTAGTTCATATTAAATATTTCTGTCATTCTACATGTATGTGTTTTCCACATTGATTTCTCCGGAGAATTTATTCTTTTTATTTTTTTGTGCACATGAGCTGGGATACCTGCTCTCCCTGCCTGCACCTTCAGCAAGTCAACCTGGCTTGAAACTTGAATATGTCATGTGGTTTTGGATTTGGTTGGTGGTTATCATTTATGTATTGTCTGTTTGGTGGGAGGTATATTTCTGGTCATAAAATGTTACTAACGTTTACTATGCTGCCAAATTACTGTGAAAAGATGTTTGTTCATTAGAATCAAAGAAAAATTTACCAATATCTTTCTTCAAATACTCACTCTGATCCACTTTTTAATGTTTGTGAAACTACATGTTCTTTGTTAGTACTAGCTTGTAGTAGGGGTGTGGTTTTGTTCTTGTGGCTTCACTTTGCAACATTATCTAAAGCGAAAAAACCCTCTTGTATGACAAAAACCATGTCCAGGTAAGGAAACTGATTAGTGATCTTCTATCTTGAGAAATTCCATGTAGGTAACATGGGGAAAGTGACATCCCTCAGCTATTCCCTTGCCGCTTCATCCAGATCTCAAGAGACAAGACTCTTCGTTGTGGGAACTGTGAAGGGGTACGCTCACATAAGCCTACATAAATTAAAGAACAAATCCAGACAAATAAGTACCTATAACCAAACAAAACATATCTACTGAGTCCCAATTATCTACTGAGTCCCAATTAAACAACAAATTATCTCTAAAGAGTAAGAATTAATAACATTATCTCTATAGAGTACTTAATTGAACCGTCAATAATCATTAAGCCATCTAATGGCTCTGGCCAGTTCATGGTTTATGTGAAGGGTCTGCCCTCGACTTCTCCCCAGCCTGAGTTGAAAGACCTGCTCCACATGATATAACTCCTCCAGTGAAGGCAGTTGGTGTCCTAAGATGATGATCATTGTGGAGAGGGGTTGTCACTACACTTGTTGACACCATGTTAATTCCATTCTTGTTCTCCAGCTCATCTTCTGGCCAGCATTGCCTTGAGAAAGACTGTCAGCATTTTGGTGAAGTACTCCAAGTTGATAATACAAGTCAAAAATTGTACGCTTGGAGAATCAGTGCCAACCTCATTAAGCATCCATTCAGGTAACTTGTGTCTTGTAGGGCTACTAGGGCCCAGTGGTAATTCACCACTGTAAATCTTTGCCCTAGTATATAAGTGGATGACGTAGAGATCACAATCTTTACCATTCCTAGTAGGCATTCTATTTCAGAGGCACTATTAGTTCCTTTCAGCAGCCAGCAATCTTTAGGAAAAGTATATGACATTAGGAACTCTAATCCTTCACATTTGATGGATAGAACAGCATGGAGGCATCACAAACTTGTTTCCCGGCCTAAAAAGTGTAAGCATGTGCTCGTCACATTGAACATTGACAGGATGGTTAATGCATCTGTGAGACATTCATTGCACTATATGAACCAAGTGGTACCCTTTTTTAGAGCATTGAATAGGAGACCCACCCACCTGGCAAGAGTAAGGATGAACCTATGGTAGTAACTGGTGTTTCCCAGAAAAGCCCTTAACCCTTTCTGCTTGGTTGGTTTGTTGTAGTATCTTAAGTTTTTAAAAATTTTACCTCCTGGACACTGACCAAGTGGATCTTCCATTGATGTAGGTGGGAGCCATTTCTTGATGTAGTTGGGGGCGTTGGTGTTGTAGATGTCGCCCAGCAAGACCTCGTGACTCAGAGTGTTGAAGGCTGACATGAGGTCGAGGGCGACAAGCACAGTTCTCTCGCAGGGCTTGGGGTGGTTGAGTCCGGTGCTGGTCTTGTGTGTGACGCAGTTGAGGGCTGTGGTAGTGCTGTAGCCACTGCGGAAGCCATGCTGGTGGTTGGCTAGCGGGAGGTGTTCTTGTAGGCACTGCAGCAGAAGTTTCTCGACCAGCTTGGCGACAGGGGACAGCAGTGCGATCGGGCGGTAGCTTTTGCCTTGATCTGCAGGCTTGCCTGGCTTGAGAAGCGGGATTATGCATTCCTCTTTCCACCGCGTGGGTATCTTGGTTGAGTTGATGGAGAGATTGATGACTGTCGTGAGGTAGTGGAGGCCTGAGGCTCCCAGATGCTGGAGGTGGATCGGAGCCAGGTCGCCTGGTCCTAGGGCTTTTGATGCCTTGGTTCTCTTGAGTGCCAGTTGCACCTCGTCTGGAGTGACTTCCACTTCTGGATTCAGATGGTGGAATTTGCGGAAGATTTGCCGCTTGGTCCTGGAGGTGGCGACAGGGCGGGGCATGTACTGAGCATTGAAGAGCTTGGCACACCACTGGTTGTCCCAGACGAGCTTGTCATTGAAGGTCACGGGTTGGTTGTCTGGACCACAGACATTTTGCGCCACTCTTGAGGTCCACTCCACCCAGATACTCCTCCCACTTGTGCTGCTGGTATGAGGTGACTTCCTTGTTGATCTCCTTGGTCAGCTGTGGGATGCATGGGTCTCCGGGGAGGTTGGCCTGGAGGTCGTCCCGCTCCTGAGCAAGAACTGCCACTTTAGTTGGGAAGAATGGCCGGACCTCGCGGATGCAGCCGGCTGGAATGGTTCTGGCAGCAGCCTTCTTCAATATTTGTCGGAATCGGCGCTCACCAACATAGACGTTGGTTGGTGTGGGTTCTCTGCCAAAGGCTTCCTCGCTCAGGCCCGTGAAGGCCGGCCAGTCGGCCTTGCTGAAGTTGATAAAGGTGCAGTTGTTGGTCACCTTGATTGACTCACGCTGTAGGGAGACCAGGATGGCCATGTGATCTGAACCAAGGGCAGCAGCAGTTTCCCAAGTTGTCCCTGGGAAGAGCGCGAGACTGGCCAGTGAAATATCTGGAGAGCTCGATGTTGATGCTGTGACTCTGGTGGCGGAGTCTTCATTGAGCACGGCGAAGGTGGAGCCCTCTATCTCTCTTGCAATCAGGCCCCCATGAGTGTCCTTGGAGAGCTCTGAAAACCAGAGTTCATGATGGGCATTAATGTCCCTCAAGATGACTGTGTCCTCAAGCTGCAGCAGGAGGTCAAGACTCAGCTGATAGCCAGGTGAGCAGGATGAGGCTGGTGGACAGTACAGGTTGATGATGGTGATGCTCATAGACCCTGTGTTGACGACTATGGCCTGCTGATCAAGGTGTGGGTCTGTCGTAAGTGGTAGTTGGTGTGTTTTGAAATTTACTGACTGATGGATGATAAAAGCCAGACCTCCTCTCTTGTCTCTGTCTGCTGGCCTGTCCGCACGAACAATGGAGAAACCGGATGGAAGCCACAGAGTGGTGTTTGGTCTTAGCAGGGTTTCTTGGACTGCGGCTATGAAGATGTTGTTTCTGGTTATGTAGTCAATCAGCGTATCCATCTTCCCTCGTAGACCACAGATGTTGATCTGGACCAGACTAAATGATTGAGTTGTTGCAGGTTGTTGCTGAGCCTGACCTGGGCCGGGGTTTGATTCAATGCCAGCTCGAAGAAGGAGAATCCGGAGCAAGCTGGCTGGCATGGCCCACTCCAAGGCAGAAAAGGTGTCGAACGAGTGACTTAGAAGTGTTGGGTCTTGCGTCCTTGAATAAAACATGGTTCTGTTTTTGGACATAGCTCCGCGATGAAAACATGCCCAACTTGGAGCCTGTAGCTAGTGTCTTCGTGTCTGTTGCTCTGATGGGAAAAGCTTCAACCCATTTACTAAAAATGTCAGTCACAACAAGAATGTACTTCATCCCTTTAGAACTTGCAGGTAATGGTCCCATAATATCCCAAGTTTTCTTTTCAAATGGGTGGTTGGCTTTAATTGTCCCAAGGGGTGCCTGTGGAACAGGTTGAGGGGGTTTGCGTTTCTAACACTGCTGGCATTCACGCACCCATTTCTCAATATCAGACTCATAACCAGGCCAGTAGAATCGCTCTTTCACATTTTCTGTTGTTCTGCGTACACCTAAGTGTCCTGCATGATCATGGAGTTATTGGAGAACTATTTTTTTCATATTGTCAGGAATTACTTGTATATTAGCTGCTGCTGATGATGATTCTCGAAATTTTTAGCACAGAATTCCATCTTGAAGAAACACTCTCCTTAATCCTGGGGCTGAGTCAGTAGGTGGAGGCCTTCCTCCCTTTAGTGCTTCGACAACAGGTGCAAGCTGAACATCAGAAAGTTGATTTTCCTTTAGTGCATCCATATCTGTAGTCAGATCTTGGATCAGAGCCACTACTTCATCTGTGGAGGGTCTCCTAGACATAACATCTGCATTACTATTGTTCTTCCCTGGCCTGTATTCCATCTGAAAGTTGAACTGACGAAGGAAAATCATCCACCTGGCAAGGCATCCTTGCCCTTCAAAGAAGTAAGTGGGTTGTGGTAAGTAACCAGCTTAAATATAAAGCCATAGAAATAAGGGTAGAATTCCTTAACAGCTGAGACTGCGGCCAAGGCTTCCCTCTCAATTGTAGAATAGTTTCGTTCTGCCTTTTGCAGCTGCCGGCTCCAATAGGAAATAACTTGTTCTTGACTATTCTGGGATTGACTGAGAACAGCACCAATGGCTGTGTCAGATGTGTCCGTGTACAGTATGAACTGTCGACTAAAATTTGGGAAGGCAAGGATGGGTGGGCTTACTAGCCTGTATTTAAGGTCATTAAAGGATTTTTGGCAGTTTGAGTCCCACTGGAAGTCTGCCCCTTTTCTCAAGAGCTTATGGAGTGGTTCTGTGATCTTGGAATAGTTGGCAACGAATCGATAGTAGTAATTTGCTAGACCTAAAATTGCCGCAGCTCTTTGACATCCTTTGGTATTGGGTACAAGGAGACAGCTTCTATCTTTGCAGAATCTGGGTGGATGCCTTTGGCGGATAGTATATGTCCAAGATAGTTAACTTTCCTTTTAGAAAAATGACATTTACTTGCTTTCAACTTCAAACCAGCACTTTCCAGAGCATGAAACACATGCGTTAGACATTGGAGATGCTCTTGAAAGGTTTTTACTAAATACCACAATATCATCTAAATATATTAGACACTGCTCATCTGTTAATGCTGCTAACACACATTCCATCAATTGTTGGAATGTGGCAGGTGCATTAGTGAGACCAAATGGCATAACATTGAATTCAAAGTGACCCTTCGGAGTGGAGAAAGCTGTCTTTTCCTTATCTTGCTCTTCAACTTCCACCTGCCAATAGCCAGAGGCAAGGTCAAGGGCGGTGAAGTAGGTGGAACCCGTGAGGGAATCCAAAATGGAATCAATCCTAGGGAGTGGGTAAGCATCATGGTGGGTAACAGAGTTGAGTTTATGGTAGTCAATACAAAAATGCAAAGACCCGTCTTTCTTCCATACCATCATTATTGGAGATGACATGGGCTGCTACTAGGTTTCACCACTCCTTGTTTAAGCATCTTGGTTACCTCACTGTCAACCACAGTCTTGAGTGCTTCAGGTACTCTGCGCATTTGCTGTCTTATTGGTGGACCCTCAGTTAAGATTGCATGCTTGACCATAGCAGTTTGACCAACAGGACCACCCCTGGGTGCAAAAAGATCAGAAAATTTTGTAAGGAGACCAAGAAGCTATGCTTTCTCAGATTCTGTCAAATCAGTAGAATCCAGATTAATTTCAGGAGATGAGTGTTCATGCTCAACGGCTGTTACCACCTGATCTACCAGAAGAACATTGTGTCTGGGAGTGACTTCTCCAAGCTTCATACCTTTGTAAATGGTCACTGGGGTGGGACTGGTATTCATAATCTGCAAGGCAACTTGGTTTCCTGACAAAACACAACTCAGTGTCCAAGTGACAGATATGTGTGTAGGTGGTGATCCATTTATAGGCTCCACTAGTGCCTCTTTATTCTCACCAAAACAGCTCAAATCTCCCTGTAGTTCTCCACAAATTAGTTGTATCACATGTCCAGGAATCTCCATGTCCATAGGAGCTCTCACTGCTACTAAAGAAGTTGGGGGGGGGGGGGGGGGGGGCTACTAGGTGTTAAACACTGTCGTCCCATATATATAGGGATGTCAAAACGTGACCCTTTCCCAAGGGAAAGGACACTATTTGTGTAATCCATTACTGCCCCATGTTCCTTTAAGAAATCAGCACCCAGTAAGCATTCCACTGTTAAATTACGAATCACAGTGAACTCTTTTTCTGCATTGAATGATCCCAATGATAAAATCATTGTTGTTCGTCCGACTATATCCAGTGGCATACCATTAGCACCCACTGCTCCTGCTGATTCAACCAATCTCTGACGGTACACATCTGTTAATGATTCATAGCTTACAACTGACACAGCTGCATCTGAATCAAGTAGAATTTTCCTGGGTGCCTGACCAATGAGGCCATTTGTATAGAATATAGCATTTATACTAGAAGGTTGTGATGATCGGTGGATATAGGTTACTTCCTTGGCCAGCCTCCCACCGATGGGGCTGACCCGTTGTAGTTTAACTGAGGGCAATCTTGTTTAAAGTGCCCTGATTCACTGCACACCCAACAGATTTGTCCTGTCTGTGGCTTCCCTTTTGAAAACTAATGTACATCAGATGTACCTTCAGCACTTGCTTGCAGTTTCATTTCCAAAGATTCCATGCACTTCGTCATCTGATCCAGAGTCTTTTGTAGCTGCATTTCTATATTGGGTTTCCTCAATGGATTGTGGTTGCTGACTGCATTGATAACCTTCACAGGTTCTACCTTAGTCTCAAAATTCAAGGCGTACTCAATCTCCAGGCCACTAATTGTAGCGAGCTAGCCACCAATAATTCAATAGAGTAAAACAATTTCGTTTGTTAAATATTTTACAATAAATGATATGGAAATGATCAACATTCATACCATTAACCACATAATTATGTTCTGTAGGTTGTGAGCCACAACACCAACACCATGGAGTTCGGGTATGGTTGTTGTTCAAAAAGAGGTCAGGAGCAATGTGGATGTGTGATGACCTCAACCCCTTCAATACCAAGGTTGATGACACATTAGCTCTATTACATGGAGCCACAGTGTTCAGCAAATTGGAAGCTAATAGTGGTTTCTGGCAGATTCGTCTGGCAGAGACTTCACTTTCCTTTACCACATTCATAACTCCATTTGGGAACTTTCACTTCAGTAAACTTCCCTCTGAAACTCATGTGCCCCAGAGCTGTTCCAGAGAAGAATGAATACAATTCTGGAAGGACTGGAGGGGATGGTGTGACTCATGGATAATGACAATGTGTTGGCATTATACAACCCACAAGCAGAGACAAAGGTGTCTGCAGATGCCTCGTCCTTCTGACTGAGGTAAGTACTGTTGCAATCAAGCCTGTCACTTATGCTTCAAGATCACTCACTTACACAGAAAAGTGATATGCTTAGATAGAGAAGGAAGCTCCAGCTACAACCTGGGCTTTTGAGAATTTCAGTATCTACATTCTTGGATGACCATTTCTTGTGGAATCAGATCATAAGCTACTGGTTTCATCGCTCAACATGAAGCATTTAGATGATCTATCACCACAGGTGCTTGAGTTTTTGTTTGAGACTGGCAAACTATGATTATTTTGCTCGTTATATTCCAGGAAACCTCCTGTACTTAGCTGATGAGCTATCAATCACGTGCTCCAAGCAGGGAGGAAGGAGATCTAGAATTTCAAGAAGTGGAGCTTTATGTTGATCATGCCACTGTGCCTTCCATACCAGCAACACCTCAGATAGAGGATTCTGAGTGCTCAAAGGTTGAAGAGTGCTGCAAAACTGAATAGCCATGGCAACACTCAAAGTAGAGTTCGTTGAAGCCATACTAGAAAGTGAAAGATGATCTACTAATCTACAATAGACCCATTGTAGTTTCATCTTCCCTCAGAAGAGAAATAATGTAAAAAATCCATGAGTGCTATCAAGGCGTGGAAAGGTGCAGATTGAGACTCAGGATATCTATATTGTAGTCTGCAGCTACAATTCAGTTCAGGTGTCACAAACTGTCAAGAATGATCAAAGGAAACACGCCAGTAGACCGAACATCTCTTACCATCACCACTGCCAGACTAACCATGGCAAATGGTAGCAACAGCTTTGTTTGAGCTCAAAGGAGATCATTATCTACTAGCAGTAGACTGGGTTTAAAAACTCTCTTTGACATCAAATGCCATTACTGCAGTGCTGAAGTTTATCTTTTCCCTTCACGGAATTCCGACAATGGTACACAGCATACTTTCAAAGGATTTTCAGAGTTAGTAAAGTGGTACTGTTTCAACAATCTTACCAGAAGTCCAAGGTTCCACAAAGTACCAGTCAAGTGGAAAAGATATTACAGACAATCAAAAGATAGCTGAAACATTCAGCAGATAATCCAGCAGTATTATCATACAGGGCCACACCAATGCCATGATGTGGATTGAGCCTATCAAAATTGTGTATGGGATGGAGGACAAGGACCACTATTCCTTTTTGATGAAGCAGCTAATTTAAACCAGGTGTTATCTCCTTGAGTTCAAGAAGGACAACCAAAAATTTGAGGAGAAACAGAAAGAAGACTTTGATCCTGGACACAGAGCCAAAAGCAATCTGAAATCCCAGATGGATCGAAAGTTGTGGTTACAGACAAGCAGAATGTATCAGGCAGAGTATGTGGTGACATACAAAGATATCGTAGTCAGTTCAGTGCTGTTCCTGAACCTTCCACCACACAGAATGTGATACCAGACTTGAACAAAGTCACAAAATCACATATACCAAAGTCACATATTCCGGGGATAACACTTCCACACAAGTGGAACCTAAGAGAACAAAAGATAGTCACCCAGACTATCTTAGAGGGGAGATGTAGACATTTCTTGTTGTGGTAAAACTGTTGTATGTATGCATGTATACATGCATGCATGCATGCATGTATGTATGTATGTATGTATGTATGTATGTATGTATGTATGTATGTATGATGTATGTATGTATGTATGTATGTATGTATGTATGTATGTATGTATGTATGTATGTATGTATGTATGTATGTATGTATTTCATGTCACCATTGGTTCTGTTCACCTCTGTGTGTATGCTTTGGTCTATTGAATGATTTAATAATATATCGCTGGGGTGTCTATTGAACTAACCTTACTTAGTAAGTACTTAGTAGTGCTGATTCTTACTCAGTGCTCAAGAGTGTCTTGTGTTAGCAGGTATAGTGAACACAAGTAAATGTTAGTAACAATTTCGACAGAAAAAAATACCTCCACCAATGAGACAATACATAATGGTACTTCAACCAAATCCAGAACTATATGGCATTGTGATGTGTCATGTCAGGTTCACTTGCTTCTGCAACCTAGGGAAAACCTAGGGAAAGCCTAGGGAAAGCAGCCTAGGGAAAGCAGCCTAGGGAAAGCCTAGGGAAAACCTAGGGAAAGCCTAGGGAAAGCCTAGGGAAAGCAGGGTAACCCAGCTTATGCATATGAAACTAACAAGACTGGAAATTTCCAACAAAAAATCTGTTCACTTATGATTTAATGTCTTGACTTAATTGTGGGTAAACAAGAAGAAAGAAAGAGAAAAAAAATTCAACCATGACCTCGAGTTGAACTGGGACCTCAGCACTGGTGGTCAAATGAAGTTTCATAACGAGAACAAGATTCCCAAGTAACATTTAGACGCCGCGAACTTGTTAAAGTTCGCAGGTTAAAAGAATACATGGACAGGAGAAATTGATGTGGAGCACACATACACATATATTGACTTAATAATTGAAATAAACTAAGTTTCCATTCCTTTGACAATATCATCTGGCTTGACTTTGTCTTCTCCTGAAATAGATGGCTTCACAGTCTTTACATGCCAGGCATATACCTGCAGCAACAATCAGGGGAGGAATCTCACAACCTAACAATCACAATATTTGGTCTGGATACATCATGTTTAACTATAATCTCATGGAATCTGCAGGAGCAGCTAATAAAAATTAGAACATGATCGCTACTCCTATACGGTGTAGTATTTAATAATAATAAGAAGAAGAAAAGTGTACATATATCAGTTTGGATTTTCAACACTATGGGGAAGTAGATCCTCCGGCACTGCCACTGTCTGCACTAGTCCAGTCCAGCCACTAGACAATAATTCTCACATGCACATACAAGGCAAGACACACCAACATGGTGTCCCCTCATCAGTATGTATCACATTCGATTACTATGGTTCTGCAGATTGGGTGGGGCTGGATATCTAGGACTGTGCTGGCATTGCTGGTCCACTGACATCCTTTATTAGCTCATGTCATGTAGTGCCACACCCCCTCCAGTGGTATCTCAGGATAGAGTACTCTAAGTCATACAAGATTACCTCGGGATACTCCAAAACTCTGTGATATACTACACAACATGGGACATGGAATATCTACAATCCCAGAATAACTGGAACCATCCTTGCCCAAGACCATAGCAGGAATCCACTCTTAATATGCACTCCAGGTCACCTCAGGATAGTCCTAAGTGTCTAGCACACCCTTAACATACTATCAAAATGAGTGTGGATATCCAGTGTACAAATTTTGTAAATGACAACATATATAGGACACACATGAGGCCAAAGGGCAGATATTCTTAGGAGTACGTAACCAGAATAGACTACATCATAATAGAGTAATTACCTCTTTATCTGCTCCCCTACACTCCACAGTGGATCGTGATGATGCGAACTGCTTCAAGAACTCTGGCTCCAACCAACCACTCGGTACAGCCTTCTCTACATTATTGATAATTTTGAAGCCGAACTTTGCCTTAGGCTTACTCAGCAGCTGTCTTATGTGGATGGCAAATGCTGCCATGTCCAGTGCAAATAATCTGTGCACAAGAAGATTGGAGAAAACATAACTTCATTTTGTAGAACTATTACCTCATAGAGCATCAAGATAGAATTGGTTGAATAATTTTGGCTTAATCAACCACAGTGACACTACATGGTAGAATTATACCAGGACGAAATATAAAGCCCCTGGCTATTTCTAGTAGTGCGAATGATTTTCTGGAGATATCACATAAAGATTCATAAAAACTGATTTATATTAGTGGATAAGGACACTTGTTGGGCCATCATAATCCCTAGCATCATTTTAGATATTGTCAAGTAATCTTACTTATCAATATAACTATTACTGTTATTGTTACTAGCACGCAATCATGGCCGATCTTCAGTGGGCTGTGGTCACAAAATTGTCTTAAGGAAGAATATGTCTTATGGAAGAACATGTTTTTCTGGAGCACATGTATTTCAGGATGACATGTCTTATGAGAGCATGTCATAAGGGAGGACATGCTTTGTAGGAGGAAATGTCTTATGATAGGTCATGTATTGGTGGAGTGCATGTCTTCAGGATGGCATATCTTACAATATATTGTGTTTTTTGCTGGAAGTCATGTCTTACTGATGGACATGTTTTTATGAGGGTATGTATTATAGGGGGCATGTTTTGCAGTTCGAAATGCCTTACATTTTACTGGAGGGTATATCTTATAGGAAGCCTTGTAATACATGAGGGCATGTCTTACAGGTGGACATGTCTTGTAGGAGCACATGTGGTATGAGTGGACATGCATTATTGAAGCATATGATTTAAAGTGGGATGTTTTACTGGAAGGCATGTCTAACATGAGGACATGCTTTATAGGGTGGCATGCTATGCAGGACATGTAATGCTGCAAGACATGTGGTAGTGGTGGTTACGTCTTTCATGAGAATGTGTTGGCGGAGGACATGTCTAGTAGGTGAGTATCTTACAGGTCTGTGCAGAAGCTTCAAACATTTAAGCTGATGTGAGTTTAGGTAACTGATGTGTTTCTTTTTTCCTCCAGTAACATTTTTTGTTTGCTCTGAGACTTGCTTTCCTAGGATTTATTGTTTGTAATGTTCTTCTTTGGCATGTAGGTTTGTTTTTGTGGTCTGCTTGGTTGACCATTTTTTGATAAGTCAATCTGCTTCATGCATGCTTGACAAACATATCTCCTCAACTGTGGTTTGAATGCACCAGCTTTGAAGTTGTAGTTGGAATAAGCCAGACTGGGAGGTCCAGCTGTTACCACACACCACTAAGATTGGTTTGAAATCTTTGCAGGTTTAATTTTTATATTATTACTATGTCTGTGGTTCCTTCAGCAATAAGCTCTTTTGGCACACTATTTTTGCTTTCTTCTAACACTGTTCTTTCAGTGAAATCTTTGATAGCCATTATTTTGGTTGTAGAGGAACTTAATTTCATTGTACAGGATTTTGGTGAGTGGAGGTTGAAAGGGGGGGGGGGGGGGGGGTGGATGCACAGAATTCAGTATCTTCAGGTGCTCTCTCAAAGCAGCAGTCCCTTGCAGCAATAAGATTCATGTAACACTATTTCTGAGTTTTACAAATTTTATTTTCCCATTGGAATTGCTGATAGGTTTTTAATCTTTTAATTAAAAAAACAAAACATTAATGTCTCTTTGATATGGCATCTTGTGAAAGCCTATGCATTCCCTTTGTTAGAAATAAAATGGTAGACATGGAAGAGCTTTTTTTTTGGGCTTCTTTTGGTTACTCCACTTGAACAATGGAGCGTGGATAGATGGGACTTACCTGAATATCATATCTGCCAATTTTTTTTACCAAATCCTTACAGTCATTTGGCAGGTTATCATACACATACACACATATACACAAATGAATGAATGAATGAATGAATAAATAAATGAATAAATAAATAAATATATAAATAAATAAATAAATATATATATAAATAACACTAGCTCTATTAGTATAAGATTATTGCTGATATCATTTTTACTAGTTATTGTTATTATTACTATATTGTTATTTATACTGTTTTCATTGTTGTAAGTTAGTATGAAGTACTGATTATTTCCCACCCATACTGCAGTATGTAACCTCACTGTGCACTCTAGATATATAGGTCAACCCTTGACCATGTATCACTCCACCTTTCACATGTTTCATTGCACCATTACCATATTGACCTGTAACATAATACAACACCAACACATGCCTGCTTACTATACGACATACCCTGATCAACTCTTCCCAAGAGACATACGGCTCACCCTGGATATGTACAGGTGTGTAGAGAATGTGGATGGATGGAGAAATGTTGCTAACCTTTGTGGAGCATATTGAGCTCGCCATTCCACAAGTGAATAATTCTGACAAATTGGGCCCTCGATTCTCATCCCTCCAGCAAAGGCCACAGGGAAGATAGACACATTCACTGTCTTCTTCATCTAAAACAATAAGGTCAACAGCATGTTAACAAGAGGAAGTTTCTCTGTGAAGGCACACTGAAGAAATATTTCTAGTGTCCTATAGTACATGTAAAACGAGGTATATTATAGTCAAAATAACTTCAACTTGGAGTGGTTTTAGAGCAGTTATTACTGGCACAACGATTTGCATTTTCTACCCACCCATCCACTCACTGAACCATGAGTAATGCCGCAGCTTGTCACTAGAATAAACTTGCAGTTCTATTCTTTGTAAGTATTGAGTGCGTTCTTCTCAACACCCTCAAAGTAATAAGTCATTAGTGGGTATGGTTAGTGGGTATAGTTAGTATTAGTGGGTATGGTTAGTGGGTATAGTTAGTATTAGTGGGTATGGTTAGTGGGTATAGTTAGTATTAGTGGGTATGGTTCATGTGCACTCTTAAGACATAAGTTTAAGTTGAGGAAGTATGAGTTTTTCTGTCTATGAGAATAACCTCCTAGGCTATTTAAAGACATTTGAGAAAAAAGCAATGCTTGGAAGAATCTTGCCAGTGAAGTGATGTCATAATTTTGGTGGTTAGGAAGTGTAGTTTAGCTATACCATTGTTGTCAGGTTGGAGAAATTACTATGAAAAAGTGGAAGAATCAGATACACTCTTGAGGAAGAAGAAAAGTGATGACATGAGTACCAGCTGCTCTTCACAACCACTCCATTTTGACGCTATACTTGTCCCTTTGTTTGACAGATTAATTTCAGGCATCTAGTGATAAAGAAATTTGGCAATATTATAAATACATTTGACATCTCATTCGTTATTTTAAAATACATTATTATTTTGTAAACACAATTTTGAACATTTTAAAAACCATATTTAAGTGTGCTCTACAGGGTCAGAAGTATGTCAAAAGTGCAACTATTATCTTTGGTAGTCGCTCAATTGTGTGCAGGAGAGTGATTAGCAGGAGACGATGACCAGCAATGAGTATAACTGTGCAAGGTCAAGACTTGACGTACCATATAGTGAACCTATTCCACAAACCTCTGATACGCACATAATCCAACATACAAGACTTACAACAAAATTTAACATAAATAAATATATAATATATAAAGTACTACAGAAAAAATGAGCAATCGAATTGTGACCCATTTATAAACACTAGCGAAAAACCTGCCCTATGGGCAGATTTTCAGCCCACTTTTGGCGGACTGTAATCACAAAAGTATCTGCTTTGAAAATGTGTTGCAGACTTTTAAAAACAAAAGTGAACATGTGATTAGGTCAAAGTGTTTTTTTAGAAGTTCCATTTTCGAAATTTTTAGCCTTACATACAAAGAGGAAGAGGTGTAGCCAGATGGGACCCACCCAATGTTATTCGCAGAGTAGAGTTGTGTCTCCATGACAAAGTTTTAGGCCTGTAGCTCCATTCTTTTTTATAGAAAAAAAATCATTTTTGGCTTTTATGACATTCCCTGGTGATACTAATTCTAAATATATATGGGTTTGTGGGTCTAGTTCCACTCTTTTCTGGTGAAAGTACCATCTTTGAATACAGAAAGGGGCGTGGCCATATAGATATGCTCATACATTCCCCTGGTGACAATGATTCTAAATATATATGGGGTCGTGCATCTAACTTCAACCGTTCGAGTGTAAATCGTGGATACACAGACAGACAGAGACAGATGGACACACAGACAAACAGATAGACAGACTATTCACACTTCATAGAATAGATAAAACAACTGTATACCAGATGCGTTAAAATTTATAATTGAAAATGTAGTTGTAAAATGTTTCACTCTAAATATCAAAGTAGTGAGCAATATATAAAAAATCAATGATTTTGTGAGGTTAATTTTAAAAAAAATGTAGCCAACTATGCTTTACTAGGAATAGTCCTACTGCATATTCTACAGCTCACCTCTTTAAATAGTCGGTAATCGTATTGGTTGTCGTCATCCATGAAGTAGACCACACCCTCCACACACTCTGGTGGCTTATTCTCAGTTGACTCGCAGTGTTTGTGTATCCAGGCTAGTGCTGCGTTCCGCTGAGCCACACCACGAGAAGACCCCTGATTTGGCACTGTCTTTGCATTCAAGTGGATCGTCCGTACCTGTGCACATGTGACCATGTGTGTATCACATGATAAGCATGTGCAGATGGTAATTAAACTGTAGCAGCAAGTAGTGACAGTGTATGTCGACCATATCCACACCATCAATGACTACAACTAAAACAATGCAACAAACCTGGCATACTCAGGAATGCAATGTCAAACTAAAGACTACAAATAAAGATGCGATCACTACCAATACTCATGCTAGGTAGGTAAAGGGTAACACTGAGGCATGATAAGTGTTTTAAGTAGAAGAAAGTTTGAATTTCCCCATAGTTCATTATTTACTATTAAGAGAGAGAGAGTAAATTATTCATTTTACCAGAAATAGAATAAACGCATGCACACACACACACACTGAGACATGTAAGGGATTACTCAGGCTAGGTAAAGTCATTAAAGCAGATGAATGCTAGTATTTCTAAGCAGTATATTTTTAAGATTGAGAGAGAGTGAATACTTCATGTTAGCACAGAACATACAGGCTTTTATGCACATATATACATACACACAGACACATGGTAAGACTGTCTTTCTCAAGTATTAGTAGAAGAGATAACGAGGACCTGATGAGGTCATAAACAGATATAATCTATAGTCTCCTGACCACAGTGTCATAGTAGCAAGAAGGCTAAAGAACAAGTAAAGTCTGGACTCAGGGATGCAAGTTACCTCTAAGGAGAGGATTCTCTGCCTAACCTCATGCAATCATATCACACCACTCCTTTACCATAACAAACAAACAAACACACACACAAACAAACACACACACAAACAAACACTGAGCCAACAGGTTTCAGAGACATACACAGCTGTCCACCATCTTAGAAGGCAGACCAATAAGCCAAAAAATGAATTGGACCGAGAACAATGAGTTAGCATTGCAACAGTAGCAGAACCTGCCAGCCCACAATACATTATCCCAAAATTTCCATTTATCCTGCAGATGCATGCACCAAACAAGGGGCAGGGAGAGAAGGAGATTAAAGTAGAGCTATGGTACTGGTAGAGAGCAACCATAAGCATTCTCTTCAATTGAAATAAAAAGAGACAAGATATTTAGCCATGGAAAGAGTACCTAGTGATAGTGGCCAAATTCCAGCATTATAAAACATATATGTACTTGCTGGAGAAGGTGATTACTATGGAAACTGATCACAGGGAGTTGCATTATATAGAAACCATGAGGAACGTCAACATCTGGTTGACAACATGGATTCTCTTTTTTTTTATAGTAACTTTACCATCCAATTTATTATATGCCTGGCTAGACACAAGCAACCTGGAGTGTTGATAAACAAACTTTGGAAGGGGAGGAGAACCTATTATAAATTTCCCTTTGGTATGTTCATTTATTTGTTGTTTGTGGCATAAGGATTCCTTCAGTTCCCACTAAATTTGCTTTCTTTGGTACCAATAAGTTGCTGCTCTTGGTAAAATTTTGAGGGTGTT
The DNA here is from genome assembly GCA_963969325.1 of Lycopodina hypogea. NCBI lineage: Eukaryota > Metazoa > Porifera > Demospongiae > Poecilosclerida > Cladorhizidae > Lycopodina > Lycopodina hypogea. The sequence continues at coordinate 5,343,002 of OZ017792.1, forward strand.
TGGGAATTTGTTTTGAAGGAAATTAAAATTTTAAGAAATAAAACTATTTTTTATTGCTATTATTATTTTTTTAGTATAGATGATAGACCACAACCAAACACATACTGCAGTCAAGATGATCAGTCATACTAATATTGTATTTCTTTATGTGGATTTATACCATTGAACAGAGCCACACAAATAAGGTCAGCTCTCTCTGGGGATTTCTGTTCTTGATTTTGAGGGTGTTTGGGAATTTGTTTTGAAGGAAATTAAAATTTCAAGAAATAAAACAATTTCTTATTTTGTTTTTAAAAAAAATACATGTTTTGATATTTTCAAGGGTGAATAGGTGGTTATGTATTGGTGGCACAAATACAAGCTCATTCTCTGAGAGTAATAGTTACAGAATAGAATGTTTTGGAATATCTATGGACTTAACTGAGTTGGGCCTAAAACTTGAAGGACAAGTATGTATGTGTGTGTGTGTGTGTGTGTGTGTGTGTGTGTGTGTGTGTGTGTGTGTGTGTGTGTGTGTGTGTGTGTGTGTGTGTGTGTGTGTGCCTGTGTTTCTAGCATGTGGTGTGTGTGTGTGTGTGTGTGTGTGTGTGTGTGTGTGTGTGTGTGTGTGTGTGTGTGTGTGTGTGTGTGTGTGTGTGTGTGTGACGCTTCAGAGCTAACAGACCAACTAACTACATACTTCTTTGTTAGTCCTTACATATTTGTCTAATTCATCCCCATGTTCATGGTGTAACCATGGACATCAGCTCTTATAAAATTTTGTCATTTCCATACCTTACATCTTGGTTTGAATTTGTGTATACAATGAAAAAAAGAAAAAGAAAAAAAAAAGAAAAAAAAAGAAAAAAAAAAAGAAAGTAAATATATATATTAGCAGCATATACCCGGCGTTGTCCGGCCAATGTCAACATGAAACATTTAGAAGTCACTCAAATATTTTCCTGCCTACTTGCAGACCACACACCAACTATGATTTCATTTTTCAGTCAAAATAACTTCCTGTGGTTGTGGCTATGGCATAACTGCACCCATTGACATGCCCACATGCATTTAATGATGCTCACCCGGATTCTTATAGAGCACATGCCAAATTCAGCACAGGAAAAGGAAGAGGTGTGGCTAGGTGGGACCCAGCCCATGTTACTCCGAGGGTGAAGTTGTATAAGCATACCAAGTTGTAAATCTGTAGATCCAAGGGTTTCTGGTAAAAATACCATTTTTGGGGGCTTTCCCCCCCCCCCCCCCCCCACCCACCGTTATCATGGTAACCATTTGCCGAAATTTTTAGCCCATGTTTTAAGTTGGGTCAAAACCTATCATCATGCCAAGTTTCAGAGAAATCCACTGACTGGTTTGGCCGGAATGATGGTACAAACATATAGACAGAGAGACATCTCCTTTTATATATATATATATATATATATATATATATATATACTACACACACATTTACACCAACTAACTGAACATGTAACTTTCGATTACAGTACACATAAAGTACACTCACCTTGCAACGAGTAAGCAATGATCTTACCAGGGATGACTTATGGTCAGAATCTTCCACCACAATCCAAATAAAATTAGGAACATTTTCGATTGTATAACACAAACTAGTCAAGTCCACCTTCTGTGTGAGTCTGTTGTATGTTGGGGTAATGGCGAATATACTAACATTATTACTGAAATTAGTCACTTTCAATTCATTAAATTCTATCTCCGGATATGTTGAGTGAAGGGTATAGGGTGGTGTAGTGAATTTTGGATTATATGCTGCAGAGGATGGAACAGAAGGTCATACAATGCAACATGAAGATCCTCAAGAAGGGGGGAGGGGAGAAGTCATAGTTACCATGGCAATACTGACATTAAAATATTCATTAGTTAGCCATACAGTACAACTGAAATGTGTGGTAATACAGTACACAGAAAAATATATTTCCACATAAACTGCATAGTTGAGCATAGATATCACAAACTCTTCTCCAGTGACCCCCTTTATTTTCCACATATATCAATTCACTTTCAACAGAGTTCAAGAAAATCAGCATCACATAATGAAAAACAGAGCACAAGTCACCGTATATGTACATAATGTGCAACTGTTCTCCCACCATCAACCAATCATATTCCTCTATTTCAGCTAATCAACTACAACAATCAACAATAATACAACCTGTCCCTAACATCCATAAAAACACATAACCGACATGATGCGATACAATCAATAGTAATTCTAATAGTATTCTTAATAATAACACCACTAAAAGGTTCCTATAATTTCTTTTCTCTTGGCTCCGTCACAATTGATGCATTTAAATGTGTCACTTTTAATGATTCATTTCAAAACACAATACAACAAGCAAACATAGTTTTAACATGTGACTAAATCAAAGTGTTTTTTTTAGAAGTACCATTTTAAAATATTTTGCCTTACTCACAAAGAGGTGTGGCCAGATGGGACCCACCCCATGATATTCACAGAGTATAGTTGTGTTTGCATGCCAAAGTTTTAGGCCTGTAGATCCTTTTTTTTTCTGGAAAAATACCATTTTATGGCTTTTTTTTTGGAATACAGAAAGGGGTGTGGTCATATAGATATGCCTATGACATTCCCCTGGTGACACTGATTTTTAAAAAATATATGGGTTTGTAGGTCTAACTTCAACCATTCAAGCATGAGTCACAGATACACAGACAGACAGATAGAAAAAGACTATTCGTACTTTAAAATATAGATTATTACAAATGCAATTCGTTTGTGAGTGACCATCTGGTGTGGTACGACTTCAATAACAGTCTGTGGTTGACACCCCAAAAATCTGGGGGATAGTACTAACTAATTAGCTACTGGCAGTCCCCCAGATCCCTATTCCATCCAATCGATAGATAACTACTACATATCAGCTGTCAAATGTAGATGATTATAGAATAATAAGTTTCTATTATACTAAGCATCACGATAACTAATACTGTTGCTATCAATTGCTCAAAATTCCTTTTCCAGGCACGATCCACCCAATCTTGGAATTCCTCTATGACTCTCTATAGCTTGTAATGTATTTAGTTATATCATCCTTGCCAAGTTTCCAATACACATGTACCGCAGTCAGCCAAGACTAGTATCACATGCACTCCAGGAAATGGTGTATACTTTCATATAGAGTTGTAGAGTTAGATCTAGCATGAATTAAATCATACTGCACTAATATTAGTAGCTAAATTTAAAAAGAAATTGGGAAAAAGAAGTTACTATATGAAACTGCATGAAGTACAAATTACACTAGGTTTCCTGGGTGGTCCACTATACTATTAGCACTCATGTCACCATATTAGGTAATTTGGGTAGCCAACAGAATAAGATTGTAAGCATTGCTGTGACTGGAATAAGATTGTAACTGCATGAAGTACAAATTACACATAGGTTTCCTGGGTGGTCCACTATACTATTAGCACTCATGTCACCATATTAGGTAATTTGGGTAGCCAACAGAATAAGATTGTAAGCATTGCTGTGACTGGAATAAGATTGTAACTGCATGAAGTACAAATTACACATAGGTTTCCTGGGTGGTCCACTATACTATTAGCACTCATGTCACCATATTAGGTAATTTGGGTAGCCAACAGACAGGTTACAACAAGAAATTGTTCAAAGCAACTTGTGGAAAAAGTAAGAAAACAGAGGAACTATTCAAAGTAAATCTGGAAAAAAAAAACAAAAAAAAACAGAGAGACATACTAGACTCACCGTTTTTGTTATGGAATAAGATTGTAAGCATTGCTGTGACTGCGTTAGACACCACCAAAAAGAATGCTGTAGAAAGCTTCATGACGCTGAGACTCTCCTGGAATAGGAAAGGATCATTTCTGCTGGGGCTTTACATCCGAGATCAGGAAGAAGACGGGTGAGGACCTGGAAGTAGATCTAGAAACCGACTCTTTCAGTATTCCTGGATCCAGGAAATATTAAAAACCCCCAGCGGAACTGCTTGGGGTTCAGTGGGTAAAGGGTCTAGCTAGCGGAGACTAATTAACAAGTTGCAAATAATTTCTATAATATTTATGGAAATATAGCGTTTAGGCCACCTAAAATAATTGTTCAGACCGGTTAGATGTGGTTAAAGTGTGGCATGATTTACAACTTTGGGTTTGACTCCATTAGTAACCACTGCCCAATTCTAAAAATTCTACTCATTATTCTAATTTTCAGACATCATTCCCAACATTATTCTCAACATAAAAGTAAATTTAGTTCATTATTGTTAAAATAGATTCATTATTTATTCTATTGCAACATAATCAATACTTCAATTATAAAATATTCACCTATTATTCTAATAGAGTCATCAATTATTATAAAATATTCACCATTATTCCAACTAGCACACAATTGCTGCCTTGTGGCATTGCTTGCTAGGCCCACCTTTTGTGATCACGAAATAGTCTTAAGGAAGAACATGTCCTATGGGAGAACATGTCTTTCAGGATGATATGTCTTATGAGAGCATAAGTCATGCTTTTTAGGAGGAATCATCTTATGGGAGGTTATGTATTGGTGGAGTGCATGTCTTCGGGATGGCATGTCTTAAAATATGTTGTGTTCTACTGGAAGACATGTCTTACTGGAGGACATGCTCTTCTTGAGGGTATGTATTATAGGAGGGCATGTTTTGCTGTTCAAGATGTCTTACGTTATACTGTAGGGTATGTCTTATAGGAAGCCATGTACTACATGAGGGCATGTGTAACAGTTGGACATGTTTTCTAGGAGTACATGTGGTATGAGTGGACATGCACATTATTGAAATACATGATTTAAAGTGGGATATGTTTTACTGGAAGGCATGTCTAACATGAGGACATGTTTTATAGGATGGCATGTTATGCAGGAGGACATGCATTACTGGAAGACATGTGGTAGTGGTGGTCATGTCTTACATGAGAATATATGTTAGGGGAGGACATGTCTAATAGGTGGGCATGTCTTACAGGTCTGTGTGGAAGCTGCAACCATTTAAGCTGCTGTGAGTTTAGGCAATTTGTGTTTTTTTTTTCTCCAGTAAATTTTTTTCTCCAGTAAATTTTTTTCTCCTCTGATACATGCTTTCTAAGGATTTATTGTTTTAAATGTTTTTCTAGGGTATGTAGGGTTTTTTGTGGTTAAATTGTAGTTTTATTACTGGAGGACAAGTGGTAGTGGTGGTCATGTCTATTATGAGAATATCTCTTATGGGAGGACATGTCCAGTAGGTGGGCATGTCTTACAGGTCCATGCAGAAGCTGCAACCATTGAAGTTTAAAAGGGGGGTGTGTCTCTCCCCCCACCCCCCTTTTTTTTTGTGGCTCTGAGACATGCTTTCCAAGGATTTATTGTTTGAAATTTTCTTGTTGGGTATGTAGGTTTATTTTTGTGGTCTGCTTGGTTGCTTGACAAATATCCCCTCAACTGTGGTTTGAATGCACCAGCTTTAAAGTTGTAGTTGGAATGAACCAGACAATGGTGATAGGAGATCCAGCTGTTACCACACATCACTAAAATTGGTTTGAAATCTTTGCATGATTAATTTTGGCACAAGCCTCTTAAGGCATTCCGTTTGGTTTCATCTAATCTCACTGAAATAGTCTCAATCCTATTCTTCCACAAAAGCGGTGAGTCCCATTTGTGCTCAGTGCATTTCCCACATTCTGTTTATCAATTCTTTGAACAATTTTTTAACTTGTGTGTCAGCTATTCAAACTCTGGTTTGTCTGAATATTTATAATTGTGTCCTAACTTTTGGGATTAGTATCATATACTGTGGGACAGATCAGAGTTAGCATGGCACATTGTGATACAAGTAGGAATGGTGAGTAAGAGGTAGAAATGTTTGGCAGTCAGTCTGTGACACTTCCATGCACAGATCTTGGCCAAGTATTTCCCTGATGTATTCCTATATTAACTAGATGGGGTGCACTGTGATAATATATTTCTTTCTTCTTTTTTTTTTTTTTTTTCAATGTAAGGAATATAAAGATATCTATTCCATGGCCTGATGGAGAATCTGAATTGGTCTTATTCGGTGGAAAGTTTATGGTTCAAGTCCTTTTAAAAAAATCCCTCTTTTTCTTCTCCCACTCTCTGACCCCAAAATTGATGTGGCACTACAACCATGACAACAAGTGAAGTCAACACAACACAACTAAATACAACATGCACATAGTCTCCACTCAACTGGACACACACACACACACCATAGGAAGTGCAATCCTAATTGTCTGCATTGTCTATTACCTTTACAGTAGCTTCCTCTACACCCACACACTTGGATACTTACTAATCCTCTCACTCAGTGACTTATACATCCAATGACTTGCCCTATTCCCCTCAGTAATCTACAATGCAATAAAGCAGTTCTATGCCCTCAGTAATCTACAATGCAATAAAGCAGTTCTATGCCCTCAGTAATCTACAATGCAATAAAGCAGTTCTATGCCCTCAGTAATCTACAATGCAATAAAGCAGTTCTATGTTGCATACTCTCCATTTCTACAGCTGTCTTCAATGCAATGAACACAACGTCCCCCCAGAAGTTCAGCATCAGATTTCAATGCAGTTAATACTATCAAGCTGTCAAGAGTGTGCTATGCTAGCTAAAATAGACTTAATTATTTGCCATATATGAATTCTTAACTATATGAATCTTGAGCTTCTGCTTCCCACTGTGGTCACGGGATAATATTCCCTACTACATTTTGATGGTTGGAGAATGCCTATACTTTCCATCACTTCCCCTGGTGTTTCATTGTTATTTTTTTGTAGCTAAGACATTAGTGAGCCCTTCTGCACAGTTGGCAGCACTGCCCTTAGTTAGCGGGACAGCCTGAGAGTTCATGGAGAACTATTTTTCTGCAATCAGTCTTCAGTTGACCAGTTTGTATCTGACAGTGTGCAGTCCAAGGAGGTGTCTGCTGTAAGGATATGGAGTTTCTTTCTTGTATGTGTGTGGACTGTATATATAATGTATTGGTAATGGTCCAAACGAAACAACAGTACCATTTGGTTCATTCCCATTGTAGTGGCATGTATTCATATTGATTGCTCTTTCATTTGCATTTTAACTGGTTGGTCTTCTATATCTGCAATTGTTTTGTTACTACTGTGAAGAAATATCACCTTCACATTCTTTTCTTGGCTTAAGCCCTGTCCACACTGCACAATAAAATCAGTTTACTCGTGTTTGGAATGGGTTTCACACATCCACATTACACCTGGTTTCATAAAATAGGCCCATAAATAAATTGATGTTTATCATATCTGACTTTGTTGGCAGTCAGTTTTATTCTGTTTAGGAAACCATGATAAGTCTGTATACTGTGCTGGTAATCCACTAGTGCCATGATTGCTTGAGGGCCACATGTCGACTACCTTCATGTGGTGTGGGTCGTAATTACCTTCAATATCATTTTGATAGAGAGGGGAAACTAAAGTTGACAAAGAATGAAAATGGATAAGAAGGAAGAAAGAGAAAAGAAGAAGAGAAATCCATACATCTGGGCTAGAGTTCAGATGATCTTACTTTTATACATTCTGCTGAGACTGGCAGGCCTTTGAAGGGGCTCTTAGCCAAGACCTTGTGACACTAGCTGCATATATCTAGACTTAGGGGCTAAAGATCAGTTGGTCAAAAAATGGTGTCGGCTGCCTTCCATCTGAACAACAGGGAGGCAGGTCATAAGCTCAATGTTTCAATGGACGGAAAATGCTTGTCCTTCACACCAGGTACTAACATACCTGGTGTGAAACTGGACAGACCTTGAGTCACTGTGTGGAAAACTAACTTCATGCTTGGCCCTTATGAGGCGGCTTGCCGGATTGAGATGGGGAGCCAATGTAGCTGTTCGAGGAACAGCTGCCTTGGCCCTTGTGTACTCAATAGCAGAGTACTGTGCACCTGTCTGGTGTTGCAATGTACACACCCACATCATTGATACGGCAATTAATGACACACTACACGTAGTGACTGGATACCTGCGTCCCACACCATTGGACAACCTTCCCATCCTTGCAGGCATCCAACCTGCTGAGCTTCGCCGAAGGCAGGCCATGCTATCTCTCAGTTGCTGGGCTCTTGTATCAGACCATCTGCTTTACCACAAGCTAGCAGATCCTGCCAAGCAGCCTCGGCTAACTAATAAACTTTATAAACGATTAATAATAATAATAATTGCTTGATGTATGTCAGGCACACATATATAATTTGTAATTCTCTTGTATTTTCATCTGCTTGATCCTAGCTCTTCAGTTCCCCTTTAGTGGTTTGGCTGGTGTTGTGATTTGAAATATCAGCTGGTAGAAGTATTTATGTAACTATTAAGCCTTTTCAATTCAAAATGTGTTTCGTGAATTTTTAAAAAAAATTTTTTTGTGCCAATTTTGTAGGTGTGTAACGATTTTCTAGCTGGTAACATGCTTAGAAGTTCTGGCAGATTCAAGGCACTTGACGAAACAGCTGTCTTTGGATATTGCTGTTGGCATGAGTTTCCAGGGAAATTCATCAACCTGAAGTATGGAGAGAGGTGAGAAGTAAAATGTTATAAATATCAGCACTGCAGTACCATCAGTTTATATTCGATCAACTGACTAGGATGTAGTGCTGGTATTGGTTGTTGTTGACGGCTGGTTCACACAGGTCATTATAACTGGTTGACCCTTGCACCACAGACTGTAGACCCAGCAAGGTACTGTACTGCAACAATTATTATTAACTTTGATCCAGAATTATCCCATAGAGCTTTGTGCAGGCTGTGTGGGAAAGTTGTGTTGGATGGGCAGGCAATGTACAGTTCTTTCTGTTTTCATGGAATAACTTCACAAATAATATTTATTTTCACAATCTTTGATGATTTCTTTACTGACATATAGTTCACTGATATTGACCATATGACCATCACGTAGCTGTCATAGTTACACTATTTGTGCGTCATCAAAGTACATGTTTTTATTCACCCCTTTCCAAATAGAGCTAAATAGCCTAATTGTTTTAATGATCTTAGTATGAATAATTTTTGACTTCTATTACGTTGGCATATGCTGTTTGGATGTTAGAGAACATCCTGAAACATTGCCCAAAACAGTCTGAAGAGTTTGTTATGTATGACATTGCCTACACTTTGGTCAGCCATTTTAAGGTATTCATTGTATCATTCTGGTATTTTGTTGTGCCTAATGTATATATATATATGTGTGTGTGTTTTAGGCACATCAAAGATTGGATATCCTTAATGGTGCCCACATTTGCCTGCCAACGTTTCATTCATATGGCCATAAAGCTTCTGGTCAGGTACTTTCTATGTCGGAGATGAATATTCTGTTCAATATAGCATAAGCTTTCTTGTCATACTAAGGTCCTCTTTGGTCCAAGAAGGTGTGATGGCATCGTCTTAAGTGATGATGAGACTATGCAATGACTGTGGTCATATCTACACCGTTTTGGATGAATGATGAAGGAGATGAGACCTGTCTATCGCAGTGATGTATTAATGAGTGCACTTATTTTTCATGGCATGTGGACCAAAGAGAAACTTGGTATGTGTATGTTAGAATTGTCACTGATTCAAGTCTATATGATGCCTATGACTATGGATTATTTTAGTTTTTATGTATGTTTATATTATTATATTAAAAAAAGAAAAGAAACATTTTTACTGGTTTAAAAATTTAAAAAAATCATTATTCAGTTTCACTTCTTATACGCTGGGACAGAGCAATGAAGACAAAATTAATTGCTGAAGAAACCCTTTACCAGCTCATGCCACTTCCGTATCATGGTACTTCTTTATATAGTAGTCACTAGCCGCATATACCCGGTGTTGCCCAGCCAATATAGGCTAAAATCCGGTAGTTACATAGTCAGTTATATATATATATATATTAGAAGACCTATGTAACTATGTAACTGACTATTTTTTTGGCTTTTTCTCATTACCATGGTAACCATTTTGTGAAATTTTTAGTCCATGTTTTAAGTTGGGTCAAAACCTATCATCATGTCGAGTTTCAGAGAAATCCACCTACCGGTTTGGCCGGAATGATGGTACAAACATACGGATGGAGAGACAGACAGACAGACAGACAAATTCTATTTTTTCCCAGACATGCTACCTGGCATAAAACCATCTCAGGGTGGGTCTCCTCCATCCCTAAAAGTTTGGTCAAAATCTAAGAGAGGGATTTTGAGAAACGGACGAACATAGTTACATAGTCAGTTACATAGTTACATAGGTCTTCTAATATATATATATATATATATATATATAGATTGTACATTCATACCTATTTGTACATAGCTATTTGTACTTAGCTACAATTGGTAGTCACCAAATGCAGAATAATGTCATCTTTTACTTGTTAGCACTGAAACTGTATTAGTGACAAGTCCCAGGGCCAGAACTCTTGCAACTTTTTATTTATAGCATTACTACAGTAGTCAAGACAAGTTATTGTTGTAATTGTTTGTTATATAAAAGGGAAAAATTGGATTTACTAATGATTAGTGAGAGTGAGGTGGATGATGTACGAGTATGTCTTCTGTATACCATTTAGAGATTGAAGTCAAAGTAAGGCAATAGCTGAGTAATGAAGCTGCTAGTTGCAGAAGCATTCCAATGAGATCAAGTAAGTTAGATTTCATGGTAAACATAAGTATTAATATTTTATTTATTGTTCTATTTCCAATAGAACCACTTCAGTGGCAAGCTACATACTATCAGTTACTTCAAAAGTTTTATTCTCTGAGGTTAGTTGTCCTTGAAGATTAAGTGTAAACTACTGCCAAGCACACAATACCCACTTGTCTGTAGTTAAGTGGTTCCTCATGCTTGTATTGTAACATTCTATTTTTGTATGGGCATGTGTGCATATGGGCATGTGTGCATATGGGCATGCATGTGTATTGCATTTTATTTATTGTATTTGATGCATTGTTAGGAATGGACCGGGTTCAAGTACTAGTGATGGAACTCACATCAATCAAATTGCATTGTAAATAACCAGTTATGTTATTTGTTTTGGTCTATTTTCCAGATTGGATTCGAGCATCCTTGAGATCGAGAGAAAGCACTCCATTCCCCGCAGGTAGCTTACAACTGATAAAGAGTACCAAGATTGTGAATATTCCATCTTGTTCAGCAAGAAGGATCAGCTGCTGCTTCATATTTGGAAAGCTGGTCAGAGGAGAATGTTCCTACTCAAGCTGATTAAGAAGTATGCAAACTGTGAGGAATTCCTTTACAGTGGAGTCTCCCATGGTGGATAATAAGCAGACAACATGCACTTAGACAAACAAAATTTCTCATGATTGGTGATGAAGCTTCCTCTGGAAGCCACCACTTCACACAAATGTACACTCTCATTTTGTTGTGATTGGTCTTAGCCAACTGAGTTTATTTAGGAAAATGCTTTAGAAGTTTGCAGTGCCATTCTCAGATTGTCCTTTCTTTGGAGGTTCCACTTTGTGTGCATTTAATATTGTAGCAACATCACTTTGTAATATTGTTACCATTGTAACCTGTCTTTTATTATAGATGATCAAAAGATAGCAAAGAAGCTATCATCCCAAGTCATGAAGAGTCAAAAGTGATAAAAATGTTGGTGGAGGAGTACAATGCATGTAGTGATGCTGATCACCTAACCTTGGTGGAATCATTTGACCCCACATACATAGGGTCCAGGCTTCAGGAGTGTGGCATCTTCTCTGTTACTCTTGCTTCTGGAGAGCAGAGAGATATCTTGATTCCTTCTTATCAATGTCTCGCAGCAAGGAGGAGATAATCATGCTAGAGTAAGAAATGACAAATATGTTGTCATACTATAAGAAGAGGAAGGAGATTTTGATGAGGGAGATTGAGAGTAGAGGACTGAGTGTGGATGCAAAGAGTCGAGGTGGATGTGCACTGCTACAAGTGCTATTGGGGAAAAATGATGTTCTACAAGAAAAAAGTAGCCATGTGTTCAAAGTCATGTCAACTAAAAACATTCAAAACACTTCTTTGGATGGTGACAGTGATGACAGTTGTAACACTTTAAGTGAAGAGTATTAATATTTAGATTTTGTTTTTCCTTCATTTTAAATGATGATTGCATTTCTTCTGAAATTTGGTAATATTTACAATTAGGAGATAAATGTGATGTGATAAGATGATAGACAATGTAGTTAATCTTATTAATGATACAATATTTGCCATGCAGATGGACATAAAGGCAAAAGTTAACACAAGCATCATAAAGTAATGATGCCACTACATAGCTTGTATCAGTAGTGAAATCTATCCCCTGAATTTTAGGTAAAAAGCCATTAATCATTTGCAGACCTTTCTTGGACTTCATAGACTAATTACTAAACTAAACAGTTACTTTATGCACACTGACACTTGCTTTGGTATGTATTCTTGAACTATTTTGCTGTTTTGCTAATTTAAGGATATTTTTTTTGAGCAATTATAATTTGAGCATGTAAATATGCAGACATATAACATGCAGACCATATCAACTTTATTCTCTGTTGTTCCCATTTGTTCTTTATGTGGATAATTAGATGACATTGAATCTAACTGGGTTTGGACAGATCATGGATTACCATTCTACACAATCTATCAGAAAACATGGATGATGCTCCCAAGGTTCCGCAAACCCCCCCCCCCCCCCCCCCCACCCCTTAGGATAATTTTGAAGCTAGATGCTCTCATATATTTTAGTGAGTTTGAGGCAGCCAGCCAGCCAGACTGTGATTGCATGTGCTCTATATTTATAAACTGTGCTGTTTTGCACCATCCTACATGTCATCTTACCTTTGGTTCCCCCTAAATATGAAATATGAAACATAATATATGCATGCATATATTACAAATTATTGATCAGTTCAATGTGGAATCGATATGCAATTCACGGTGAATATTTCAAATGCAGTTATCAAAGAACGAGTCAAATGCACAAGAAATAACACTAATTTATGAACTCAGATATCTTCTATATTTGACAATTTGTTTACCTGTACATATGCATATTTGCTCTGTCATCCCACAAACCTGGACCAATCATCCAGAAATTTCCAGGGGTTGCTCACAGGATCACCCACCATTTAGGGGAAATGTGGTTAGGGCTAGGGCATAGGTCCATTGAATAGAATTTCCTATTCATGGGTAACCAAACTATTGTTTCTATACAGTAAACAATTTTTTACAATCAATTCTTCACAAAAGCGTGTCAATGTACCCCAACATTAGAAGTGTTCCTAGACCTATGTGCCACAGGTAATTATCATGATATTCTCTTTAATTGATCCCAATCAAAAGATTACTTCTAGAGGAAGTTGTTCATAAATCACACAAGAAGTCCAAAAAGACTATATCCACATCAGACCTGCAACTATAACACTCACAACCCCCCCCCCCCCCACCTCTCTAAATACACATGGAGATGTTTTGTCAGTTTTGACTTAAAAAAGTGACAAAGTCAGATTTTGAACAGATCGTATCTTGATAGTAGCACCAAAACTTTGGCATGCATTAGTGGAGAGTTCAACGAATAACCCCTCCCCCCTTCACTTGGCATTTTACACTAGTTTAACAAGAATCATGCATTTGGTACATGTAAATGAAGAAATAGCATATGTATACAATGAAACAAATAGCATACATAATGAAACAAATAGCATACATAATGAAACAAATAGCATACATAATGAAACAAATAGCATACATAATGAAACAAATAGCATACATAATGAAACAAATAGCATACATAATCAAATCAATAGCATACATAATGAAACAAATAGCATACATAATGAAACAAATAGCATACATAATCAAATCAATAGCATACATAATGAAACAAATAGCATACATAATCAAATCAATAGCATACATAATGAAACAAATAGCATACATAATCAAATCAATAGCATATATAATCAAATAAATAGTATACATAATAAAAGAAATTAGCATACATAATCAAATAAATAGCACACAATCAAATAAATAATATACATAATGAAAACAATAGTACATGTAATGAAATAAAGAGCATACATAATCAAACAAATAGCATACACAATCATTGCTCTTCCGAAGTACATACTTCGGTGGAATTCAATACAGGTGGAGGGTTACCTGTGAAAAATATCAAATATCATACACAAGTCATTGTACAGTATGAATGCAACTAACCTGGAATGCTTATGGAACGAATGTAATCCACCACTGTTGGAGTTATGCAGCAAGCACAGTTGGTGGTATATGCTGCTTGAATGTTGTCTTCAAAATACCCTAGAGCAATGGCTCTAAATCCAAGTTCTTCAAGATATTTCATCTAAACATACACACACACACCACGCGATCATTTCCGCATTAATAATAGAGAGATATTGTAATATTTGTTTACATATTTGAAGTAAAACAAGGTTTCGACAGTGTTCTAACAAGTTCATACTCAAAGATAATTCTTTCCATACTGAGCTACTAATCTTCCATTGCTAGGTGCTGTATGCAGATTCCACTTCCACCTGAACATGCTACTAATACCATTTAACACACACACACACACACACACACACACACACACACACACACACACACACACACACACACACACACACACACACACACACTTAGAACTTAGAACTTAGAAGCTGCCCATGGTACGAAGTACCATGATGGCAGTGTCCTGGATGAATCCAGGACCAATGGCAATAAACTTAGCTTATGATGGCATCACACAGAAATGTTGGTGTCTGGTCAGATCTCCTTGTCTTCGAAATTTCCTTCCACAGGCACAACTAAGTGTTCTTAATTCAGATTGCTTGTTAGCTGAACAGGTGTTCCATTGCCTGGATGTTGAAATTTTCTCTACACCATCTAAACACAGATGAAACCACCCCTTCCTGTCCGGGCACAACTCATACCATCTATCATACACACCAATTGCCTGCAAATCCACTTTCAGAACATCCCTCCACCTCTTCTTTGCCCCGTGGTTTGGTCTCTTCAAGTTAAGCTCCCCAAACAACAATCTATTTGGAAGCCTTTCTTCATCCATGCAACCCACATGACCCAGCCATCTTAAACGCTGCTCCAGAATGATATCAGAGATGGAGTGCTGCAAGCCAAACCTATATGATAGGCTATGAGATGTTAATCTTTCATTCCATTGTTGGTACCTCGTCACACCCAGGATTGTCCGAATACAACGGTTATGAAAAGAATTCAAACGTCTTGTATGCACAGCCTTCATTGTCCAAGTTTCAGCTCCATACAGTAATACAGCTAGAACAACTGCCCTATACACTGCTCTCTTTGTGGCCAATGAGAGGTCTTTGTTCTTAAATACTGGCACCCTCAAACATCCAAATGCTCTAGCTGCTCTAGCAATTCTTCTAGTCACCTCACTAGTGATCTCCCCATCTCTTGAGATGTTAGCACCCAAGTATGTGAAGTCCTGGACTACATCCACAGAGCCACCCTCCACCTGCACTGGTCTGACATCACTCTCATTCAATCCCTCACCAACAACCATCCCTTTTGTCTTCTCAGTACTCACAGTCAGCCCCCATTCACTGGCCACTTTTACAAACTCTGCTGCTACTGACTCAAAACTATCCCGAGAGGTTGCATACAATGCCACATCATCAGCAAACTGGGACTCAGTTACTCTCATCTCACTCAATCTAGACTTAGCTGTGCGGTCCCCAACCAACTTCCTACCATGCTTATATAACACACTCACTCCTGCACCACTACTCCTATTGCGCCAATCAGCCACCATAGCACTGAAGTAGATATTAAATAATGTGGGTGCCAGGGTACATCCCTGCCGTAAACCATTCCGGACCTCAAACCTATCAGTTACAGTCGAACCCACTCTAACCTCAGCATGCATCCCCTCATGGAAAGATTTCACAACATTCAACATTTTTTCTGGCACACCATACTTCTCTAGGACCTTCCATAGGGCTTGCCTGGGCACTGAATCATAAGCCTTCCTCAAGTCTACAAACAACATATACAATGATTCACCATGTTCCCTCGCTTTCTCCACAAGCTGTCTAGCAACAAAAATCATGTCTGCACAACCACGTCCTTTCCTGAACCCACTCTGTGACTCTGGCAGAATTTTTCCAGCAATCACTTGCAATCTTCCCTGTACAATTCTACCTAGTACCTTCCCTACCACATCCAACAAACTTATTCCACGCCAATAGTCACACTGCTTCAGGTCACCTTTCTTTGGGATTGGAACAACTACTGCGTCCTGCCAGTCTCTCACCACTTTACCTTCTTCCCACACCTTCTGCATCACCTCCAGCATTCTATCCCACAGATCTACACCACCATGGAGGATTAGTTCAGGAAGGACACCAGACTTTCCTCCTGCCTTTCTCATCTTCAATTTGGTTAGAGCCTGCATCAATTCCTCTTCAGTTGGTGGCATATCCAAATCCAAGTGTGGTGGGAGTAGTGGCAGAGTGTCAATCACTTCATCATTGAATGCGCAGGGTATGTTAAGTATCTTTACAAAATGCTGATGCCATCTGGCTCTTACCTCCTCGGGACCCTGAGTCAAACTTCCATTTTCTTTCATGACAGCAGTGGGTCTTGTTGGTCTTCTTCCAGCATGAGCCAGCTGCAACTTCCTGATACTCTTCCACCTTGTGCAACCATCCTTTTTTGCAGCTTCCCCCTCCTTGGCAACCCTGCATATCCATTCTTCCTTAGCATTGTCCACTGCAACCTTTACCTTTCTCTGATGTCTCCTAAACTCTTTCCGGTTGGCTGAAGTATTGCACTGTATCATCCTCAGGTGAGCATCATCCTTGGCTTTGATCAGAGGTGACAACAACTCCTCACTATCCTCAAACCAGTCTGGTTGCTTCCTCTTCCCTCTACCAACTACTTCCTCTGCAGCTGACACAATACAAGACTTCAGAGCATCCCAGTTGCACTCGATGGAATCTCCAGCTCTGAGTGGTCTAGCCAGCAAATGTTGCTCCAACACTTCACGGTATTCATCCCTCTTGGCAGGGGTTTTCAGTTTATGGATGGCAAAAGGCAAAGAAATCTTCTCTTTTCTTTTGGCAGAATGAGGAACAGTAACCTTTAGCTTAGCTCTTACAAGCTTATGGTCAGTCCAGCAGTTTGCTCCCCTCATCACCTGCACATCTCTGCAAACAACTCTCTGTTCAGCCCTCATCACGACAAAGTCTATCATGTGACATTTCTTTGTTGCTGGGTGTGTCCAAGTTCCTTGATAGATTTTCTTCTTTTGGAACCAGGTATTCATGATTGAGAACTGATTTAGTGCACAGAATTCCAAAAATTCCTTGCCCACAAAATTACGCTCACTCAAGCCATGCTTCCCTATAACACCTTGCCATAGATTATTCCCTGTGTCCAACATACCCACCCTAGCATTGAAATCACCCAGCATAACAAGGATATCATTACATGGAATCCTATCTATTGTATCCTGCAAATCATCATAAAATTTGAGCTTAATGGTTGGAGGTGCCTTAGCTGTGGGTGCGTAAGCACACACTACTGATACATAAGTGCCTGATGCCTTTCCAGACCATCCTCCCTTTTTCTTTCCTGTGTGTACCCACTTCAATCTAGCTGATATTATTCTGGAACTAACTGCTTCCCACACCTCCCCTGCATTTTTCCATGCCAGTGTAGCCTTTTCGTCCAATGCTATTCCAACACCCTCATTCCTACTAGCTCTTTCCTGATCCCCTGGCAGAGGACGACCAGAATGCAGAAAGGTATATCTACCCACTGGCCACACATCCTTTCCAAACCACTTTGTCTCTTGGATTCCTGCAACAGATACACCATATTTCCTCAATTCTCCCATTAACAAATCTATCTTCCTATCAATTTTCCCAGGCTTGCCACTATGGTTACCATGTTTAGCTACACCCATTATTTGCTTCCTACAGATCCGCTCATCACCTGAACACTCTACTAAAGTACGGACATTCCAGGTAGCTACTACTAAACTATTTCTATTTCTCTTTGATTTCTGCTTCACGTTCTGATCTTTTGTCACAAAGCTGTTCTTTATTACCATTCTCTTGTGCTGAACTTTCTTAACTTTGGTTCGCAACACCAAAGAAAGTGAACTGCTATCAAAATCTGGACTACTCCACACGATTATAGACAGCTGCTTGTCAAGACTAGCCCCAAATGTTTATAACAAATGAGGTACTTGACTAGTTGGTAGGGTTTGTAGATAATACAGGTAAAACAAATGCAGTGGTAAATGAAATTAACTTATATACAAACCTAGTGCTAAATGAAATTAACTTATATTTGTAAAATGAAATGACAAGGTTAAAGTTCTGAATTGAACTTTACTTATAATAACTAGTACAATTTGGTGAGAGATAAATATAGCAATCATTAAAAAATTCAAAAAAAAAATTTTTTTTCCTTTTTTTTTTTTTTGTGCTGAACTTTCTTATCTTTGGTTTGAAACACCAAACAAAGTGAATTATTATTAAAATCTGGACAACTCCACAGATTATAGACAGCTGTCTGTCAAGATTTAGCAACAAATGTTTACAACAAATGTGTTACCACGGTTACCACAATGAGTTACTTGACAAGTTGGTGAGGTACGTGGCAAGTTGGTAGGGTTTATAGATAATACAAGTAAACAAATGTAGTGATAAATGAAATTAACTTATATACAAAGTGCTAGTGTTAAATAAAATTAATTTATATAGTACTCACTAATGATACCTGTGCAAGTTTAAAATGATTTCTGTTGTTATGGAAGTAGCCACTTGAAAGAGAATTTTAAGACTAGAATTATTCAAATTTCGGACTACCAACAGACTTCCAATTAGTTAAGTACAAGTGAAAATATCTGTAGAATAAAATGAAAAGGTTAAACCAGTGCCAAATTAACTTAACTTATTATAACTAGTAGAACTTGGAGAGAGCCAAATATAGCAACCATTCAAAAGTTCGAAAATTTTTTTTTTCTTTTTTTTTTTTTCTTTTTTTTTTTTTACACACACACACACACACACACACACACACACACAGGCTACAAGCATGTGTGTGTATGAAACATCTACAACAGCAAAACAATGATCTCCTAAACAATGATTATCAGCTAGCAACATCCTATATATTATTTTCACTACGTCTCTGCCTGCATAACTGTCAAGAAAAACATTTGAACCGTGGGTCGTAGGACAGCGAATAAAACTTCATTCTGCTCCCTACATGGTCATAAGAGTGCAGAAGGCTTTCAAATTTCTTTAAAATGTCCAACTAAATAGTTAAGGTAAACTAAAGCCATTTCTTTTAGCAAATTGTGTTCCTGACGCAGATAAAAGGACATCAGCATATCCACCAACGCTCCCTGTTTTTAAAATGGTTGATAATGTAATTATACAATCCCCCCCCCATCTATTTTTTCATTTATACTCCTTTTCTTTTTCTTTTTCTTTTATTTTTATAAACATTATTACTGGTTTAAAATTTATTTATTGGTGGTTATAATTTAGTAATATTCTGGTACACATTCTATGAATTGGTGAAAGAAGACAAAATATTTTCATAATTTTAAAATTCTAGAAAATGAATACTGAAATCAACATCAAATATTAATCCAAATAATGGTTGCCATAATTACTAATGTTGATAAAAAAAAAGTGAACAAACTCATCTAAATCTTTTAAAATGCCATTACTCACCAAATGATCACTACTTTGAAGATACAAATGTACTGAATTCAAAAGGCATTCTCACCTGTTGACTCGTGGTACACCTTAATTTCATACCATGAACTAACCTGATTCTGAATCTTTTTGAAAGCTGATGCTCCAGCTCTGATCACTTCTCTAGCAGTCATTGCTGTACTATGACTCGAGTTCCTAGAAGAGAGTAACTGCTGCTTCTGGTTCTCATCTAATTGGCCATATGCTGCACTGGCAGCCTTGACAAACTGGCCTGCACCTCCACTCCTGATTGCCATCAACCCAGCTGCAGATTACTACAGGAAATGCAATTCAGATTTACAAGTGTATCACAGTCAACCAATATGCACATGCATGTAGCAAGTTCATATGCATGAGAGCATTAGGCTCACCTTCTGATGCACCATATTCCTTCTGGAAGACCTGCCAAGGGGTTGGCTTTGACTTTTTAGCAGTGGGGTAAACAGTTCCCTCAGCATTTCTTGCACGCTTCCTTCTATAATTTTTCTTCTTGATCCATCGCTGAAATGAGTATGACAGCAATAATAACAAAAAATCCTTTTGAGTTTCACTTATTGAGAGGACTTTTAAAAATTTTTTTATTTTTATTAACCCATATAAGGATGACCGACATTTTCTTGGCACATCCCCCCCTTCAAGCCATTAGCAACTTTTCCAAAAAAACGTCTGCCTAGGGATGTGTGAATGGTAGCTGGGCATGCTAGCACTATATCACACTAACCTGGGCATGCTAATACTATGTCACGCTAACCTGGGCATGCTAGCGCTATGCCACACTAACCTGGGCATGCTAGCACTATATCACGCTAACCTGGGCATGCTAGCACTGTATCATGCTAACCTGGGCATGCTAGCACTATATCACGCTAACCTGGGCATGCTAGCACTATATCACACTAACCTGGGCATGCTAGCGATATCACACTATCCTGGGCATGCTAGGGCTATATCACACTAACCTGGACACGCTAGCACTATATCACGCTAACCTGGACATGCTAGCACTATATCACGCTAACCTGGACATGCTAGCACTATATCACGCTAACCTGGACATGCTAGCACTATATCACGCTAACCTGGACATGCTAGCAATATCACACTATCCTGGGCATGCTAGCACTATATCACGCTAACCTGGGCATGCTAGCACTATATCACACTAACCTGGGCATGCTAGCACTATATCACACTAACCTGGGCATGCTAGCACTATACCATGCTAATCTAGGTACTTGGGTTTGCTGGTACTTGGGTTTGCTAGCACTTGGGTTTGCTAGCACTACATTCCACTAACTTGGTGAAGCAAGGATACTTCAAATATAGCCTTAAACACACTGGTAGTGTATTTATTTATTCTATTCTGTTATATTTATTTCCTGCTGCTAAGTTCACTAACCAGGGAGATATATAAGTCACTTGATCAAAAAAAAAAAAGGTGAATAAGTTTACATTATAAATAATGAAGGGTTCTTTTCCCTCCAGCTGTGAAACAAGTGTTGAAAATCAACCTTATGATACACCGTTGATTGCTATATGCTTTACCATACCTTTACTTGACTAGTGTTAAGTTTTGACTCCACGGCTACCTGTGCAATAAGAACGCCATGCTCTTTAGCCACTCCAGTCATGCCATTCCTAAATATTGCGTTCAGAGTAGATCTTTGGCTCTCACTGAATCTTTTATTGGGAGATGGGTCCTGGTAAGTCTCCTCAGAGTGAGAAGATAGGTCCTTTAGTTGAGGTGGACATACCTCCGCCATAATAGCGTAAAGCAGTGTCACCACAGTACTGGGAGTAAATGGTAAAAGGTCGGCAAGGTTCATAAAATAAACTATTTCCCCTACATTTTTAAACCGCCTACGGCAGTTCTCCCGAACCTTCACTTTAGTGTTTTTTTTTTTTATTTTTAGCACCAGGATCCGGTAAAGTGCCTGGCCTGTGAGACTAATCATGAAGCTTGCTACAGCTTTTTGTTTGCTTACTTCACATGTATTCACAGCTATATTCTCAATCTTATTCATTCAAGGGAGCGGTGAGTCTGGAATGGTATTTTCCCTTGGTATTTCTCACGGTTTGCCTTGACCAAATTTTTCCAACCCAGTGAGCGTGTCAGCAAACCAAATAAGGTTCAAGAGTGTTTGTTGATTTTTCTTTAGAAAAAATTCAATTGTCCCATTGGTGAGCAATGCCTCCCCCATCCAGAATATTATCTGAATATTTATAATTGTGCAGAAGGGCCTTACTTTGAGAGTTAGTATCAGATCTGCAAACCTTTCTCTATCATAATGCAAGGCCTGTATACAGGATTTACCATTCAAGAAATATAGAGGACTGCCCCTGGTTAATTTCAGTATAATTAGTACTGCATGTGTTTCATATAGTGCAGATTTTTTCCATTATAGGAATTGTATGGCTAATCTAATTAGACCTAACTTATATCACTCTAATTAATATACACCATTTTCTGGATTGCACACAGTTACTATTCTTAAGCCCTGTCCACACTAGAAATGGGTATCAGGCAGCACCCAGTTCCAAACATTTTCTTGCATCCACACTAGCATAGTGCTGAACCCGCTCCACATCGCCTGCATGGGATAACTAATTAGCTTGGCATATTAATTGGTTTACCTCTACCACGTATAGAAACATTCATCTACAAATCATCTTTCCAATTTCATTTTTAGGAATGATATTGAAGTCTTTGGAGCTGCAGTCATTTTCTTGACCCATTGCTAAATTAATAACACAGTTATCCTTTTATCGTAACAGAGGTTTTGTATTTGATCATGTTGCAAGATTAAGCCATTAGATTAAAGTATCTGTCTATTATGAGGCCTGGTAGTAGGACCAGCAATAGAACTATAGTAAATACCCAGTTGCTTATTGTATCCCTAAAGGGAACATAACTTACGCAGGTATTGACCTAGGTTCTTCAAAGAATTATTAAAAAAAATATGGAGAACTTGGAAAATTTCGTTGGAGTTTTAGCTCTATGACTTTTCAGTGCTTGGCTGTTTGGTGGGGAAACCTTTAAATACCTTTTCCTCCAAAAATTTAATTGCAGTCACTTTTAGCTGGCACTGGTCCTCCTGTTTGTAAACCTCTCACTTCTGGGGGCAAAGTCAAAGGGAATAGAGTTTAGTAGGAATAGTGAGTAAGAGGTAGGAATGTGGGGAGTCAGTCTGTGACACTTCCTGTGCACAAATCTTGGTCAAGTATTTCCCTGATGTATGCCTATGTTCACTAGATGGGGTGCACTGTGATTGTATATTTCTGAATTTCTTCAATGCAAGAAAGTAAGCAATTGTTGACACATTGGTTCATATAAAGACACCCACTCCATGACCTGATGGGGAAACTGCATTGGTCTTGTAAGTGGAAGGTATGTGATGGCAGGCTGATAAATGGGACTGTGGTGAATCCCATGATATGTCCAGCCTGGTAAGCAGCTCTTCCTATATGCTGCTTAAGCGTAGCCAAATGTTGGTGAGAGAGGCCCCAGTGAACTTGCTTTTCTTGAGAAGAATTTCTTTCTCAGCATAGATACTTAAAAAATGTTACAAAAAAAAAGAAGAAAAGAAAATTGCACTGAAATCAACAACAAAACTGAAATAAAAATTTTTTTTATCACTTTGTCTTTATTAAGTGTCAGCCTTAAGAGAAGCCAGCCAGAATTTGGAGGGAGGGACTTCAGTGATCTTGCTTTTCTTAAGAAGAGTTTCCTCCTTAGCTTATGATCACATCACAGCATGTACTTGTATAGAGCAACACAATGTATCCCCTTTCCCAGTGTCAATAGGTATTTCTGTTTCATTGTTTGAATAGTTGTGCAATATTTGTAGAAGGTGTCTTTAAAATATGAAGTAATTTGGATGATCCATTGTTGAATTATAGTGGATTTGAGGAAGATGTGCATTGTCAGCCATGTTGATTTCCAAGAACAAAAGTGATTACCTGTTAATGTGGATTTCCTTGTGTATGCATTATAATCATTCTAATTAATGCTAATCAACATGAAGTAGGTGGCATAAATTTTCACTAGCATAAATTTATGTACACTTATTTACAAGCATGCCCAATATCAATCATGGGCCCCGTCCCACTTACCATATAATTCACCTCTCCCCCCTCCCTCTTCCCTGGGTCTTGCTGATTATGCTGGCTTAAATTTGGGGGAATATGCCCTTCTGAGGATCAAGAATATTGTTGCCAAAATAGGTAGACTTTCAGGAAAAAAGTTTATGAATCTTTAATTTAGAAATTAGATTGTTGGTAAGTTAGCTTAATCTGCAGTGCTGGTGGGAGGGGGGGATTAGTTCAGCTATAGATAAAATCTTGGTTGTTTTGGTTCTGAGTGACTGACCGACTGGAAGAAATTTTGAATGTTGTACGTAGAGAAGTAAAAAGAAAACAAAAAGAGAGAATAATGGCAATAGTCCTGAGGGAGTATCTGTGGATCAACCACATGACCACCTTGAAATAGATTGGGGTACCCCATGAGTTACTATGTTTACTAACTCCCATAGTAAACCAGAGAGTGCATACATAACAGATTCAAGAAGCCAGGAATCAGAATCCAAACATTAGCAAGACCAGAGAACATTGTTCCTGTTCCAGCGGATGACTTTAAAGACCCCCTTAGTAGTACAGTAGTCTCCCTCTTGAGAGACCACCCTTAAATTAAAAAATAGGTCTTATAGGAGAGGTGGTCTTCCAATAGAGGGGTCTCTCAAGAAGGGGGCTACTGTAGTAGTTATGTTTCATTCTGTGCACACCAGTACTAATGATGTTTTATATTTTTTATAAAAGAAATTGTTTTAATAAGATGGATTTTTCCCTGTTGGTAATATTTGTTAGTCTGAATGATTTCCTTGCAACACTAATTTCTTGTTGTAGGGTATGTCATTATGTAACTCTTTCTTTGCTCTTATCTTTTAAGTTCAGAAAACAGCACTTCAGGTGCTTGAGAACCAAGTACTTGTTCAAAGTGGCAGAGCCACTCAGATAATCAAGATGTTAAAGATATACTTCAATGGTTTTGCGTGGTTTTGTGGCAACTATTCATTTATAATTACATTTAGTTGTAATACTACACTCTCCATAGCTTGGAAGGGGTGCATAGGTTTCCACTAATTTGGCTAGCATTGGTATGGTGGTATTTGTGATTTTTGTTGTTGTAGGACTTAGGAATTTTTTTTAGTGTGACACTTATACATGTTGTAAAGCATATCATTGGAAAGCATTCGAACTAAGCTTTCTTTTGGCAATAAAATTAAGGGTAGGGGTTGAATGACAACGAAGTGATGGTACATAGTAGATATATCATGAATAATCAATGTATCATGACCCATTACCCTAAACCATATGTTTTCACCACTCCCCCTCCCCCCCTGATTATGCTGGCTTAAATTTGGGGGAAATATGTGCTTCTGAGGATCAAGAATGATGCTGGCCAAATAGATAGACTTTCAGAAAAAAACGAAATGAATCTTTAAGTTATTAATTAGATTGATGAGTTGACCATGCAGCAAACAACTTGGCCACACCTCTCAAGTGTCACTTATTAAATTTGTGATCCACTTAGCCTGAGTCAAGCACCATCAATCAGAATCATGTAGGATATGGTGGGTAAAGTGTGTCTTAAGCTGGGGAGTGTGGTCATTTCCCAAAGGTGACAAGAAAGAGGTATTGTCTTCTGGAAAGGGTTATTCTGCTTGGCTGGCTGGATGTTAATTACTATTGTATCTACCAATTATGACAGAATACATAGATAAGTCATTGATTGGAATCCAGCAGTTAAGTTTGCAGCTAGCTATTGTACCTGAAGTCTGTGGGTGCATGTGAGCTTCAATTGGTGTTTTCCATTCAGTCTTGTCATGTCCTTGCCTACTCTACTTCAAGGAGCTGTTTGTTTAAGATCTAATGCCTTTTGTACAATTACTTTAGTTCCAGTATAGTGTTTTTTCTAATGAATAATTCATTACTTCACATTCCGTTGTTTTTTTTGGTTGTTCAAACTATTTAAAGACACAGAAGAATCTTTTAGATAGCACAATTCATTTTAGAGACAATTCTTGCATCCTAAAGAAACACTCTCATTTCTGAACTGCGAAATAGGAATAACTTCAGTTACTGGAGGGCAGCTAAAAAAAAAGTTATAGTTTTATGTATCTATATAGCAGAGATGCTGAAGCCCAGACCCACGCCAGTGAGCTTTATGTCACCAGTTGACTGCTAAACTCATCTTTATCTTGCCTTTGTAGTCAGCTGCCTTTGTAGTTAGCTGTCTTTGCAGGTTAAATGACTTTTCTCAAGTTAATTACCACCCATTCAGTATGGACACAAAATTATATAAAATAGCTCCAATTCTGTGTGATCTCCATGAAAAGCTATCCAATAAGAGCTGCATTGTTTGTGTGGTGCAGAGTGCCTACCACCAAAACACACCATAACCACACTTCACTTCCAAAGTATACTGGGTTAGTTGAGGCTGTACTTTAAACTATTTGTAAATGCCACGGTGCAGGGAAAACACCAAACCAGAACTGACTCAGCACATTCCTTCAATTTCACCAACTGTCTTCCCATTCCAGAACACTGAAGTGATCAATGGCTTAGAGTCTCAAGGTGGGTTCACAATACTTTTTTCTTCTGTGTTTCTTTGCAAAGCATTCTCATGAGTCCTCAAACCACATGTCTTCCTGCATAAAATTGTTCACAAAGGGGCATTGTTTTATCTGTTTAAGCAGGATATATAGAAAATAATTTGACTAGCAACGTAAGCAGGTGGCATTGGAGCATTCACATCATTTTGAGATGCCTTAGGACATGACAAAACAGGATGCTGGCACTTTTCTTTATATTGTGAACCCATCTTATGTTACCTGAATATCTTGCAGCATCAGGTGATCTGTGGGTAGATATGACCCCCCCCCCCCCCCCCATTGAGTGGGGGAAGTCCCATGAAGAGTTGGCTGATTGCCTAACAGGGCTCACACCTGTAGTTACTCTGATTGGTGCATTTGCTGTCAGCTGAGGATGAACATATATCTCCTGTAGTTTGCAAGCTGCTGTCTGTCCAAGTAATTTTACCCCCAAACAGAAATTAGAATCACCAAAAAAATATTTAAAGTTTATTTAGGATATATATATGTATGTATATATGTATATATGTATGTATATATACATATACATACATACATGTATGTACATATATATGTATGTATGTATACACACACACACACACACACACACACACACACACACACACACACACACACACACACACACACACACACACACACACACACACACACACACACACACACACACACACACATTGCTGGAATACTTTGGGTATAATTGTTACTAAGCCACTTAAATCTTGAATTGTAAGTTTAACTATTGGTAATCAAACAAACACAGCTGCTCATCTACAAGTAACATTACAAGTGAACCATGTATGGTTTGTCAACTTGGTCAGTTTATGTGGAAATACATTTTTCTGTGTATCAGTATTACCACAAAATTTCAATAACAAGTGGATATTAAAAAAAAAAAATCATTACCATGGTAACTATAACCCCCCTCCCCCCTTACCCCCTTGAGGGTCTTCATGTTGCATTGTATGACCTTCTGTTCCATCCTCTGCAGCCATCCACCAAAAGATAATGCCAGTGTACAACCTATTTTTCGATACATCATCCTATGCCTTCCGCCCCACAATTCCACTTACAGATAAGAATAATACACTAGTGCTTCCACGGATAAATGCCAAGGATGGTGTTAGTATATTCGCCATTACCCCAACTTATGACAGACTCACTCAGAAAGTGGACCTGACTAGTTTGTGTTACACTGTTGAAAGTGTTCCTAATTTTATTTGGATTGTGGTGGAAGATTCTGACAATAAGTCATTCCTGGTGAGCTCATTGCTTACTCGTTGCAAGGTGAGTGTAGTTTATGTTTACTCTAATCACAACTTACATGTTCCCAAGGTTAGTCAATTGGTGTAGTTGTATATTTCTTATGGCTATGCACATATATCCACTATTCCACATCATGATGTGAATTGTGGAAATGGTTGCATTGATTAACAAGAGGTTACTTCCATAATGATTCCAGGGCCAGTACATGGAGATGAATTATATCAATTATGTAAAATATCCCAAAGTAGTGTGTAGTTAGTTGGTTTGTAGCTCTGAAGCATGCACATGTGCGCGCTCGCGTGCACACACACACACACACACACACACACACACACACACACACACACACACACACACACACACACAACTTTTTCATAGCTCAATAGCTGCAGCTACTGTAGCTGAGTAGCTAGCATTCCAGCAAACAAAATGGTGGAGAAAAGTATTGGGTAATCTTGCTGTTTAGCACTCCAGGTCGTCTTCGTCAAAAATTCAACAAACTCAACGTAAAATTATGATACCTCACAACTATATGCCCACTCCTAATCAAATGTCCCCGAGTGCTATTCTGCAGGTGGAGTGGTGATATTATGCAAGTGAAGTGTTGCACACATACGTATCTATCACTCCACCTGCAGAATAGCATTCCAATAACACCACTCCACTTGCAGAATAACACTCCAATAACACCACTCCACTTGCAGAATAACACTTTACCTGCAGAATAGCACTCCGGGACATTTGATTAGGAGTGGGTGTATAGTTGCGAGGCATCATAATTTCACGCTGATTTTTTGACAGAGACGACTCAGAGTGCTAAACAACAGGATTACCAAGTATTGTCCTTCACGTGGAATTTGGTTGTTGAAAAACATTATTGTAGAGTGCCACAAGCATTCAGTAAAGTATTTCTAACCATTGAATTAATAAGTAGTAAGTGGGGGGTCTTCAAGTTTAAGATTAGGTATGGCCAATGAGCTTGCGGTACCTACTATTAGAGACTGGAGTGTGGTGTTGTATGACCCAGGAGTGCCATTATTATCCATGCATCGATGAAGAACCACCTCCATGTGCATTGTGGTATGCTTGCATGAGTTAGGCAGAGAATCCTGCCCTTAGAGGCAATCTGACTGTATGAGTCCACTGTTTACCTGTGCTTTGATGCTTCTTGCTACTATGATGCTGTTGTCAGGATATTGTAGATATATCTGTTTATGACCTCACCAAGTCATTGTTATCTCTTCTGCTAATACTTGAAAGAGACGTCATCTTATAGTGTGTCTAGGTGAGTGCATGAATGTGTGTACAAATCTGTGTGCCCTCTTCTTCCAACGTGAAGTATTTGCTCACTCTCAATTTGAAATGATAAGCTACTGAAAAATCGTAGTATTCATTCCCTTTGATGCCTTCACCCAGTCTGGAGTGTTGTACTTTAATCCCTTACGTACGTGTGTGTGTGTGTGTGTGTGTGGGTGTGGGTGTGGGTGTGCGTGTGCGTGCGTGCGTGTGTGCATGTGTGTCCGCGTGTGTGTGCGTGTGTGCATGCATGTGCATGTGTGTGTGTGTGTGTGTGTCCGTGTGTGTGTGTGTGTGTGTGTGTGTGTGTGCGTGCGCCTGCTGGCCGGGCGGGCGGGCGGGCGTGTGGGCAGGCGTGTGTGGGTAGACGGGTGTGTGTGTTTGTGCGTGCGTGTGTGTGCTTATGTGTGGGTGCGTGCGTGTGGTGATATGTTTCTGGAAAAATGAAGGATTCATTCTCTTTCTTGGTAATAAACAATGAACTATTGAGATCTCTAACATTCATCTACCTTAAACACCCTTATCAATCCTCAGTGGTGACCCCTTACCTACCTAGCAATAATATTGGTAGTGATCTCATATTTATTTGTAGTCTCAGTTTGACACTGCATTCCTGAATATGCCAAGTTTGTTGTGTTGCTATGGTTGTAATCATTGATGGTGTTGATATGGTCGACACACACTGACACTACTGGCTGCTGCAGTTTAATTACCATCTGCATGTGCTTGTCATGTGACACACACGCGCTATCACATGAGCACAGGCACGGACAATCCACTTAAATGTAAAGACAGTGCCCAGTTCAGTGGTTGCTCGTGGTGTGGGTCAGCGGAACACAGCACTAGCCTGGATACATAAACACTGCGAGTCAACTGAGAATAAGCCAGAGTGTGTAAAGGGTGTGGTCTACTTCATGGATGACGATAACAAATACGATTACCGATTATTTGAAGAGGTGAGCTGTAGAATGTGCAGTACGATAAATTCTAGTAAAGCATTTGAATTTGTGGGTTAAAGTGTTGTAACCTCACATTATCATAGATTTTTAAAACATTTTATTGCTTAGTGCTTTAATTTTTAGAGTGAAAAATTATAATTATTTTCAATCACAATTTTGGGGCAACTGGGAGACCGTTTTAAAAATTTTTTTATTATTATTATTCGTAAAATGGTGACGATATGCTGCCTTTATTCTGTACTACTGTCTTTGTGATGTGTTCAGACCAGTCCTTGCAGTCTGTTGAACTCTACATGACCACTTGATAGTAGGAGCAGCACACTCCTGGTTGAGTGGGTGGGTGGGTGGGTGGGTGGGAGGTGCATATTGTTGTGCAAGTAATTACTGTGTTAAAACCACTCCAGATCCAAATTATTGTTCAATTGACTATCTTGTCTTGTGTTTAATAGTAGAGAAAATTATCATGCCACATCATGGTTTTGATATTACAGGATGTGTAGCTATAATATAACTTATTTTATGTGTACTGAACTATTCTGTCGATCCTTTTGTTTTAGATGAAGAAGACATTGAATGTGTCTATGTTCCCTGTGGCCTTTGCTGGGGGAATGAGAGTTGAGGGCCCAATTTGTCGAAATAATTCAATACTGGAATGGCGAGCTCAATATGCTCGGGATAGGTTAGCAACATTTCTCCATCCATCCACATTCTCTACACACCTGTACATGTCTAGGGTGAGCTGTATGTCTGTTGGTTAGAGTTGATTACAATATATCACATGGTAAGAGTTGCTAGGTGTGTGTGTGTGTGTGTGTGTGTGTGTGTGTGTGTGTGTGTGTGTGTGTGTGTGTGTGTGTGTGTGTGTGTGTGTGTGTGTGTGTGTGTGTGTGTGTGTGTGTGTGTGTGTGTGTGTGTGTGTGTGTGTGTGTGTGTGTGTGTGCGTGTATGCATGTGTGTGCGTGTGCGTGCATGTGTGTGCATGTGCGTGTGTGTCCGTGTGTGTGTGTGTGTCCGCGCATGTGTGTGTGTGTGTGTGTGTGTCCGCGCATGTGTGTGTGTGTGTGTGTGTGTGTGTGCGTGTGTGTGTGCGTGTGTGCGTGTGTGGTGATAACCATTGTTGATGTGGTGTTAGGTCATGGAATTAATTGGTAATAGGTTGACCTCAATATCTGGTTTGATTGCACAGTGAGGTCAAACAATGCGATATGAGTGGGAAATAAACTGCATTTTACACAAAAAAAAAATTGATGAACAATGACAATAATTCTGTAGCAAGTAGAAATAATATTAACTAAAATAATAATAGCAATAACTATAATAGCATTATCGATAAGCAAGGTTAGTTGTCAAGGGCTAAAATAATTGCTAGGGACTACAGACCAACAGTTGTTCTTACCCAATAAAATTAGACCTTTTTTTAAGGAATCTTTAAGGGGAGGCCTCCAGAAAATCATTTCCGATACAAAAAATAGCCCGGGGGTTTACATATTGTCTTGGTGTAGTTCACCATTACAGTCACTGTGGTCGATTGAGCCACAACCTATATTGAATCTGTTCTGATGTGCTATGTTGTAAGAGGTCTACAAAATGCTATTTCATTTTCTTCAATTTTTGTTTGCACAGATCATTTCCCCTCGATATGGCTGGATTTGCCATCCACATAAGACAGTTGTTGAGTAAGCCAAAAGCAAAGTTTGGTAAAATGTTTATCAATAATGTAGAAAAGACTGTACCTCATGGTTGGTTGGAACCAGAGTTCTTGAAGCAGTTTGCCTCATCACCATCCACTGTGGAGTGTAGGGGATCAGAAAAAGAGGTAATTACTCTATTATGATGTAGTTTATTCTGGTTATGTATGCCTAAGAACATCTTCCCTTGGCCTGAAAATATGCACTCAGTGTGTTGTCATTCATAAAATCTGTACACCTAATATCCACACCCTTTCCTAAGACATTTTAGGATGTCCTAGCACCTGGGACCATCCTCGGGTGTCAGGGATTGTAAGTTAAGAAACATAGATTGCTGCTGTGGGCTTGGGTAAGGATGGTTCTAGTTATTCTGGGATTGTAGGTATTCCATGTTCCATGTTGTGTAGTATGTCACAGAGTTTTGGAGTATCCCGACGTAATCTTGTATGACTTGAAATACTTTATCCAGAGATTTTACTAGATTCTATAGGAGCAGTGACTTGTTCCATTTCTATTGGATGCTTTTGCAGAATCCATGAGATTAGTGTAACATGATGTATCCAGACCAAATATTGTAATTGTTAGGTTATGAAATTCCTCCCCTGATTGTTGTTGCAGGTATATGCCTGGCATGTGAAGACAGTGAATCCATCTATTTCGAAAGAAGGCCGAGTCAAGCCAGATGATATCGTCAGAGCAATAGAAACTTAGTTCATATTAATTATTACTGTCATTATTTATTATGCGTGTTCCACATTGATTTCTCCGGAGCATTTATTCTTTATTCTTTTTAATTTTTTATGCCTATAAGCTGGGATACCTGCTTTCCCTGCTCCTTCATAAATTGTTACTAAAGTTGACTGTATTGCCAAATAACTGTGAGAAAGATCTTCATTAGATAAAAAAAAAAAAAAAAAAAATTACCAATAGCTTCCTTCAATTGCTCACTCTGATTGCTAGTAGGCACTCAATTTCATAGGCACTATAGTTCCTTTTAGCAGCCAGCAATCTTTTGAAAAAGTATATAATATCAGGGACTTTAATCCTTCACATTTTATGGATAGAACAGCATGGAGGCATCTATATGAAGCACAAACTTGTTTCCTGGCCTAAGAAGTCTAAGCATGTGCTCTTCGCAAAGAATATTGACAAAATGGTTAAATGCATCCGTGAGACATTCATTGCACTGCATGAACCAAGTGGTACCCTTTTTTAGAGCATTGAATAGGAGACCCACCCTCCTGGCAAGAGTAAGGATGAACCTATGGTAGTAGCTGGTGTTTCCCAGAAAAGCCCTTAACTCTTTCTGCTTGGTTGGTTTGTTGTAGTATCTTAAGTTTTTAAAAATTTTAACTCCTGGACACTGATCAATTCATCACTAATTTCACCAGACAGGACTGGGGTTCCCATCAGAACCTTGCTTTTAGGTTCAAAATTACCCTCACTTTTCCTTACCACCTCTACCTGAGTAGATTAGAGACTGAAATGTGCCATTCCTTTATGCACTACTTGATAAGGAGATATCTTATAATTGCAATCTAAGAACTGGCTAAAACTTCATAGGGCTTTTCTCAAAATGGCATATAATTTTCCAGTTAGCCCTGGGGTATTGTAAATCAACCATATCACCCAATTCAAAATTCCTAAGTTTGGCACTAAGATTTTATTCAGCCTTTGCTTTTTCTTTGTAGGACTCTTCATTGTCATATGCAGCCTGATGTAGAGCAGTAAAGGGTTCCCTATGTTTGTTCACCCATTCTAAGGTGCTGATAAAACTAAATTCACCTTTGATCCAACCAGCCTTTATGGCCTCTATGGATTTCTAAGATTATGTCCATGCACAAGCTCATAAGGAAAAAAATCTGTTGAGGCATGGGGAGTGATACAGTAAGCCAGCAGGCAATACTTTAATAATCTATCCCATTCCTCATTACCACGTTCTACATTACTAAGCATCCCCTTTAAGCAGGAGTGCCACCTTTCGATCATGCCATTTGTTTGGGGATGATAGGCTATAGTTTTCAACTTGTTAATATTTAGTAGGCGAAACAGCCATCTGTTAACTTTCCCAGTAAAAAAAAACAAACAAAACATACCCTTGGTCAAACAATAATTCCATGGGAATTCCTGTGTGTGCTATTACCTCCATTATCCCTTCAGCTACTATTATGGCATTCATTTTCTTTGGTGATATGCTATAAGGATCTTGTGTCAAATCAAATTACAGTTAATATATACTTGAACCATCAGAACAAAAATCTTCATAGACTTGGCGAAACCATCTACTTTTATATCTACCCAGGTAGTTTGAAGATTATTCATCTGTCTGTTGGCTAATATAAACTTAGTTTTCCCTGTGTACTGATAAGGATTGAATCAACTTTGTATGCACTGTAGTGTGATAAGCTCCAATGTCAATCATGCACCAACAAGGTTTCCCACTTATTGTACCTACACTAATTATTATGAAAATTAAACATCTTCTAAATCTGAAAAATTTAAGATTAACTCTTTTTTTTTCTTCTTCAAAATAGCAATGTTTCCTGGCATGGCCTGGCTTGCCACAACTATAACATATGATAGACTTAGACAATGGTTGGACTTCTGGTTACCAGACCCAGTTGCCCCTTGGCCACCACCCTGACCCACCACTGAAGGTTTATCTCCACCCTTACTCCTATTAGGGTACCCACCTTGTCCATAATAGATGTTGTGTTCCTGGGCAAGTTCCAGTGCTGCTTCTCGTAGATGGGAGTGTGATCTGAGAAGTGAGTATGGATCCTGGCTCGCTCTCCTGGAGACTTTAATTCACAGGCTGCTTCCAGCTTGTCCACTATCCTTTCTCCTCAGGGAGTGGAGGACTTCTCGTGAGTAGTAGAGGTTTAGGGCACCTCTAAATTGCTCAAATACATGTCTCTTCTATTGTTCACCTGTTGAGATAAGTGACTGATCCTACAAATGATTGGAGCAAGGTGGCTTCTGGGTAACTTGCTTCCTCAAAATATTTAGCCACTCTTCTTCTGCAAAGTTGCCTTCAACCATTGAAGTTTCTAATATCAAAGTTGGCATCTGGGTCTGTCTAGTTATTAAACCTCTGTGGCATTTGAAGAATGAACTGTTTCTAGCTCTTAGTTCTTAAAAAAATATTTTATTACTTATCTTAAATGCTGCAAATCACTTTAAACACATTATGAATATCTCAGTGGATAGATTGGGCACAATATCCAAATGAATTTCTTGGGTGACTGAAGAAATGAACACACAAATCCATATCTTAATTCTACAGCTGGAAGCTTCACTACATACAAACAGTGGGCCTGTAAAATCCACACGAGTGTAAGTAAAGGCTGGATATTCCTTGACCGTGAACTCAGGCAATGGTTGAGGTGGCGGACCATATAATGGTGCTCCTTTATACCTCTTGCAGGTTGTGCATTGGTGTACAGCTCTGGTCAGGCTCTGACCTTTTACAATGCAGTATCTCTTTTGGACTTCAGTTGGTGTTTCCTTCTCTCCATTGTGCGGCACATGTCTGTGAGCATTGAATAATGAGGATAGTGAATGGATGACATGGTGGTAGCAAAACTAGGTGCTTAGCTGAATAAGGAATCTCTGCATTTTGTAGTCGGCCACTACATTTCTATGAGCTCCTGCTATCACGGAATAAGCCTAATTGGCTTTTCAGGGTATTGAAATCTTTTTGGAAGCCCAACTTCTCCTGTGTGTGGGAAATCCAAAGTATTTCTGTGCCAGAAAATCTTTTGAGGGGTCAATGAGTTCAAGGATTGGAGTAAGAATTCTTCTTGGTCATGAAGTATTCCACTGCTCTCAGGACATACTCAGTGACTTTGAGGTATCTTCGAAGGTCACTGAAAGCTTAGTAAGACATCAAGTCTCCAATAGTGGGTTTTCCTTCAATGGTCAACAGATTGTGAGACAGCTTGCAAGTAGATTTTAACACCCATGAGAATGGCTCTGGCATGGACATTAACTCAACATCAGCAGGTAAAGGTGGGTCCAAACTAAGTTTCTCTGTTCCATTGCACTACAGCCGGCTGACTGACAGTTCTAATATATCCTATCTATTCCTTTTGAGGGTAGATGTGCAAGATTAGTAATTCCTGGGCAATTGTTGTAATGATTGGTGTGAACATTTTGTTCTATCCCCTTCACTCCATTTTTGATAAAGGGCTTGCACTCCTTATCTGTGCCAAGAATCCAAAAGTGTGCAACCTAGGAATCATTATAACATCTCACATCCATGGGAGTCATCTGACATTGTAGACTGTCATACACAAAAACCACAAGTTTAAGGAGGAGAAAGGCAGACGATAATTCCAATAGAGGGATTGTTTGGGCTCATAGTCTTAGCAGTAACAAACCTTATCACTTTGTGGGTTTCAGTATTCGGTAGGAGAAAAACTACTGCAGCACATGCTGTCATGGTCCATCGCAGAAACTACAGACAGTGGCTGAAGTTGAGAGTTCCATAGCATCAGAGAAGTAGCTTCTTGGGAAAGATATTGGTTGAGTCTGGTTGAGGTCGGCTGTCAGTTCCTTTGATTGTTCTCTTACCTCTTCTGGGATAACATCATCCCAGTCTGATTTACACTGGCACAATTTCTGAAAAAAATAATTTAAATCTATGATTACAAGAGAAAGGAATCCAAGTAGGTCATAAAACTAGCCGATAAGGCTGACAAGATTCTTTTTCATCGGGTGTAGACCATGAGCAAGTCTAGCTAATTTAGAAATGTAAAAGATGAGTTGGTCTGACTCAGTGTCCCATGGTACTCCTAAGATCTTGTCTTCTCCAAATTTTCGAGTTTGTGAGACTCAAAAGTGACTACTGAATAAGTCAGATCATGCTGTCATGGTGAGTTGTCAGCTACCTTACTCTCTTAAAGGTTAATCTATTCTTGTAGAGACCTCAAGTTAGTTAGGAACTTTTGCAGGTTAAACCCTCCTTCCTGGAAGATCTTCTTTAACTCAGTGTAAAAGCAGAAAGTATCATCTCCATTGTCCCCACCACATATGATATCATCGGCATACTTAGAATACAGCGGGTGTTGAATAAGATCCAAATATTTCTCCAGGTACTTCTTCAAGTGTTATCTTATGTTGACATTGAGCCAAAATGAGCTCGAAAAAATCCAAGCACAATCCTCTCAAATCTGTAGAGCTTTAGGTTGGGGACTTCTTTTGTGACATGAATCGCAATGCATCATGATCTGTTTTCTCAACTGCCACCATCAAAAATGCTTTCTCCAAATATGCTATGAGGGTTGTCCAATATGAAGGAAATCACAAGAAAATCTCAAAAATAATTGGTTGAATAAATTTTGGCCCCTTAAGGAGACCATCGTTAAGAGGAGGACTTTTGGTCATCTTGGCTGAAGCACCATATACCACGCACACCTTCATTGTTGACTTGCCTCAACCTACGATAGCATGATGTGGCATGTGGTGGACTTTTCTTGGAGGATCTCTATTGTGAATGGCTTCAATGATTTCCATCTTCAGCTAATCTTTGATTATTTCATTGTACTCCTTAAGAATGGTTGGATCTTGATTGATTGAGTAAAGCAACCCTTGGAGCCTGCATGGGATCAGCTGATAGTTGACTGACAATCGATAGTGGAACTCTTTCCATGGCAAAGGGACCTGGTACCTCCCATTTTCAAACTTGACAACTTCAGTAAATTCATCATAGGGAGTTCCCTCTCTGTCCCTGATTCCCAGGGCTTCCAATTCCCAGAACTCCCTCAGTTGATTATCTAATGTATGTGGTACTTAGAAGGGGATATCAGCATGGAGCACATGTCAAATATAAATCAAAATAGTCAAGTTTGAGTTTATCATGGGATGGCCCTGATAATACCCAGCCCAGTTTAGTATGAATGGCAGCTGGCCCCCCAACTACCCTATAAATGCTCCCTGTAATACATTCCCAAACACAATCAGATCCAATAAGAACATCTACCTGTATGTTTGTACATGTTCCTGAAAAATAAACCAGTTTCAATTCAAGGAGGTGGGGATACTTTTCGACATATGTAGATATGGTCTGTCCAACTAAAGGATCACAAATGCTGGGCATTGCATACAGCGAAAATTTTATAGAGGGATAGTTCTTTAGCACACACCCACCTATATTAACTATTTGACATACTGTTGTGGTGCCCTTATGGGAACTGAGGGTGGCAATGGAAAGATGCTATTCCCTTGTGGTCTCCAGGTTAAGCAGGTTTCAAGCACGTTTGCTGATGTAAGATCTCAGGCTGCCTCCATCAAAAAGAAGACATATCTTATGTTTGCTATGAGAGTCGCTAGGATGGCAAATCACAGCATGAGCAATTGGAAAAATTCATCTTATAAATTATTGGTACGAAGAGTTCTAAGTAGTTTGATTCAACTGAAAAGAAGGAGCATTGGAATTTAGCCCTAATTCAGAATGGCTACTCAGTCTAGGACTATGGATCAATCCAGCATCACAAATGGATGAATGGTGCTTCTTGTTGTACTCCTTATATCTAGAGTCGAACTTGCAATCACGATAGATAATATTAGTTAAAGAAGTTAAAACACTGGCCAGTGGTCTTAAAAATTTTTACAAGTGTGCAGCTTATGGATGAGTGCAACTTTTGACAATCACAATATTGTGGACACCCCTTCATTTTCTGGAATATGACAACAGAATGAGGGCAGTGTGATGTGACCTCTTTTGCCTTGTCTGGAAGGTACAGGATTTCCACTCTCTCTGGCTCTCAATTCTTCTTCAAAGGTTGACAGCAGTGGGTCCATATCTAAGTTGGAGTCAGACATCTTCCTACTCATAATGAGCTTCAGATCTGAAAGGATGCTTGAAAGACAAGGACAGGTGAGAGGGGTCCATAGTATACATCATCTATTCCAAGTAACTTCAGGCTGTGTACATGTGACTCAGTATTATTATAGAGCTGCCACAAATCTTTGAGGTTGTGATCAGAAGAGAGAGTGTTCATATTTAGGAGTGTGTCCATGTGTTTCGAGATAATAACTTGCTTGTTGCCAAATTGTTTAAGAAAATCTCTATGGCCTATTGATAGTTAGCAGAAGAGAGATTGAGTCCAACAATGGCATCATAGACTGTGTTCAAGGAGAGATCATAAATAAGTAATTGAATTTATCAATTTGAGAGAGTTCAGTGTTGAGATGGATGGTTATCTGATATGAATCCCAGAATGAAGTCCACTTATTGGGTTACTATTAAATCTAGGCAGGAAAATTTTTGGGACAT
Organism: Lycopodina hypogea; assembly: GCA_963969325.1. Lineage (NCBI taxonomy): Eukaryota > Metazoa > Porifera > Demospongiae > Poecilosclerida > Cladorhizidae > Lycopodina > Lycopodina hypogea. The sequence goes on from OZ017792.1 coordinate 5,381,927, forward strand.
TAATATTTGTTCCTCTTACAGGGAGGGTGGCTACATGAGATGTAGGATTAGGTGAGACAACAATAAGTGGTCGAACAGCTGGGTGAACAGCAGATGTTGGACCCTCACTGGTACTTCAGGAAAGGTTCTCAGTATAGGTGCAGTAGAATTCAGTATATTACCTAACCTTGACAAGGCTGTCTATTGCCTTTTCTTTATCTAATTTTTCAGGATAAGTTCATCTTCCATAGTTTCTTTTGGCATGAGGGTAAGGACCTCATCATCTAAAAGACTCGGACACTTCAGCTTTTCTTCTAGGCTCTTTTACAACTGATCAATCTTGGGTACGTCTACTTGCCTTAAGATCCTTCTAGTTGATGCTCAGTGCCCTGTGACCTATGCAGAGCCTCTTTTTTCTTGTTATCAAATCAGGTTTGGTATACTTGAAGTAGTGATATGCTACTATTGGAAAATTCTTGGAATTTCTTAAATAACAGAATTCTTCCAGCAATTCAAGATCCTGCTGGAAGGACTATGTAAGAGTTTCAGTGTTATTTACCAATCCACATTTATGTGTAGTAGTTAATAACTGTTACCCAATCACCCAAAACAACAGAAGTTCTTTTAGCATGATCACAATTTATTGAATGGGAGGCACAAAGAAAATCAGAACAATAGATCATGTGACCAGCTAAATTAACAATGCCCAAATAGCAATGCAAACATTAAATTACATAGTTTAGTTCTGATGGTACTTTAATGTCATTGAATGCCACTATAAATTTTGGTTATAGACTTGATGCTAGTCCTCCAAATATGAATTGTATTTGTACACTGCTCAGGGGACATCATATTGGTGTGGCTTGCCTTGTGTGTGCATGTGGGAGTTATTGCTTTATGGCTGGACTGGACTAGTGCTGACAGTGGCAGTGCCAGGGGATCCACTTCCCCATAGAGTTTAAAATCCAAACTGGTATGTATATATTTCTATTGAATACCAGATTCCAAAGAGTAGTGATCATGATTATATTTCTATTAGATGTTTCTGCAGATTCCATCTGAGTATAGTTCAATGTGCGGTATCCAGACCAAATATTATAATTGTTTGGTTGTGAGATTTCTCTGCTGGTTGTCGCCGCAGGTATATGCCTGGCATGTAATGACAGTGAAGCTGTCTATTTAAGAGAGTCTTGAGTCAAGCCTGATGATATTGTCAGAGCAATGGATACTTAGTCACTTTGATTATTTCTGCCACTATTGGTGTATTAACTTATGTGTTTATACGCATGTAAGCTGGGATACCCTGCTTTCCCCAGGCTTTACCCGGATTGTAGAGGCAAGTAAACCTTACATGACACTTTATAATATCATATAGTTTCGGATTTGGTTTAAGTTATACCATTATGTACTGTCTGTTTGGTGGGAGGTTTTTTTTTTTTTTTTTTTCTGGTCGCAAAAAATAGACTTGTGTTCACTTACCATACAATGCAAGATACTCATGATCACTGGAACCAGCAACTTCTACAAATTATACAAATTATACACTTGCTGTTTGAGATAATGGTTGTTAGTAGTGTAGTGTGGCTTTTTACTGAAGACTAGCAAAGAGCAAAGGGCTAACTTAATTGATTGAAGGATGGTATTCCTCAAGGTTTCACTCTCACTCCCCTATTGTAAACATCTATATTAGTGATCTTCCCAATACAGTTGTTATATAATATGTTCATGAACATGATCTCGCTCTCCAACATGCGGACACATACTGGACTAAATTTGAATGTACAATTTTTACAGATATGGCCATCATTGCCAATTATCTAAAGATATAGCTACTCCAATTCAGCATGGTAAGAACAACAGCCACTGCTTTCAATCTGTGTAGTAAGGTCAACACCAACTACATGTGCCTGTTAATGAAAATCATTTGCCCAATTTCTCCTACCCAACATATGTTCGAGTGAATTTGGATCAGGTGCTCACATACCTACAACACCTAGAAGGCCTTTGATCTAAAGCTGTGTTGCCAGTTGGTCAATTTAGTGTATTTCAGAAGGGTTTGATATATACGTTTTGGGTTCAATATATTTTTGGCATTTGATATATATTTTATATTTTTCAGCCCTTCCTCAAAATTCAATAAATGATGAATGAAAATTATCTTTATTTCATGGAATCAAGAAGTAAATGGTTTCTCCTATCTTGATCACATACCACCAGAACTCCAAAGTGAATATTATAAACATTAGAAATAGCAGCATGCAATAGGTCACAAAATTGTCTTGAGGAACGACATGTCTCATGGGAGAATATGTTTTATAATAGGGTATGTTTTACTGGAGGACATGTCTTATGGGAGTACATGACTCTGGAGTACATGTCATTCTGGATAACATGTCTTACGGGAGTATATGTCATAAGGGAGGTCAATCTTTGTTGGAAATGTCTTATTAGAGGACGTATCTTGCAGGAGTGCATGTCTTAAGGATGGCACATCTTACAAGATGATGTGTCTTACTGGAATACATGTGTTACAGGAGGATAGACCTTACTTGAGATTATATCCTATAGGGGGCATGTCTTACAGGTAGACATGTCTTATAGGAGTACGTATTTTGCAGCATGGCATATCTACATGTATTACATATAGACATGATTTAAAGTAGGATGTCTTAGTGGAGAGCATATACATGAGGACAGGTTTTATAGGATGGCATGCCTTGCAGGAGGGTATGTATTCCATGTGGACATGTGTTAGAGGAGTCATGTCTTACAAGTGACCATGTCTTGCTGGATAACATGACATGTCTGTCATGAGAACATATTTTATGGGATGACATGTCCTATAGGAAGAAATATCTTACAGTTAACATATTTGGTTAGGAATATCTTACATGTTGACATGTCTTGTGTGGTTTTTGTTTGATGCAATCATATTTTTTCAAATTACACACTGAAATTCTTTTTATCCCTAATATCTGGTGTCTGTGTAGAAGATGCAACCAATTACGCTGATGTGAGTTTAGATAATTGCTGTTGTTTTGCTCCAGCAACATTTCATTTGCTCTGAGACTTGCTTTCCAAGGATTTACTATTTGTAATATTTTATTGGTGTCTCCAGGTTTAATTTCAATGTCTGCTTGGTTGTTGTAGTTTTTTTTTTTTTTTTTTTTTTTTTTGTTGATAGGTTAATAATCTTCATAATTTCTTAAAAAAATATTGTAAATATCATGGGAATTCTTGTTTTTCTTTTTTTTGGGGGGGGGGGAGGGGGAGTTCAGGGTTTGTTTTTTTTTGGTTTTTTAAAATTTTTTTTAGTTCAATGATGCAGGAATTGATAATAGTATGTTGTATATGTACTTATTAATTTCACTCCAGGAAATATTATTTGGGTTATTTTATTTCATATTTTAATTACCCCCCCCCCCCCCTCCCCATCTATCTGAATGCTTTTGTGTGTGGTGGGGGGTCCTGCTGTTTCCTCAAACATATAGGATTGGTTTGAAATTTCTGCTGGAATATTTTTTTCTTATTTATACTGTGTCTTAGCCTCTTTTAGAAGTAAGCTATTATGGCACACTATTTCGGACTTCTACAAGTGAAATTTTAGATGGCCCTTAATTCAAATCACATAGATTTGACTATCATTTTGCAAATATTCCACCCAAAATTGCATTTAGAATCCACAATTGCTCAAATCTGCACACAATTTCGGGGTGAATTTTGGGGTAACTTCAATTGAAATTACTTACTGAAGTTAAGTACTGTGAGGCTTGCTCACAGTTGCTCAAATTTGCAGACAATTTGGGGTTAAATTCTCTTTTTGGTTCAAATTGATTTCAATTAAAATCACTGAAGTAAAGCACTGTTGGGCATGCTTAGTACCTGGGTGGGTAACCACCTCTTGGTTGCTCAAATCTGCAGACAATTTTAGGGGCAAAACTATCTTTTTTGCACAAATAAGCACTGTCTGGCCTGGTCACCTGGGGACAGCACATCTTGTATATGGTTTCCCTTTTTTCCCCTTATTTTCCCCCCACCCTCTGCTCTCTTATTACTTTACTGCAAAGGGCATCATTTGATAGGATAAATTTGAAATTTCTCAACTCTTCACAAATTTACAAAGGCTCTTGATTTTGTTGTAGAGGAATACTAATGGTTGGAGGAGGAGGGGGGAGGTGGGAGCACAGAAGTATGTATCTTCAGCAGCTACCACAAAGCCAGCTGCTACCCCAAAGCCTCCCAGGTTTTTTTTGTTACTTTTTTATGCCAGAGTCAAAGATGTCTGAAGTGGATTTATTTGATCAGAAACCTGGCAACAATGATCCAAAGTAGTTTAGAGAAATAGTTTACTGTGATGTCTGGCTGGCTTGTCATGGCAGCACATCTTTTCAAACAGGTGCTCTTTGGATTTGTTACAGTACTGCTGAGTATGCTGCACATGTATGGTTCCTCAGCTGTCATACTTCAAAGCTTGATATGGTTTTCAATGGACTATGAGAATAATCACCAGGTAGGTCACTCCAGTTGCTAATCCACCTATAACTATCTGGAATTGCCCTGCAAAGTATCCTGGACAGAGTTACAGCTGCAGCCTTGGTGACTAGAGCGAAATCTAACCAGTCCCATTTCCTTCAAGGCAGAGCCTCAATACATGCAGTGAAGGCCTTGGCCTAGTATACCATTAGATAGCTTAACAATTATAGCATTCTAATTAAGTACTCTATAGAGATAATTTATGTAGTTTAATTGGGACCAAGTAGATGCATTATGTTTCGTTATAGGGACTTAATTGTTTAGATTAGATCTTTTATTTATATAGGCTTATGTGAGCCTACCTAGTTCATGTATATTTAGTTTCCACAATGTACTCTGTATAGGTGTGGCTCTCTGTCAGGTTATGACCCTGACAGTACACTACTGACAGTTCTATTCAAATTTGATCATTTTCTATCTCTCTACTAGTACCTAAACTTTTCTGGTTTGAGATAATGGGGCACTCATATTGAATTGCATGAATAGTTCTCTGGTGACAGTAATCCAAGGATTTTTTACCATTCCAGAGTAGAGCCAAAGTGGTGGCAGCAATGTTCAAAAACAGGAAAAGACCAGCCAAGAACAGGAAAAGACCAGCCAAGAACAGGAAAAGACCAGCCAAGAACAGGAAAAGACCAGCCAAGAACAGGAAAAGATTAGTCATGACTAAATTTGACTAATAAAAGTCAGGGATGAACAGTGGTCACCCATATAAAACAAGGTCTGACTTCTCAAAGAAGGAAGAGCATATTTCACAATACAATTCAATGGAAGATACCTGTAGTATCTTTCCAATGGAACTAAGTCCACACGCTTGTATCCCAGTAATCAAAAGATTGAAATAAGTTTTTATTAAAATTATAACTTGACAGCAACAGACATACAGCAACAACTCAATTCTACTCAACAGAACAATGACAGTTGAATAAAGGTATTTGTACAAAAATGAATAAAGAACTAGTTCATCATGAAACCACACTTATGAATAACATTAACATTAAATTAATAATAAGGATAATCAACAGTCACCACAATACCCTCCAGGAATGCTCCCATTTATCTCACATATCAAGCATTCTTATCTTCTCAGCACCTTCTTTCCAGACCCTCTGCAGCTACATGAGCAAGTTATGGCAGTTCTTATAACTGCCACAGCTAAAGATAAGGTAGCCAGAAAAAGGACAGAAGAGAGGGCACAAGAAAGAATGGAGGACCACCTGAATGCTGAGAGGAAGCACAGGGAACTTGAGCTTGCTAGGATCATTGAAATAGAAAATAATGGAGTGGAACATTTAGACAAGCCAAAAAAAAACAACTAAGAGCTAGAAGCAGTTCATTCTCCAAATGCCACAAAAGTTGAATGAACAGACAGACCCAGAGGCCTACTTTGATATGCTTGAAACTTCAATGGCTGAAAGCAACTTTGCAAAAGAAGAGTGGATAAATTTTTTGAGTTGTGGCCCTGGGCCAGTTCCAGTGCTGGAGACTTTGATTCACAGGCTGCTTCCAGCTTGTCCACCATCCTTTTCAGGGAGTGGAAGACATCTCGTGAGTAGTAGAGGGTTAGGGCACCTCTAAATCACTCAAATAGGTGGTAGCTTCTATTGTTCATTTGCTGAGATAAATGATTGATCCCACGAATTCTAAATTTCTCTCTGTGTTAATAACCTCCTAGGCCATTTAGAAGTAGAAAAAGGTAAAGCCTGGAAGAACAGTGCCAGTGAGGTGATGTCAGAATTTTGGTGTAGTGTAGCTATAACATTGTTCTCAGGTTGGAGGTATTACTATGAGATGGAAGAATAAAGTTCATTTGTGAGGCAAGCAAATACAACAAGAAGAAAAATGGAAACATAATGAGTACCTGCTTCTTTTTGCCATATCTCTACTTTGATGTTATACTCTCTCCTGACATTTATTGAGGCACTGAGTAAGAGAGAAATTTAGCAATATTATAAACATGTGATATGTCATTCGTTGCCTTGAATATTAATATTATCCTGTAAATATATTTATTGAACTTCCTCAATTATATTCATTACAAGTGGGTGTGCTCAATAGGTCAGAAATGCACCCAAAGTGCAACTATTATCTTTGATAGTTGCTATATTGTGCACACGAGAGCAAGATATGACAATGTGAAAGCCATGACTTCAAGCTGCATATAGCAAACATACTTTTATATACAATCCAACATACCAAATTTATACATACATAAAACAGGCATATCTGACTAGAATTATCAATTTGTTTTTTTGCTTGTGTGCCTGTGCAGGAAATCTTTCTAGGCGATTGAACCTTAATTTATCATGTTTTCACTCTTTGATGGGGGTCACACTGGGGTGGATATAGGGATATTATGTGATATTATGTTAAGATCGGTTCATCCGGTAACTCCTTTCAGTTGATTGAGAATAAATGTCTCAAACCTTTAGGGTTCAATGGGTGTCATTCTGGGGTGGTTCTAAGCAAGTTTGGTAAAGATCAGATTAAAATCCTGCCAAAGGGGGTTATTGTACCCAAAATTTCCTGGTTGGGATCACAATTTTATGCCCGAGTAAACTACCCCACACACTAATAACCCCAATTGTGTACACGCACATAGGTCAGAAAAACTGTGCTAAAACCACTTCTTGCTATTTCCCTTTTTCTTCATTTTGAGCCCTGTATAGCCAAGCACCTGGTACGTGACAGGGAATAAACAAACTAACCAACAAAAAATCTCAAATTATAGTAAGATATTTTTGTTGCTTCCGTCTGTAAAACAGGTACTTTTCTAGTATACATAAGCACAGTACTACAGAATAAAAGCACTATATTGTACCTATTTACGAATAATAAAAAAAGGGTCTTCCAGTTGCCTTAAAATTGTAATAAAAAATAATTATAATTTTTTACTCTAAAGATTAAACCACTAAGAAATAATACTTAAAGAAAATCATTGATTAGGTGAGGTTACAACACTTTAACCCACAAATTCAAATGCTTTCCTAGAAATTATCCTACTGCACATTCTATGGCTCACTTCTTCGAATAATCAATGATCATATTTGTTATCATCATCCATGAAGTAGACCACACCCTGTACACACTGTGGCTTATTCTCAGTTGACTCGCAGTATTTATGTATCCAGGCTAGTGCTGTGTTCCGTTGCCCCACATCACTAGCAACCACTGAACTGGGCACTGTCTTTACATTTAAGTGGATCATCTGTGCCTGTGTTCATGTGATAGTATGCATGTGTCATATGACTAGCATATGCAGATGGTCATTAAACTGCAGCAGTCAGTAGTGACAGTGTGTGTCGACCACATCAATAGCATCAATGATTACAACCATAACAATACGACAAACTTGGTATACTCAGGAATGCAGTCTCAAAGTAAAGTCTACAAATGAATATGAGACCACTACTAATATTCATGCTAGGTAGGTAAGGGGTCATTACTGTGGCATGATAAGGGTGTTTAAAGTAGACTAATGTTAGAGATCTCAATAGTTCATTGTTTACTATCGAGAGATAGAAAGAACGAATCCTTGATTTCCCAGAAACAAAACACCATGCTCATGCACGAACATGCACACACACCCACCCACCCCCACATGCACACATGCATGCATGCACATGCACATGCACACACAGGTATGTAAGGGATTAAAGTACAACACTGGATGAAGGCATCAAAGGAAATGAATATTACAATTTTTCAGTAGCTTATCATTTAAAATTGAGAGTGAGCAAATACTTTATTTTTGAAGAAGGAAACACCCAGAATGCCAAAGCACAGGTAAACATTGGACTCATACAGTCAGATTACCTCTTAAGGGGAGGATTCTCTGCCTAACTTCAAGCAAGCATACCACAACACACAGAGGTGACTCTTCACTGCTGCATGGATAATAATGGCACTCCTGGGTCACACAACACCACACTCCAGTCTCTAATAGTAGGTACACATAAGCTCATCTCCATACCTAATCTTGAACTTTAAAATTCCCCATTTACTACTTCAATGGTTAGACACACTTTAGTGAATGCTTGTGGCATTCTAGAAAAAAGTCTTTCAACAATCTAATTCAACATGAAGGACAATACTTTTCTCCTCCATTTTGTTTGCTTGAATGCTAGCTACTCAGCTAAAGTAGATGCTGCTATTGAGCTATGAAAAAGTTGTGTGTGTGTGAGTGTGTGGTGTGTGTGCGTGCATGCATGTGTGCACACGCATGTGCATGTTTTAGAGTTATAGACCAACTGACTACAAACTACTTCGGGATATTATACATAATTGATATAATTCATCTCCATGTACTCGTCCTGCAGTTGCCATGGAAATAACCTCTTGATAATCAATGCAACCACATCCACAATTCACATCATGGCATGAAATAGTGGACACAAGTGTATAGCCATAAGAAATATATAACTACACCAACTGACTAACCTTGGAACATGTAACTTGTGATTAGAGTAAACAAAATACATTCACCTTACAGCAAGTAAGCAATGAGCTCACCATGGATGATTTATTATGAGAGTCTTCCACCACAATCAAATAAAATTAAAACACTTTCAACTGTCTAACACGAACTAGTAAGTCCACTTTCTGAGTGAGTCTTTCATAAGTTGGGGTAATGGCAAATATACTAACCTTATCCCAGGCATTTATCCGTGGAAGCATGAGTGTGTTATTCTTATTTTTAAGTAGAATTGTGTCACGAAAGGCAAAGGGTGATGTATTGCAGTTGTATACTGGTTTCATCTCTTGGAGGAGAATTGCAGAGTATGGAAAAAAAAAGGTCATACAATGCTACATGAAGATCCTCAAGGGGGAGGGGGGAAAATCATAGTCATCATGGCAATGCCAACTTGGAAATATTCCAGAGTGTGAGTGTGTGGGGTGGGGGGAGGGTCAGTGTTTTTAAAGGGATCAATGATTTAAAAAAATGATATTTAAGTTGTTGGTGCCTTTACATGGTGACCCTTGGCAGCATTTCATTATTGATTGTGATTCGCTGGCTAAAATCAACAATGCTAACATTAATGCAATTTGATTCAACAGGAATATGAGAACAGGGTGTCATTTGATGGCACCACTCAATTCTTGCTAAGTTGGATCTTCTACGGAGTATTTGCACACCTCTGAAGGAAAAACATCAAAATATCATGCACATAGAACAAAGCAAAGGTGATTATCAGTGTGGTATTTGGCCTCTTGGAATGTGAGATCCTCATTGAATGTAGAAAGTTCCATAGAGACTGCTAGACAGGGTACTGAAGTAGGGAATTCAGAAGATAGAAAGATTGATCAAGAACTTAGTGTATTAGAGAAGTATGAAGTAGTTGTGGGAGCTTTACAAGAGACAAAGTGGTTGGGAGTGAAGTGTATATGGTGGGAGAGAGCTTAGTGTTGACAGCTGGTAGGGATGTTCCTGGGATAGGGCATGTGAAATAGAGAGGAGAGGGAGTTGCAATTGTACTCACTAGCCCAGCTATTAGTGCATGGAAGACAGGTGGTAAGTGCTGGAAAGCTTGGAACTCACTAATAGTCTTGGCTCTACTGGTTTCTGGAAGTCGTAGCCAGGACTGTATTCATGTGCTCTCTTGCTATGCTCCAATGTATGCATCCAGCAGGGAAGGGAAAGAGTCATTCTTTGATAGCCTGCAGCAAGCTGTATCAGCTGTTCCATCAGATTAGAGCCGTGTGATGCTTGGGGACTTCAATGCTAAAGTTTGGTCAAGCTTGGATGAAGATGAGTGGTGGCATGTGAGGGGCCCACATGGGTATGAAGAGACCAATGAGGCAGGGAAGGAGCTGCTTAACTGCCTTTCAAGAAATGAGGCCATAGTGTGCAACAATTAGTTTTAGAAGAAGGCCAACCATAAGCAGACCTGGCAATATCCAAAATCCAAGCAGTGGCACTGTGTAGACTATGCCATAATGAGGCAACAACATGCAGAATGTGTTTGGATGTCACAGTGATGCGTGAAGCAGAGTGCAACACTGACAACCAGATGTTGAGGATGAAGCTACTGGTTGGGCACAAGGGGATGATTTTTAGAAGAATGAAAACTGGAAAGAATGCCAAGGGATTTGATGTGAAGATATTGCAGGGCAAAAGTGGGGATGATAAAGGAAGGGAGAAAACCAGGGGTGTCTTCCAGAGAAAGGTTAATGATAGCACCAGAGAGCTATGGAAAGAGAAAAGGACAGTGGAGGAGAAGTGTGAAAGCAGCACTATGTGAGACAGCTGAGGAAGTGTTTGGTTTTGAAGCAAGGAAACAACCAGATGGGTTCAGTGAGGGTGAGGCTGCTATCAAATCTTTGCTTGAGGGGAGGAATAAGCTGTACTCTCTATGGCAGAGCACCGGGCAAGAAAGAGACCAGAAGAAGCTAGCACTGTCATGTACCCAAGCAAGGCATGAGATAAGGGAAGCCAAGAACACGTGGTTCTAGATGAAGGCATCAGAGGCACAGAGAAGCCAGTTTGGGGGCAAGGTAGTATGAAGGTGCATCAAGAATATTCAGAAAGGAAGAAGGGGGCTAGTACCTGTGAGGATGGCAAAAGTGATGGATGAAGAGGAGAATGCATGCAACATTCCGGAGCAGCAACAGCAGAGGTGGAGGAGACACTAGACCAAGCTTCTGAACATCCAGAATGAATTTGGTGGGGAGAAGTTGCAAAAGGCTAGGCAGAGATCATTGAGACCCAACATGTCTGCATTTCCATCGGAGGAGGAGATATGGGGAGCAATTGGAAAGTTGAAGAGTGGCAAGGCTGGGGGTGACTCTGGCATTCTTCCTGAGATGGTGAAGGCAGCTAGGTGTGAGAAAGGGTTCTTCTGTTTGCTGATGGATCTAATGCATGCAGCATGGTGTGAGTGCAGAGTTCCCAAGGAGTGGTCAGATGCAGTACTGGTCCCAATACCGAAGAAAGGCAACCTTGGTAAGCATAATAACTATGGGGGATATCTTCATTGGATGTTGTGGAGACAGTTGCTGCAAGAATCCTCCAGAAGCAGTTGCAGGAACTGGCTGAAGATGTGTTGCCTGAGTCACAATGTGGGTTCAGGAAGACCAGAGGATATACTGACATGATCTTCACTATTTGCCAACTTGTTGAGTAGTCATGGGATCATAGAAAAAGATTCTTTTATCACCATCATTGATTTGAAGAAAGTTTATGACTCTGGTGCCCATAAGTGTAATGTGGCTAGCATTAGGGAAATTGGGTGTACCAGAGAATACCATCAAACTCATCCATTCATTTCACCAAGGTATGGAGGCAAGAATTGGCTTGGATGGAGCACTCCTTGAGGAGTTCAGTGTGGAGAATAGGCTGAGACAAGGCTGCTGCATGGCACAGGTACTATTCAACCTTTACACATGCTTAGCCATGGAGTGTTGGCAGGCCAGGGTTGAGGATGTAGGAGGGGTGGGTATCAACCTGAGATATAATATGACCACAAGCTCTTCAGGCGGGACACCAGGAATGCTGTTGAGAGGAAACTCACTAAATGCTTCTTTGCTGATGATGGTGCTCTACTTGCATCAACAAGATCTGGTGTTGAGAGAACTGTTAGAGAATATCACGCAGTGTGCACAGAGTTTGGCCTCACTGTGTGTATTCCCAAGACCATGCACTTGGTGACAAGAAGAGAGACAGTAGGTAGTGACCAGAACCCAATCAAGGTCAATTATTGTAAGATGAACTCCTTGGATGAGTTCCAGTACCTGGGCTCCAGATTGCAGCTTCTGGAAGAATGTATAGAGATGTGGAGATAAGAATAGCACAGGCTTCTAGAGCTTTTGGTGCACTCCACAAGGCTCTCTTCATGAACCAGAACCACACACTACACCAAAAGAATGATGTACAATGCCTGTGTCTTCTCTGTCCTACTGTATGGCTCTGAGTGCTGGATCCCCTTCAGGAAACTCATTCAAAAGCTAAACATCTTTCATCACAGATGCATTAGGACCATTGTAGGCATCACTAACAGGCAGCAGTGGGCTGAACACATTACTATGGCAGCAGTGAGGCAACTGTGAGAGGATGAAGAGACAGCAGCAGCGAAGGTCATCAAACAAAGGCTTGAATGGATAGATCACCAGGTATTTTGGCCTCTAGAGGCCCCAATATGGTTTATGGAGTTGATAAATCCATTGGTAACTTAGGATTGTCCAAAAATGGCCAACAGGGGGGATTATAGCAGCAAAAATCGCCATTTCAGCCTCCGCATAAGACCACCCTGTGTAATGATTTGGGGTTAACCATTCTAAGTGAAAAAGTATCTCTGGGACATCTCGTAGCTCACAGCAGGTTCCATGAGAATATTTTGCTCTTGTTGCCCTTTGTGAGGCATTCTTGAGCAGATGAATAATGAACAAAAAATCAAAAAAGTAGCTGCAAGTGCAGCAAAGAAATAGATGCTGCAGGGTAATGATAAAACAAGAGGAAAAGATAAGGGAAGATGGGGGGTGGGGGTGGGGTGGGGGTGGGGTGGGGGTGGGGTGGGGGATAAATAAAGGGAAGGAAAGCATTCCAATCAGCGTAGGTACTTTTTTTAAAGTATATATTTCTATCCTGTCAAATTATCCTGCCAGAATGGGCTGTGCACTCCACAGATGCAATATCAACCTTCCTTTAGAGGCTGATTTCTGAAGTCAATGATTTTTCTTTGAAACCCTACAATATCCAAACATAATTGTAAATACACTCAAGAACCTAAGATATTTTTGGTGGTTGGGGAAAGGAATCATGACTCCAGTGATTGGTGTAGAGTGCCAATATTAGTGTTTCAGTTGCAATATGGGTGTTATTTATTTGCAATCTCATATGAATTCAGAGAAACACACGCTCCCCCCCCCCCCCCCAAAAAAAAAACCAACAAAAAAATAATAACAACAAAACAATTGAAGGAAAGGGCTCATGAGTGAAGTTGATTGAATATTTTTGTGAATCAGAAAAGAATAGAATATAATCAGTGAAGTATGTGAGCTCTTTTAAAAAAATTATTATTTCACACAGTGAACCATCATCAGAATTATCACTCAATGGATTGCACAACTTACATGCTGAATAAAAGTTGTAAATCAGAATAAGTGTAAGTGGACTCTTTTCCATTAAATGAATCATACTGTTTTACTGTAGTCAGGTGGGGGGTTAGAGATTGAACCAATTCCCTTTTATTGTGAATAGAAATGAGGGATATAAGAGTTACTTTTTGTTGTTCTTTTTTGCTATTGTATTTCCTTATTATATTTTATTAATGGTGCTCATTCACACACACTAATAGTTCACTAGCTATAGTATAATAAAATATGCAGCTGTAAAGTGTCTTCTTTTAGAAATCTGTAACTATAGTAACCCTAGATAATAGTTAAGAGAGGGTATAAGCATAGCTTACAATTTGGATAATTGAAATTGGTCTAAAGAAAGGGAACAGAAAACACTCATGAAAACTTAGTTGGTTAGCTGACACACTCACTGGGTGAGAAAAATGTCTCAAGAAAATGTTTGTGGAAAACAGAGCACATTCGTGATTCACCCCCAGGAAACCTTAGTAGGGATCAAGTAACTTATACTCCCGGAAAAAAGGTGTGTCTAAAGTGAATTTAGCAATAGGAAATAAAATTTTATTTAAACGTAGTAAAAAAGGAATAAAAAAAAAAAATGAAACGGGAATTTAAAAAAAGAAAGAAAATGAATTAGCTACCGGTGCTTCTTCTAGCGTGATATAGCGTGATATAAACCTGATATAGCACAACCCCTAGAATGTGCTAGAGCAATATTTGACGAGTATTTCTTTAAAGAAGGTCATATTTTCCTAGCCAACCCTGGCTCTAGCCCAAGGTGTGCCTGAATAGTATGCCAGCCCATACACTTAATTGAGCGTGGGTGTTCAGCGATGCCGGTGTCAGAGGAGCGACTCCCAAGGTTTGAGTGACTTTCCTGGTGTAAGTGACTCCGGTCACTGACGCCTAGGCATGATGACCCCCCTCAGGTGTGGGTGACTCCCCATGGAAGAAAAAAAGAACAATAATAATAATAGCTAATAGTAAGCTTAAAAAAATGAAAAAAAGAAAGAAAAGAAAAGAAACAAATTGTGAGTCTAGTCTAGGACCTATTTGGCAATTTTAGGAACACATTCCAAAGATCTATTTATTGGCACTATGCTGCTTGTGTTCAATATCCTATTTTTCATCCACCTTTCTCATCAGTATTGCCAAATGGCTCTTCTTTTTTTTAAAGCCAGATTTGGCAAAAAAAAGTCTTTATTTTTACTTGTATGTTCTTAAATTATTCCTCTTCAATGTTAAATTAATATACTGGTCATGTTATGATTCACTGATTATCAGTGTGACTTCATTTTTATCAATTACTAGTGTTGTAAAAGAAACTTTTACTTCTTGACATCTGCAAATGAAGTATTGAATCAACTTGATTGTCAAGGGGGGAGGGATCTACTACTGCAATATAGTCACTAATGAAGATGGCGCTTTAACAATATGAACAACTATGGTTTTAGTCTGTCATCTTGCAGTTTAATGTGGAGTTATATGATTTAGAGGGAAAATTGGAGCCAGGGATACTATTTTAAGGGAGTCATTGATACCTGGCACAACTGACTGGGGTGACATCATGGAAGTGGAGTAACTACTAAGTCTTGATAAATTGTACTTTCATAAATCGTCATATAATCAATCATGATTTCCTATTTTAAAATATTAATAGCAGTACCAGTTTTGAACGTGCCATTTACAAAAATTTGATTTATAAAAATCAATTGAAAAATGAAAAGAAAAAAAGAAAATTGTCATACTTGTCTAATTTAATAGCTAAGTTCATTAATTGAGTATGAATAGGTTATACTGGCAGAATTTTTCATGAAAATGGGTTGTTTATGTAATATAAAATAATATGTAGACCACTTTAACAGTTAGGGAATATTACTTGAATCATTAAAGAAAAAATAGGTGAAAGTCTTGAGGATGCAGAAATAGAATAATTGGTATAAATAAGAATAATTAATCAAGGCTTATATAGGTCTTACTGCCTAGATAAGTGACTCAAGCCCAAGCAACAGAGACAATGGGGTGAAGAAGTATGCATAACTATGCTAGTTTATATATTTATATAATTGAGATATATCACTGCATCATTTATGTAGTTACTTGATCATAATACCTTTTATTCCACCCTTGAAATTCAGTTTTGGGCTTCCAGGATGGAGGATGTGGAAATTTGACTACCTATTTACTCACATTATTGTTTGTTTATCTATTCGTATATATATATATGTGTGTATATATATATATATATATATATATATATATATATATATATATAAGGTATGTATGATTGATCTGTAATTTAACTAAGATATTGCATGCTTTCTTTCATATTTATTACTTAAAAATATATACATATATAAAAACAATAAAAAATAAATAAATAAATAAATTAAAAAAAAAATTATTTTATTGTTTTTGAGGATGGCAATTGCAATATCATTAAAATCTTGATACAAAACAATAACTGGCAAATTTATATGTCTGATAAAAGCCACAAGATGATGAGAGATATCCTGTAGGAATTGTAGCTATCAGTGCATGTAGCTGTGATATATTCAGTCAAGGAAAGCAATAGAACAAGTCACCAGGTACTCCTGGGAGTCACTGGTACCTTGGGGTAGTCAGTCATGCCTAAGCACCGAAGTCACTGATACCTAGGCATCAGTGACCGGGAGTCATTCACACCTAGGCGGGACTGTTCTGGGAGTCTCTGACGCCTAGGCATGAATGACTGGGGATTCACCAAACCGGGGAGTCAATCACGCTAATAACACCGGTGTCACAGGAAATTTGATCGCTAAGAAATTTGGTCGCTGTGTCCAAATTTTCTAGGAAATTGTGTCCCAAGCGTCCAGATTTACTGGGAAAATGGGACGCCTCATAGGAAATTTGGAGGCTCGATCTTTTCGTGTTGAAGATGTTACTCTTTAAGGATTATGTTTCTGAGATGTCCGCTGAGGACATTGGAGAGGGCCCCCTGCACACCCTGACCATGGAGGGGTATTCCAGGGAGAAGCTTGGCCTGGTAGGATTGCACATTAGCAAGGACATAAACTGGTATTGCTATATTATAATGGCTGTAGTAGCTCTATTTTTTTCAGAGGACTAGGGCTTATCAGGGTTAATGATTACAATGTTATTCCTTTGTTTGAATAGAGCCATCTTTCTGGATTATTCACTGTCATCTGATTTTTAAAAAAATATATAAATAGCCTTGATGATTTCTTGTCTGTCTGTCTGTCTGTCTGTCTGTCTGTCTGTCTGTCTGTCTGTCTGTCTGTCTGTCTGTCTGTCTGTCTGTCTGTCTGTCTGTCTGTCTGTCTGTCTGTCTGTCAGGAAGCTATAAAATTATGTTGTATATGCACTTATATATTTCTATCCAGGAAATGTCATTTGAGTTTGTTTTTTTTTTATTTAAAAAAATTTTCCCCCCTATCTGTTTGAATGTTTTTGTGTATGCATGTTTGCACAATTTTTTTCTTCCTGTTTTCATTATGATTTTTTGGGTTAAAAAATATATATATTTTTTTCCTTTCAATTATGAATGCACCTGCTTTTAAGTTGTAGCTGGAATGAGCCAGACAATAATGGTGGGAGGTCCTGCACTTTCCTCAAACATCTAGGATTGGTTTGAAATCTTTGCTGAAATAATTTTCTTATCTATGCTGTGTCTGTGGCTCTTTTAGAAGTAAGTTCTTATGGCACACTATTTTGGACTTCTTCAAACAGTGTTCTTCCAGTGAAATTTTAGATGGCCCTTAATTTTGTTGTACAGGAATAGTGATGGTTGGAGGAGGAGGGGGGAGATGGAAGCACAGAATTATGTATCCCCAGCAGCTACCCCAAAGCCAGCAGATACCCCAAAGTCACTTGGTTTTTCTTTGTTACCTTTTTATGCCACAGTCAAAAATGTCTGAAATGAATTTTTTTTGATCAGAAACCTGAAAACACTGATCTAAAGTGGCTTAGAGAAATAGTTTAATGTGATGTCTGGCTGGCTGGACCTGGAAGCATCTTTTCAAACTGGGTGCTCTTTGAATTTGTTACAGTACTGCTGAGTATGCTGCACATGTATGGTTCCTCAGCTGTCATACTTCAAAGCTTGATATAGTTTCAATGGTCTATCTTATACTAATAGAGCTAGAGGTGTTTATATATTATTATATATATTCTTTGTTTTATATGTGTACACTAAACTGAAAAATAGCTGTAAGGATCCTGTTGAAAATTGGTAGATATGATATTCAGGTAAGCATTATCCACACCCCAATGTTCAAGTGTAGTAACTGGAAGAAGCCCAAAAAAGGCTCTTCCCTGTCTGCCATTTATTTCCACCAAAGGGAATGCATAGTCTTTCACGGGATACCACATAGTGACGTTAATGCATTTTAACATGGCCCACCAAGTTGACCAGATAAAAACCTATTAGCAATTTAAAGAAAAAAATTGATGAACTCTGAAGTGGTGTTCCATGAAATCCTATTGCTGCTAGGGACTGATGCTTCTGGACAGCTGCTGGAGGTACAGAATTATGTGCTGCCACTGACCACTTCCCCCCCCCCCCCCCCCCCCCCCCCCTCCTCCCAACCTCCACCCACCACTATTCCTGCAGAATAATATTAATTTCCTGTACAACCATAATAATAACTATCAAGAAATTCACAGTAGGATCAGTGTTGAAAGAAAGCAGAATGAGTGTGCCAAAAGAGCTTATTGCTAAAAGAGCCACAGATATACTATTAAAATTAAAATTATTCCATTGAAGATTACAAACCGATCTTATTGCAATATGGTAACAGCTAAACCTCCCACCATCATTGTCTGGCACATTCCAACAACAAATTTTAAAGCTGGTGCATACACACCATAGTTGAAGGGGTATGTCTGTCAAATATACATGAAGCTGATTGGCTTATCCAAAAAGAAAAGAAAAGAAAAAGTCAATCAAGAAGACCACATTAATAAACCTACATAACCAAGAAGAACTATTCAAATAATAAATTCTAGGAAAGTATGTCTCAGAGCAAACAAAACTACTGTAGAAAGAAAAAATAACCAGATGCCTAAACTCACAGCAGCTTAAATGGTTGTTTCTGCACAGACCTGCAAGATATGCCTACCTACTACACATATCTTCTCATGACCACCACTAACACATGTCTTCAAGTAATACATGCCCTCCTGCATATCATGTTATCCTATAAAACCTGTCCTCATGTTGGACATGCCTTCCAGTAAGACATATCCTACTTTATTTAATGTGTTTGAACAATACATGACCACTCATATTACATGTACTCCTGCAACACAAGTCCACCTGAAAGACATGCCCTCATGTAATACATGGCTTACTGTAGGACACACCTTCCAGTTAAACAAGTTCTCATATAAGGTGTCCTCCCTTTAAAAAAATCATCCTGTAAGATATGCCCTCCTGTAAACATGTACCCCAGTAAGATATCTTGAATAGCAAAACATGCCATCCTATAATACATACTCACAAGTAAAGCATGACTTCCAGTAAGACATGTCTTTCAGTAAAACACAACATTTTGTAAGATATGCCATCATGAAGACATGCACTCCACCAATACATGACATCCCATAAGAGATTTCCTACAACAAAGCATGACCTCCCTTAAGACATATGTTATCACAATACATGTCATCCTGAAAGACATGCAATTCAGAAAATCAGGTCCTCCCATAAGATATGTTCTTTTTTTAAGACAATTTTGTGACCACAGCCCACCAAAAGTGGGCCTAGCAAGCAATGCAGCCGAAGGCCGAAATTGCATGCTAGTGAGAATAATCACTGGGTAGGCCACTCCAGTTGACAATCCACCTATAAATATGTGGAATTCCCCTGCAAAGTCTCCTGGACAGAGTTACAGCATCAGCCTTGGTGACTAGAGTGCAATCTAACCAGTCCCATTTACTTCAAGGCAGAGCCTCAATATCTGCAATGAAGGCCTTGGACTGCTAGGCCATTAGATAGCTTAACCGTGATGGTATTCCAATTAAGTACACCATAAAGATAATTTATGTTGTTTAATTGGGACTAAGTAGATGTGTTATGTTTATAATAGGGACCTAATTCTTTAGATTTGTTCTTTTATTTATATAGGCTTATGTGAGCCTACCTAGTTCACGTACATTTAGTTTTCACAATGTATTATGCATAGGTGTGGCTCCCTGTCAGTGTATGACCCAGACAGTTACCCACAGTTCTATTGCAATCATTTGATTATTTTTCTATTTCTCTACTACTACCTAAACTTTTCTGGTTTGAGATAAAGGGGCCCTCATATTGTGTTACATGACTTGTACTCTGGTGGCAGTAATCCAAGGATTTCTTACCATTCTGAAGTATAGCCAGAGTGGTGGCAGTAATGTTCAAGAACAGGAAAAGATCAGTCAAGAACAGGAAAAGACTAGTCATTACTAAATTCGGCTAATACAAGTCAGGGATGAACAGTGGTCACCCATATAATACAAGGTCTAACTTCTCAAAAAAAAAAAGAAAGGTAGAGCACATTTGACAGGACAATTCAATAGAAAATACCCTCCAGTAATGCTCCCATATATTTCACATATAATCATTCCTATCTTCCCAGCACCTTCTTCCCCAGACCCTTTGCAGCTACTTGAGTAAGCTATAGCAGCTCTCATAACTGCCACAGATGAAGATAATGTAGCTAGAAAAAGGACAGAAGAGAGGGCACAAGAAAGAAAGGGGGATCACCTGAATGCTGAGAGGGAGCACAGGGAACTTGAGCTTGCTAGGATCCCTGAAATGAAGAATGATTGTGTGAAACATTTAAGACAAGTTAGAAAAACTAAGAGTTAGAAGCAGTTCATTCTCGAAATGCCACAGAAGTTAACGAACAGACAGACCCGGATGCCAACTTTGATATGTTTAAAATTTCAATGGCTGAAGGCAACTTTGCAGAAGAGGAGTGGCTAAATTTTTTGGTGAAGCAAGTTATATGCAGAAGCCACCTAGTTCCAATCATTCCTGGGATCAATCGTTTATCTCAGCAAGTGCACAATAGAAAGGACCACCAATTTGAGCAATTTAGAGGTACCCTAACCCTCTACTACTCATGAGAAGTCCTCCACTCCCTGAGGAGAAAGGATGGTGGACAAGCTGGAAGAAGCCTGTGAATCAAAGTCTCCAGCAGAGCGAGCCAGGATGCATACTCACTTCTCAGATCACTCTCCCATCTACAAGAAGCAGCACTGGAACTGGCCCAGGGACACAACATCTACTTATGGACAAGGTGGGTACTCTAATAGGTGTCAGGGTGGGAATAAGCCTGCAGTGGTGGGTCAAGGTGGTGGCCAAGGGGTAACTGGGTCTGGTAACTAGGAGTCTAACCTTTGTTAAGTCTTTCATGTATTCCAGTTGTGGCACACTGGGCCATACCAGGAAAGATTGCTATTTAAAAAATAAAATAAAAAGTAGTTGATTTTGATTTTTCAAATTTAGAAGTTGAGTAATTTTTCGAATTGTTAGTGTAGGTACAATAAGTGGAAAACTTTGTTGGTGCATGACTGACATTGGAGCTAACTGCACTACAGTGCCCGTGAAGTTAATTTGATCCTATCAGTACACAGGGAAAACTGAGGTTATATTAGCCAACAGACAGACTCAAAATCTTCAAACTTCCTGGGTAAACATAAAAGTGGATGGTTTCACTAAGTCTATGAAGTTCTTTGTTATGATGGTGATGCTGCTTACAACTGGTTCCTTTCCCAGCATTTTACTTGGCCAGGACTGAGGAAAATGTGAAGGTATATTGTAGTGCTTGCCCAAAAAGCAAGCAGGCAGCTCAAACCAAAGGTATCTCTAACGAAAACTCCAATCATTTCACTCCCATATCAGCATTTAGCTTGCAATCTTGAACGACCTTTAAACAAAACCAAGAATGGGTTCATACATATATATATATATATATATATATATATATATATTAACTGTAATTTGCTTTGACAAAAGATCCTTATACTATATCACCGAAGAAAGTAAATACCATAATAGCAACTGAAGGGATAATGGAGGTAGTAGCGCACACAGGAATTCCCATGGAATTATTGTCTGACCAAGGTATGTATTTTTTTTACTGGGAAAGTGAACACATAGCTGTGTTGCCTACTAAATATTAACAAATTGAAAACTACAGCCTATCATCCCCAAACAAATGATATGCTTGAAAGGTAGCACTCGTGCTTAAAGGGGATGCTTAGCAATGTAGAACGTGGTAAGGAGTTGGGATAGACTATTCAAGTATTGCCTGCTGGCTTACGGTATCACTCCCCATGCCTCAACAAATTTGTCTCCTTGTGAGCTAGTGCATGGACATAATCTTAGAAAATCCAGGGCCATAAAGTCTGGTTGGATCAAAGGTGAATTTAGTTTTACTAGCACCTTAGAGTGGATAAACAAACTTAAGGAACCTTTTACTACTCTGCATCAGGCTGCATATGAGAAGGAAGACACCAACAAAGGGGAATGAAAAGCTGCATATGATCTTAGTGCCAAACTTAGGGGTTTTAAATCAGATGATATGGTTGATTGCCATACCCCAGGGCTAACTGGAAAATTAAATGCCATTTCGGAAGGGCCCTATGAAGAGTTAGCCAGTTCTCAGATCTCAATTATAAGATAGCGGTTACTGAGAAGATAACTCATTATCAAGTAGATGGTTTTTCTCAGCAATGCTGGCCAGAAGATGAGCTGGAGAGCAAGAATGGAATTAACATGGTGTCAACAAGTGTAGTGACAATCCCTCTCCACAATGATCATCATCTTAGGACACCAACTGCCTTCACTGGAGGAATTATATCATGTGGAGCAGGTCTTTCAACTCAGGCTGGGGAGAAGTCGAGGGCAGACCCTTCACATAAACCATGAACTGGCCAGAGCCATTAGATGGCTTAATGATTATACTCTATAGAGATAATTTGTTATTAATTCTTACTTTGTAGAGATAATTTATGTTGTTTAATTGGAACTCAGTAGATATGTTTTGTTTGGTTATTGGTATTATTCGTCTGAATTTGTTCTTTAATTTATGTAGGCTTATTTTATCCTACCCAGTTCATGTATACTTAACACGTATTTAGATTTCACTTCAGTACATACTCTGTATAGGTGTGGCTCCATGTTTCTATATGTTCAGGACTATCAGGGTAGAACCTGACACACAGTTTTATTAAAATCATTGCATTGCGCTTCTCAGGCATGAGATAAAGGGGCACTTACATGACATGAATAATATTCTGGTGTTAGCAATCCAAGGATGTTACCATTCGTGAGTAGAGCCAGAGCAGTACCCCCAACATGGGGCACCAACTACTCCAATCTTAACGAGTACTTGTGCATCATGCTACTTAACTCACTAATATTCCATATATCAAAGCCAAAATTTTCAGGTGACAGGAAATGTACATAGAGTAGGCTCAACTATTTTTGTCCACTCCCAGTGACATCTGCACCATTTTGGAACTAACATCCCCATACACAATGCATGCGGTTCAATCCCCTGCACACTGGTGTTGGTTGATTCAGTGAATCAATGCCTAGATTGGTCTGCATGAGTGTGCTGCATGTGATTGTGTTTCACCATTTCAAATGGCAGACCACCTCGTCAACACTAGCCCCTTCACAGTTCCCCCAGTGGAGAGGCTGACTCATGAGATCTGGGTGAAGTGACAAGGGAATAGCCGAGGGATGTCACTTTCCCCATGTTACCTACATGGAATTTCTCAATACAGGTCTCTAATCGTTTTCCTTGCCTGGACATGGTTTTTGTCATACAAGAGGGGTTTTTTTGTGCATTGGAAAATGTTGCAAAGTTAAGCAGCAAGAACTAAACCACACCCCTAATACAAGCCTTAGTACTAACAAAGAATATGTAGCTTCACATACATTGAAATGTGGATCGAAGTGAGGAATTTGAAAGAAGCTATTGGTAATTTTTCTTTGATTTTAATGAACATCTTTTCAGTTATTTGACAGCATAGTAAACATTAATAACAATTTATGATCAGAAATATACCTCCCACTAATCAGACAATAAATAAATGATAACCATCAACCAAATCCAAAACCACATGACATATTCAAGTTTCAAGCCAGGTTGACTTGCTGAAGGTGCAGGCAGTGAAAGCAGGGTATCCCAGCTCGTGCACAAAAAAATAAAAAGAATAAATGCTCCAGAGAAATCAATGTGGAAAACACATACATGTAGAATGACAGAAATATTTAATATGAACTAAGTCTCTATTGCTCTGACAATATCATCAGCCTTGACTTTGCCCTCGTTTGAAAGAGAGGGCTTCACCGTCTTTACATGCCAGGCATATACCTGCAGCAACAATCAGGGGAGGAATCTCACAACCTAACAATCACAATATTTGGTCTGGATATCACATGTTTTAAATATAATTTCATGGAATCTACAGAAACATCTAACAGAAATTGGAACATGACAATGCTCCTATAGAATCTAGTGTTTAATAGAAGTGTACATATATCAGTTTGGATTTTCAACTCTATGGGGAAGTAGATCCTCCGGCACTGCCACTGTCTGCACTAGTCCAGTACAGCCACTAGACAATAATTCCCACATGCACATACAAGGCAAAACACACCAACATGGTGTCCCCTCATCAGAACATATCCCACTTTATTGCTATGGTTTCGCAGACTTGGAGTGGCTGGATATCTAGGACTGTGCTGGCATTGCTGGTCCACTGACATCCTCTATTGGCTCATGTCATATAGTGCCACACCCCCTCCAGTAAAATTTCTGGATAAAGTATTTCAAATTATACAAGATTACCTCAGGATACTCCAAAACTCTGTCACATACCACGTAACATGGAACATGAAATATATACAATCCCAGAATAACTGGAACTATCCTTACCCAAGCCCACAGCAGCAATCTCTGCTCCTTAACGTACAATCCCTGACACCCCAGGATGGTCCCAGGTGTCCAGGACATCCTCAAATGTCTTAGGAAAGGGTGTGGATATTAGGTGTACAGATTTTATAAATGACAACACACTGAGTGCATATTTTCAGGCCAAGGGAAGATGTTCTTAGGCATACATGACCACAATAGACTGTATCATAATAGAGTAATTACCTCTTTATCTGATCCCCTACACTCCACAGTGGATGGTGATGTAGCAAACTGCTCCAAGAACTTTGGTTCTAGCCAAGCGTAAGGTACAGTCTTTTCTTCATTATTGACAAGCATTTTACCGAACTTTGCCTTCGGCTTACTCAGCAGCTGTCTTATGTGGATGGCAAATGCTGCCATGTCAAGGGGAAATGATCTGTGCACAAGAAGATTGAAAAAAATGAAATAACATTTTGTAAACCTCTTACCACATAGCACATCAAAACAGATTTGATATAGGTTGTGGCTCAATCGACCACAGTGACTGTAATGGTGAACAACAAAAAGACAAAATGTAAACCCCCGGGCAATTTTTAGTAGTGGAAATGATTTTTTAAAAGGCTCCCCTTAAAGATTCTTTAAAAAAAAGGTCTAATTTTATTGGGTAAGAACACCTGTTGGTCTATAGTCCCTAGCAATTATTTTAGTCCTTGAAAACTAGCCTTGTTTATCAATAATGCTATTATAGTTATTATTATTATAATTGATATTATTTCTATTTGCTATAGAATTATTATTATTGTCATTGCTCTTCAAATTTTTTAGACATTGTTATTTGTAGTGTGAAGTGCAGCTTATTTCCCACTCATATTGCATTATTTGGTTGTTAGGTTCATCCATTACCATATTAATTCTGTGACCTAACACCACATTAACAACGATTATCATCACACATGCAAATGCAAATGCAAATTGTCTAGCTGCCATCAACATGGTCAAGTGCACCTGATATAGTCAGGATGCCTGTGCACTAAGCAGGCACTATGAGCCAGTGCAAATGAACTCCTAGAGCCGGGCTAGGAACTTGCAGGAGGACTGACCAAGACTCTCAGTTTATTGGTGTGGGCACCCGAAGTCCCACCTGGACCCTTAGCTGATTGAGAAGCCATGGCCAGTGAATTTGCACAGAAAATTCCAGGACCCCATCACAGCTGGGTGGACTGGTGTGGGAAGAGGATGTTGAAGGAAAGTTTTCCAGTCAGTGCTGGGTTTGAACTGACAACCATGGGGTTGTTAGTCCAAGAGCATAACCACGCGCACGTGTGCACGCACGTACACATACACCACACACACAATTTCACTAGCAACTCTTACCGTGGATATATTGTAATCAACTCTAATCAACAGACATACAGCTCACTCTGGACATGTACAGGTGTGTAAAGAATGTGGATGGATGGAGCAGTGTTATGCTAACCTTTCTGGAGCAAATTGAACTCGCCATTCCAGTATTGAATTATTTCGACAAATTGGGCCCTCAACTCTCATTCCCCCAGCAAAGGCCACAGGAAATATCGACACATTCACTGTCTTCTTCATCTAAAACAAAAGGATCGACAGAATAGTACAGTACATATAAAATAAGTTATATTATAGCTACATCTCCTGTAATATCAAAACCATGACGTGGCATGATAATTTTCTCTACTATCAAACACAAGACAAGATAGTCAATTGAACAATAATTTGGATTTGGAGTGGTTTTAACACAGTAATTACTTGCACAACAATATGCACCTCCCACCCACCCACCCACCCACTCATCCAGGAGTGTGCTGCTCCTACTACCAAGTGGTCATGTAGAGTTCAACAGATTGCAAGGACTAGTCTGAACACATCACATATCCATTTGTCACTAGAATAAACTTCAGTTCTATTCTTCTTAATAGGCATGATTACATCACACAGAGCCAGCCACGCCTACTTATGTTATCAGTGAACCTGCAACACCATAGAAAATGTATTAGCATCAATAATCTGCAATGATATTTTTGAGAACTGCAATTGCAAAATAGCTCGTGCGTTCACCATACTGCTGGACTAGAAACTTTTTTTGTAGAAACTCATTGGTTGGCGGCAGTAGTGGTGAGTGTCACACAGTAGTCACACACAGTTTTACAGTAAAAATAGCTGCTAGTTTTTCTCTGAACACTTTGTTAGGCAGCACCTCATTTCCAACAATTTCTGAATTGTCACAGGTGCTGCATGACAGGGTTCTGAAAGTATTGCAGCTTCTTCTGTGGCAATATTAACCCTAGCCATCCTCTGAAGCTGACCGCTACTGCCACCTACCTTTGAGTTCTGAGAACTAGCAGCAAATTCACTGGCCAGTTCTTAACTAACCTTTCTGTCACTTTCACACACCATGTTGTCCACAACCATAGCTCAGAATATTCTAGAATTTGGTATGAGCATGCCGAAAATTTCATAATGTTTCTATTCATATAGTATGGTAAAAGCAGGAGCTATTTTCCAGTTGCAGTTCTCAAAAACATCATTAGCAGTCATGAATCCCAATACATTTTCTATGGTGCGGGTGGCTCACTGATACCATAAGTAGACGTGGTAGGTAGTACCTGACGTAGTCACGCAAGTTTCATATTAAGTCTTGAGTGTATTTTTTCCAACACTCTCAAAATTATTGAGTTATAGGTGGGTGTGGTTACATGTGCATTCTAAATTTCTGTCTGTGTTAATAACCTCCAGGGCCTTTTAGAAGAAGAGAAAGGCAAAGTCTGGAAGAATGGTGCCAGTGAGGTGGTGTCATAATTTTGGTGTAGCGTAGCTATAACATTGTTCTCAGGTTGGAGGTATTACTATGAGATGGAAGAATGAAGTGCATTTGTGAGGCAAACTAGTAGAACAAGAAGAAAAGTGGAAACACGATGAGTACCAGCTATTTTTTGGCCATGACTTTACTTCAATGTTATACTCTCTTTTGACATTAATTTCAGGCACAGAATCACAGAAAAATTTGGCAATATTATAAACACATGACATGTCATTCGCAGTCTTGAATATCAGTAATATCCTGTAAATATACTTGTTGAATTTCCTCAACTATATTCATTACAAGTGGGTGTGCTCTATAGGTCAGAAATGCACCCAAAGTGCAACTACTGTCTTTGATAGTTGCTAAATTGTGCACATGAGAGCAAGATATGACGGTGTGAAAGCTCATGACTCCAAGCACCATATAGCAAACCTACTTTTACATACAATCCAACATACGAGAATTATACGTACATAAAAAAAAACATATCTGATAGAATTATCAATTTGTTTGTTTGTTTGTTTGTTTGTCTGTTTGTCCAGTAACTCCTCCTAGTCGATTGAGCCTTAAGGTATCATATTTTCAGACTTCGATGGGGGTCACCCTGGGGTGGTTATAGGGATGTTATGTGAAGATTGGTTTGTCCGGTAACTTCATTCAGTTGATTGGGTATAAATGTCTCTAACTTTTAGGGTTTGATGGGGGTCACTCTGGGGTGGTTCTAAGGAAGTTTGGTAAAGATCAGAGTAAAATCCTGCCCCGAGGGGGTTATTGTACCAAAAATTTCCTGGTTGGGTTCACAATTCTATGCTTGAGTAAACCACATCACTTACTACAAACCCCAATTGTGCACACACACGTAAATCAGAAAAAATGTGCTCAAACAACACTTGCTATTTCCCTTATACTTCGTTTTGAGCCCTGTATGGCCAAGCGTGTGGTATTGACAAAGAACAAACAAACTGTCCAACAAAAAAAATCTTAAATTATATTAAGATATTTTTGTTGTTTCCGTCTGTAAAACAGGCACATTCTAGTAAACATAAGGACAGTACTACAGAATAAAGGCACTATATTGTACCTATTTATGAATTAAAAAAAAAAAAAAAAAAAAAAAAAAAAGTCTGCCAGTTGCCTTAAAATTGTAATTGGAAATAATCATAATTGTTCACTCTAAAGATTAAAAGCAATAAAAAGAATCAAAAAATCTATGATAATGTGAGGTTACAACACTTTAACCCACAAATTCAAATGTTTTTACTAGAAATTATCGTACTGCACATTCTACAGCTCACCTCTTCAAATAATCGGTGATCATATTTGTTATCGTCATCCATGAAGTAGACCACACCCTTTACACACTCTGGCTTATTCTCAGTTGACTCGCAGTGTTTATGTATCCAGGCTAGTGCTGTGTTCCGCTGACCCACACCACGAGCAACCACTGAACTGGGCACTGTCTTTACATTTAAGTGGATTGTCCGTGCCTGTGCTCATGTGATAGCGCGTGTGTGTCACATGACAAGCACATGCAGATGGTAATTAAACTGCAGCAGCCAGAAGTGACAGTGTGTGTCGACCATATCAACAACATCATTGACTACAACTATAGCAACAAAACAAATTTGGCATACTCAGGAATGCAGTGTCAATCTAAAAGACTACAAATAAATACGAGATCACTACCAATATTCATGCTAGGTAGGTAAGGGATCTTCACTGAGGCATGATAAGGGTGTATAAAGTAGATGAATGTTAAAGATCTCAATAGTTAATCGTTTACTATCGAGAAAGAGAGAATGAATCCTTCATTTTTCCAGAAACAAAACACCACACACACGCACTAACACACACGCACCCCACGAAACCACACATGCACGCACATGCATACACACAGGCATGTAAGAGATTAAAAGTACAACACTCCAGATAGGGTGAAGGCATTAAACGGGATGAATGCTACAATTTTTTTAGCAGCTTATCATTTAAAATTGAGAGTGAGCAAATACTTCATGTTGGAAGAAGAAAACACACGGATTTGTACACACACGCATGCATGCACAGAGACACAAGTTAAGACAACGACTCTTTCAAGTATTAGCACAAGAGATAACGAGGACCTGGTGAGGTCATAAACAGATATATGTACAATGCCTTGACAACAGTATCATAGTAGCAAGAAGTACCAAAGCACAGGTAAACAGTGGACTCATACAGTCAGATTGCCTCTAAGGGGAGGACTCTCTGCCTAACCTCATGCAAGCATACCACAACACATACGGAGGTGATTCTTCACCGCTGCATGGATAATAATGGCACTCCTGGGTCATACAACACCACACTCCAGTCTCTAATAGTAGGTACAAGCTCATTAGCCATACCCAATCTAGAACTTGAAGATCCCCCACTTTCTAGTCCAATGGTTAGACACACTTTACTGAATGCTTGTGGCAATCTAGAATAAAGTTTGTCAACAAACAAATTCAACATTAATGACTATACTTTTTCACACCATTTGTTGCTGGAATGCTAGCTACTCAGCTACAGTAGCTGCTGCTGCTGTGTGTGTGTGTGTGTGTGTGTGTGTGTGCCTGTGTTTCTAGTATGTGTGTGTGTGTGTGTGTGTGTGTGTGTGTGTGTGTGTGTGTGTGTGTGTGTGTGTGTGTGTGTGTGTGTGTGTGTGTGTGTGTGTGTGTGTGTGTGTGCCTGTGTTTCTAGTATGTGTGTGTGTGTGTGTGTGTGTGTGCACGCGCGTGTGTGTGTGTGTGAGTGCGCATGTGCATTCTTCAGAGCTATAAACCAACTAACTACACATTTTTGGGATATTTTACATAATTGATACAATTCATCTCCATGTACTGGCCCTGGAGTCACTGTGGAAGTAACCTCTTGTTAACAACGAAACCACTTCCACAATTCACATCATGACGTGGAATAGTGGATACAAGTGCATAGCCATAAGAAATATAAAACTTCACCAATCGACTAACCTTGGGAACATGTAAGTTGTGATTAGAGTAAACATAAATTACACTCACCTTACAGCGAGCAAGCAATGAGCTCACTAGGGATGACTTATTGTCAGAATCTTCCACCACAATCCAAATAAAATTAGGAATATTTTCAACTGTGTAACACAAACTAGTCAAATCCACTTTCTGAGTGACTCTTTTGTAAGTTGGGGTAACGGCGAATATACTAACACCATCCTTGGCATTTATCCATGGAAGCACTAGTGTGTTATTCTTATCTGTAAGTGGAATTGTGTTGGGAAAGGCAATGGGTGATATATTGCAATTGCATTCTGGCATTATCTTTCGGTGGATGGCTGCAGAGGATAGAACAGAAAGTCATACGATGCAACATGGAGACCCTCAAAGGGGTAAGGGAGGGGGGGCTATAGTTACCACGGCAATAATCATTTTTAAAACATTCCATTAGTTATTGAAATTTTATGGTATTACTGATACACACAAAAATGTAATTCCACATAAACTGACAAAGTTGACCAACTATAAATCAACTTGCATGGTTCACTTGTAATGTTACTTGTAGATGGGCAGCTGTGTTCATTTGACTACCAATAGTTAGACTTACAATTCAAGATTCAAGTGGCTTAGTAACAATATACCGAAAGTATTCCAGTAACGTGTGTGTGTGTGAGTGTGTGTGTGTTGGTGTGTGTGTGTGTGTGTGTGTGTGTGTGTGTGTGTGTGTTAGTGTGTGTGTGTGTTAGTGTGTGTGTGTGTTAGTGTGTGTGTGTGTTAGTGTGTGTGTGTGTTAGTGTGTGTGTTAGTGTGTGTGTGTGTGTGTGTTAGTGTGTGTGTGTGTGTTAGTGTGTGTGTGTGTTAGTGTGTGTGTGTGTGTGTGTTAGTGTGTGTGTGTGTGTTAGTGTGTGTGTGTGTTAGTGTGTGTGTGTGTTAGTGTGTGTGTGTGTATGTGTTAGTGTGTGTGTGTGTGTGTTAGTGTGTGTGTGTGTGTTTTTGTTGGTGTGATCATGTGTTGGAGTGTATTGGGTGTGTGTGCAGTTGTCAGCGAATATGAGCATGTATCACCCACTACATATAGTTTGCAAGTGTCTATCTATAAGTAATACTACTCCCAAAAGGAAATCTGAATTCCCAAAAAATGTTACGGTCTATTTAGGATAGCACTGGGAGATCGTAGATTGAGTTTTATCTTTGGGTATGCTCCGTGAGAAAAGAAAGGAAATTCAATTGTTGTCCTATACAATAAAAAGCCAAAAAATGATGGCCAATCAATTCAGGCACAGGTCTGACTCAGTACTGCATTAATTTGTATCCTGGACTAGGTTTTAGTCTCCTTTATTTGTCTCATGTCACCTTCCATATTTTTCCTTTCCTTTTATTCTTTTAAATTGATACCATCCCAGTGAGGAAAATGTCCATTCCTACACAATTAGACCAGGAATTTGAAAATGTTTGGAAAAAGAAAAAGGTACACCATCATGAGCAGTGTCTAGGGTTGGAGACATTAGAAAATCAATGACAGAAACTGAGAAAACTGGAGACATTCACAATTGCTGAGGAAGCACTGTTGTGGAAGTCATTTATCCAAAAAAATTTTTTTATCACTGGCTAGGGCTAGGGCTAGGGCTAGGGCTAGGGCTACTGCCAAGCAGAAGAATTAACTTGAAACTCTTCCAGTGTCTAGGATTATGTTTGTTGGATAATGTGCCTTGACCATTGCAAGCGAAGGTGAAAATGGGCCTCCAATTATGCAACTACTAAAACAACAACAAACAAACAATCATAGCATGGTAGGTGGGGAGGGGAGCAGTTACATCTCCCATTAATGAATGCATAGGGATATTATTGAAGAAAATGTCCCTTCCTACACACAAATTAGACCAGGAATTTGAAAATATTTAGAAAAAAAAACCAGCAAAAAAAACAAAACACTACACCATTATGAGCAGTGTCTAAGGCTGGATACAGTAGAAAATCAAAACTGGAACAAAGCAAATTGGAGACATTCACAATAGCTGAGGAAGCACTGTTGTGGAAGTCAATTATCCAACAAATGCAATCACTGCCAACCTGAAGAATTAACTTGAAACTCTTCCAATGCCGACCTGTTCAGTAATGTCTAGGATAATGTTTGTTGGACAAAGTGCATTGATCATTGCTAGCAAGCTGCAAATAGGCCTCTGGTCTTATATCTTATTTTCACTAACTCCCTGCCTGAGTGCCTGCGTAACTGACAAGAAAAAACTTTTGAACTGTGGGTCAGAAGGACAGCAAATAAAACTTTATTCTGCTCCCTTCATGGTCCTAGGGGTGCCAAAGGCCTTCAAATTTCTTTAAAATGTCCAACTAAAATGTTAGAGGTAAACTAGTGCCTTTTCTTTTAACAAATTGTATTCATAAAGATGGTAGAAGGTCAACAGCATATCCACTCACTATCCCTGTTTTTAAAATGGGTGATAAAAATGCCAAAAAAATAAAAAAAAATTAATTGAAGCAAATTAAATCTACCCTGCCAGTGCAGCTAAGAATGAAAGACTTTTTAGTGAGCTAAAGCTTATGCTAAAGTGCCTGCCTGCCTGTGTAACTGCCAAGAAAAGCTTATGAACTGTGGGTTGTAGGACATCAAATTAAACTTCATTCTACTCCCTATATGGTCCTTGGGGCAAAGAAGGCCTTCAAATTTCATTAAAATGCCCAAATAAAAAGTTAGAGGTACACTAAAGCCTTTTCTTTTAGCAAATTTTGTTTGTGAACTAGGTAAAAGGAAGTGAGCACATCCACCCACACTCCAGTTTTAAAAAAGGCTGATGAAAATCCAAAATCTAATTGAAGAAAATTAAATCTACCCTGCCAGTGAAGCTGAGAATGAAAGACTTTTTAATAAACCAAATTTAGCTAAAGTCAATCCTATTAGATATTAGCGAAGTTAAGTTCAGTATAACCTCAGAGTCAAGTAACCAAGAGTGAGGAACAAGACCAGCCAACTAACAGTAAAATGAAACAATAAAATATCTGTGGAATATTTGACACTATATACTTTTTCAAAACTAGAGTGGTCAACTATGGAAATACAGCTGCTTGTTACAGTGTTCTCCACTCTCTCTCTCTCTCTCTCTCTCTCTTTCTACCTTTCCACATTTCACCAAGTGCAGCAATCTTCACATAAAGGAGGGTTTGGGGGGGGGGGGGGGGGTGTGTGCAGAAAAAAGCTGCAGTAGCCCTAATTCTGGGCTGTGGGCATGTGTAAATTAATGCAAAACTATGATGCCAGCAGAATATACTTGAAATATTGAAAAAAAAAGAGAGTCCTATTTAAAATAATGGAAGATAAAAAAAGTTTGAAAATGTCTTCTTCCACCAATTCATACAATGTTGACCTAATAATATTAGACCATAACCACCAATAAATAAAATTTAAACCATGATAATGTAAATAAATAGAAAAAAAAGAGAGGAATGAATGAAAAATATTGTTGGGGGGAAGGTGACTCCAAATAAAATACAAATGAAAAATATTGAAAGTAACAATGTTAAGGGTGTATCTACACACATTTATGGCTGTCCAGAAATTAGGTCAAAGTACACTGAATTAGGTCAAAGTACACTGAAGACCACACAATACAAATTTCAACCTCTTTTATGACCAGCTATGCAACTGCTCAACTAAAAAAAAAAAGAACCACCTAGACTTGGCAAGTGGGGGGGGGAGGAGCAGAGTGGACAGTGACCTCTCCCATGAAGGAATGCTGGGCGATATTATTAAAGAAAATGTCTCTTCCTACACGCTAATTAGACCAGGAATTTGAAAAAACAAACAAAAAAAACAAACAAAAAACCCTGCACCACCATGAGGGAAGTGTCTAGGGCTGGAGACATTAGAAAATTAATAACTGAAACTAAGCAAACTGATTAATTTATAATTCATGATATATCTATTATGCACCATCACTTTGTTTTCATTCACCCCCTACCTTAATTTTATTGCCAAAAGAAAGCTTAGTTCAAATGCTTTCCAAATGATATGATTTATGACATGTATAAGTGTCACACACACACAAAAAAAAATCCCAAGTCCAACAACAACAAAAATCACAAATATCACCATACCAATGCTAGCCAAATAAGTGGAAACCTATGCACCCATTCCAAGCTATGGAGAGTGTAGTATTACAACTAAATGTAATTATAAATGAATAGTTGCTACAATACCACGCAAAACCATTGAAGTGCATCTTTAACATCTTGATTATCTGAGTGGCTCTGCCACTTTGAACAAGAACATGGTTCTCAAGCACCTGAAGTGCTGTTTTCTGAACTTAAAAGATAAGAGCAAAGAAAGAGTTACATAATGACATACCCTACAACAAGAAATTAGTGTTGCAAGGAAATCATTCAGACTAACAAATATTACCAACAGGGAAAAATCCATCTTATTAAAACCATTTCTTTTATAAAAAAAAAAACAAAAAAAAAAACATCATTAGTACTGGTGTGCACAGAATGAAACATAACTACTACAGTAGCCCCCTTCTTGAGAGACCCCTCTATTGGAAGACCACCTCTCCTATAAGACCTATTTTTTAATTTAAGGTTGGTCTCTCAAG
The DNA here is from genome assembly GCA_963969325.1 of Lycopodina hypogea. Classification (NCBI taxonomy): domain Eukaryota; kingdom Metazoa; phylum Porifera; class Demospongiae; order Poecilosclerida; family Cladorhizidae; genus Lycopodina; species Lycopodina hypogea. Next base: position 5,416,854 of record OZ017792.1, read on the forward strand.
AGGGAGACTACTGTACCACTATGGGGGTCTTTATAGTTATCCACTGGAACAGGAACAATGTTCTCTGGTCTTGCTAATGTTTGGATTCTGATTCCTGGCTTCTTGAATCTGTTATGTATGCACTCTCTGGTTTACTATGGTAGTTTGTAAACATAGTAACTCATGGGGTGCCCCAATCTATTTCAAGGTGGTCATGTGGTTGCTCCACAGATACTCCCTCAGGACTATTGCCATTATTCTCTCTTTTTGTTTTCTTTTTACTTCTCTACGTACAACATTCAAAATTTCTTCCAGTCGGTCAGTCACTCAGAACCAAAACAACCAAGATTTTATCTATAGCTGAACTAATCCCCCCCCCCCTCCCACCAGCACTGCAGATTAAGCTAACTTACCAACAATCTAATTTCTAAATTAAAGATTCATAAACTTTTTTCCTGAAAGTCTACCTATTTTGGCAACAATATTCTTGATCCTCAGAAGGACATATTCCCCCAAATTTAAGCCAGCATAATCAGCAAGACCTAGGGGAGAGGGAGGGGGGGAGGTGAATTATATGGTTAGGGGGACGGGGCCCATGATTGATATTGGGTATGCTTGTAGATAAGTGTACATAAATTTATGCTAGTGAAAATTTATGCCACCTAATTCATGTTGCTTGGCATAAATTTGAATGATTATGATACGCACACAACAAAATCCACAATAACAGGAAATCACTTTTGTTCTACGAAATCAACATGGCTGACAAAGCACATCTTCCTCAAATCCACCATAACTCAACAATGGATCATCCAAATTACTTCATATTGGAAAGAGAGCTTCTACAGATGTTGCACAACTATGCAAACAACAAAACAGAAAAACCTATTGACACTGGGAAGGGGGACACATTGTGTTGCTCTATGCCCACAAGTACATACTATGATGAGATCATATGCTAAGGAGGAAACTCTTCTTAAGAAAAGCAAGATCACTGAAGTCTCTCCCTCCAAATTCTGGCTGGCTTCTCTTAAGGCTGACACTCAATAAAGACAAAATGATAAAAAAAATTTTTATTTAATTTTTGTTATTGATATCAGTGCAATTATTATTATTATTATTATTATTATTATTATTATTATTATTATTATTCTATTTTATTATATATTTTTTAATTATTTTTTTAATGTTACATTTTTGAAGTGTCCATGCTGAGAAGGAAATTCTTCTCAAGATAAGCAAGACCATTGGGGTCACACTACACTTGGTTTCATCCCAATGGGTTCCACCTGGTTTCACCTGAAACCTTCAAAAGGGTAGGTTTCAAATGGCTCAGATTTATTGAACATACCTGTGGCTTTATTGCTGATATTCGCTATTTGGAGTATAGCTATTAACAGCTCTCTCTCCCCACCCCCCCCCCCCCCCACTCCCCTTGTGCGATAACATTGCGGAGGGAAAGGGACAGAACAACAGAGCACACCAGAAACTAAAATACCCATTTCTATACATGGTAGGGGAAACCTATTAATATGCCCAGCTAATTAGTTAACCCATGCAGGTGAGTGGAGCGGGTTCAGCACCATGCTAGTGTGGATGAAAGAAAAGGTTTGGAACCAGGTGTTGCTGGAGACCCATTTCCAGTGTGATCAGGGCTTAAGAATAGTAACCATGTGCAATCCAGAAAATTATGTACATCAATCAGAGTGATATAAGTTAGGTTTAATTAGATTAGCCATACAATTCCTATAATGGAAAGAATCTGCACTAGGTGAAAACATGCAGTACTAATTATACTGAGATTAACCAGGGGCAGTCCTCTATATTTTTTGAATGGTAAATCCTGTATACAGGCCTTGCATTATGATAGAGAAAGGTTTGCAGATCTGATGCTAACTCTCAAAGTAAGGCCTTCTTGCACAATTATAAATATTCAGATAATACTCTGGAGGGGGAAGGCATTGCTCACAAATGGGACAATTGAATTTGTTCTAGAGAAAACATCAAACACTCCTGAACCTTATTTGGTTAGCTTACACACCCACTGGGTCTGATAAATTTGGTGAAAGCAAATTGTGAGAAATACATTGAGCACGTACCATTCCAGACTCACCGCTCCCTTGAATGAATAAGGTTGAGAATATAACTATGATAGCGATGGATGTAAGCAAGCAGAAAACTATAGCTGGCTTCATGACCTGACCAGTCTCACCCCACCAGACCCTTTACCCCTTCAGTGCAGGTATTAAAGGACTAAAGGTTCAGGAGAACTGCCGTAGGCCTTTTCTTCTGACAATCCCAAAGCTCAGTAAGTATACCGTTCCAGGGAGGAATCTAGGATCTCAGAAAGGGGCCCCCTTTTATCTTCCCAAGAGTGGGTGTGGCTTCTTAAATTCAGTGGAGTACATATTTCAAAACAATTATTTATCATATATTTTTAACTTGCAGAGATGCCCAGCTTTGCTAGGCTAAAAAAGTATAGAATTTTTAATGCACACCTACACCAGAGCCAGCTGCAGTAAGGCACTTCCAAATCTCAATAATGGTAATGAAAATTAGGCCAACCAATTTTTCTCTTCGCTTCAATTAACATTGCAGTTCACTATTAGTCACCAGCAGGTATAAACCAATTTCTATTTGTTGCAGCAGCTCGACCTATTGGCTATCGTTTTTCAGGTTTTTTTGGTATGGAAAATTTGAATTCTTTGTTTCTTGGTAAGGGTTATTTTTGGTGTTACCATTTACTTTATATCTAAACCCCCACCCCAAACTCAAGTTTAATATTAGAAAAAATGCATCAAATAGATTTAGCTATTCGGAGCCTGATTCAAACATAATGCTGTTACGTTGCTTCTTACGCATATATACAGTATTCTAGCAAGTTTTAAAATTTTAGAAACATTGGATGCTCCATCTGTAGTAAAATAATTTTTGTTTCCACAACGGAGTCAATATATAAATAGATCTTTATTTCTTTCTCTCTCTCTCTCTCTCTCTCTCTCTCTCTCTCTCTCTCTGTGTGTGTGTGTGTGTGTGTGTGTGTGTGTGTGTGTGTGTGTGTGTGTGTGTGTGTGTGTGTGTGTGTGTGTGTGTGTGTGTGTGTGTGTGTGTGTGTGTGTGTGTGTGTGTGTGTGTGTGTGTGTGTGTGTGTGTGTGTGTGTGTGTGTGTGTGTGTGTGTGTGTGTGTGTGTGTGTGTGTGTGTGTGTGTGTGTGTGTGTGTGTGTGTGTGTGTGTGTGTGTGTGTGTGTGTGTGTGTGTGTGTGTGTGTGTGTGTGTGTGTGTGTGTGTGTGTGTGTGTGTGTGTGTGTGTGAAAGTGACCAAAACCTCTCAGAAGCGAACAAATGGAGCAGCTGTATAGGAACTGTGGCTTGGAAGGAAGCCTAAGGAAGAGTCCTAAATGGTGAACAGGTTGTTTGCTGCTCAAGGAAAAACTTGAAAGACCAAAAGAATTATTTTTTGTTAGGAAATTATATTTTAAAGTTTTCTGGAGGAGTAGGTGGCTATGTGTTCAAATCACAATAGTTATTCTTTGAGAATAAATGGTTTACAGAACCCAAATAAATGAACAAAGGGACAAATAAATGGAGGCATGGCCTTGCATATCAAATGAGGAATAATTTGGCACTGTAAAGGGGAGGGGGGGGGGGGGTGGTAGTGGTCAGACTCTGAGAAAACTAGGAGCTTCATTGGAGGAACCAGTTTTCCTTTGGCTACACAGGAGTTGATATCCATTTTCAGTTTCACCTAGCCACCAACAGATCCCCACAAAGGCAGGAAATTTCTTACACTCTGAAATGTTAATTTCTTGGTTTATTTATGATAAGTTGTGAAAAATAAAACAATTTAAATGAACATTTAGACCTCAACTAAAAAAACTGCAAATGGTCCTCAGGTACAGTGCCCATCAACCTTTTTCAATTCTGTTCACCCCAACCACAAAATCTTATTTACCCTACATATTTGGGAACCTGCCGAGTCTACATGGAGAGAGGGGAGGAGGGGGTGGGTGGAAGATGAACATCTTTTAAGCTAGTTTAAATCAGTACCTGTTATTTAATATATTTACACTTAATTTTTGACAATTTTGTCAAACTTAACTTAGTCAAGCTGATCTGGTGAATGACTACTTACTATAGCTGGAGGAGGGGTTGGGGGTGGCTTTGAAAAAGCCTCCAACTTTGATTTCCCCATGACTTCTCTGGAATGTTTCACTTGAAAGTTAAAATTTTTGAAAGACAATTTTGGCAAAAGAAAAGAAGGTGCAAAACACTTATAAAAAGTAAGTTGGTGTTTGTCCAGGCTAGCTAAAGATTAGCTAAAGCTAAAAAAAATAGGCCAGCTGATTGTTTAGATAAAGTTAAAATTGACGAGATAGAGGAAACCTGCGCTACATCCGGTAAAAGTGACAAATGTGTTTCAGTTTGAATTAGTAATTAAAGTTAGAGAAAAGGGGACATCCTTCCAGACTGGTGTTGTAGGCGTGAGTTTAGTGATTCCCAGGTTTAGTGACTTCCCGTTTAGTGACTCCCCGGTTTAGTGACTCCTTCGTTTAGTGACTCCCCGGTTTGGTGACTCCCAGTTAGGTGACTCCCCTGACTCCCCGGTTTAATGACTCCCCGGTTTAGTGACTCCCGGTTTAGTGACTCCCGGTTTAATGACTCCCCGGTTTAGTGACTCCCCGATTTAGTGACACCCCGGTTAAGTGACTCCCCGGTTTAGTGATTCCCCGGTTTAGTGATTCCCTGGTTTAGTGACTCCCCAGTCACTCACGCATAGGCATCAGTTACTCCCGGTCAGTCAGCCAGGTCAGTCACGCCTTGGTGCCTTGGTGTGAGTGACTCCCGGTCACTCAGGCCTAGGTATCAGTGACTCCTGGAGTCACTGGTGCCTAGGCATAAGTGACTCCCCTAGGCACCAGTGACTCCCAGAATTCACTGGTGCCTAGGTGTGAGTGACTTCTATTGCTCTCCTTGACTGAATATATCAGAGCTCATGCACTGATAGCTACAATTCCTACAGGATGTCCTCTCATCACCTTGTAGCTTTTATCAGACTTTTAATTTACCATTAATAGTTTGGTATCAAGATTTTAATGATATAGCATATATATATATATATATATATTATAAGACCTATGTAACTATGTAACTAACTATGTAACTAACTATGTAACTATGTTTGTCCTTTTCTCAAAATCTCTCTGCTAGATTTTGATCAAACTTTCAGGGATGGAGGAGACCTACCCTGAGATGGTTTTAGGACAGGTGGCATATCTAGGAAAAAACAGAATTTGTCTGTCTGTCTGTCTGTCTGTCTGTCTGTCTGTCTGTCTGTCTGTCTGTCTGTCTGTCTGTCTGTCTGTCTGTCTGTCTGTCTGTCTGTCTGTCTGTCTGTCTGTCTGTCTGTCTGTCTGTCTGTCTGTCTGTCTGTCTGTAAATAGATGTATAATACCACACCCTCTACTGTTTTAACGTCAGGCTAAAAAGAAGCCAAAAATAGTAATTTGACCAGACAAACCCTTGGAGGAACAAGACTTAATATATGGTATGCATAAACAACTTGACATTTGGAGTGACACAGGCAGAATCCCTCCTGGCTACACCTCTTTCCATTGCTGCTTAAAGTGAGAAAGTGCCAAAAAAAATATTCTGAATAATGCTTGGACATAACGAGTTAGGTCTTCGAACACACTTTAATATATATTTTGGTTTGTGAGTATGTGTGTGTAGGCATCACAGGAAGTTGTTATGACTGCCTGCCTAAAGGGTCAACCATGCTGAAATTTGAGTGGCTTCTATAATGTTTCATGTTGAAATTGGCCGGGCAACGCTGGGTATATGCTGCTAGTATATATATATATATATATACACACACATATATATATATATATACATATACATATATATATAATATATATATATATATATACGAATAGATAGACAAATAATAATGTGAGTAAATAGCTATAGGTAGTCAAGTTTCCACATCCTCCATCCTGGAAGCCCAAAACTGAATTTCAATAGTGGAACAAAAGGTATTATGATCAAGTAGCTACATAAATGATACAGTGATATAGCTCAACTATATAAATACATGAACTAACATAGATATACATACTTCTTCACCCCATGGCAGCTGTTGCTTGAATATGAGTCACTCATCTAGGCAGTAAGACTATATAAGCCTTGATTAATTATTCTTATCAATACCAATTATTCTATTCTTGCATTTCCACTTACTTTTTCTTTAAAAATTCAAGTAATATTCCCTTCCTGTTAAAATGGTCTACATATTATTCTATATTATAAAAACAACCCATTTTCATGAAAGCTTCTGCCTGTATAACCTATGCATACTAATTAATGAGCTATTAATATTTTCAAATATTAAATCAACTTTAATTGATTATATGGTGATGTGTGAAAGTATAATTTATCAAAACTTAAAAGCTACTCTACTTCCATGACATTACCCCAGTCACTGGTGCCCAGGCATCAATGACTCCCTTAAGATAGCATCCCTGGCTCCAATTTACCCTCCAAATCATATCACTCCACATTAAGATGCAAGATGACAGACAAAAACCATAATTGTTTATATTGTTTAAAGCGCCATCTTCATTAGTGACCATATTGCAATAGTAGATCCCTCCCCCCTTGACAATCAAGTTAATTTAATACTTTGCTTGCAGATATCAAGAAGTAAGAGTTTCTTTTACAACACTAGAAATTGATAAAAATAAAATCAAACTGATAATCAATCAATCATAACATGACCAATATATTAATTCAACATTAAACAGGAATAATTTAAGAACATATAAGTAAAATCAACAAACTTTACTTGTGATAAGAAATATCAATAAGCATATAAGGTGACATTAATCATAACTTAAAGTTCGTAGTAAGCATATTCTCAATTAACAAGTCTGCTGGTAGTGTATGTATGATGTTCAATTGTTACTTCAAAGATTGTGATATGGCATAAAGAGATAGTATTCTGATCGAAATATGCAGATGCTATACAGTGTAGAACTCGCACAACCACCCCATTCATCAACTGCAGGAGTAGATATAATTCCCTCACATGATAAGTGAAACTATTTTTTACATAGGTCGCATTCGACCATGTCGTCAAATGTCTCTGGCATTCCACATGTACAATGCAGTTCAATCTCTTTGCCTGAAAAGTTGTTCAATCTTGGATATATTCTCAAAAAAAAAAAAAAAAAAAAAAAAAAAAAAAAAAAAAATCAGTTGGAAATAGAGTAAATAGATTCAATTCACTATATGCTCTCTCATTTCATACTGATTAAATTCCATCTCTTCAATAGTATTTCCTAGGGCAGCATGCACAGCAAAGGCAATAGCAAAAACACCATAATCAGAATTACCCTTTTGCTGTTGTACGGAAGGGATGTCTACTGTTAATGTCGGAACTTCTTTCTTGCCTTTTTTCTGTAGCTTGCTGTAAATTTCAGCCAACTGATTCGTCAATGATGGTGATAAATCACCACCACAAAATTTACTATCATATACCATTATTTCCTGGCCAATACTGTGTGATGTAACCCAATGGTTCTTATTTATATGGTGGATCTGTATTGCTTCCCCATGAACTGCACTGAATCTGTTATTTTGGGAGTGCATGGTACATTGTAAACCACCTAGATGAGGAAATTGTGTTTTCAAAATTTCTTGTGCCCGAGAAATGTGTGTCCGTTAGCCAGTCTCCCTGTTGCAGTGTCTTCCACATCTTAAGCACCTTTGCCTGTATAAATAAATGAATAGATACACATATTTTCCCAATGTTAAAACAAGGAGATCCAACCAAACTTACCAGTACTTTTGATGTTCTATTTTTGGACACCTTCGATATTGGTACATTCGATGATGCAATACTGGTCTCGCAATGCTGCTTCTCAAATCTCTGAAAAACATTAATTATATTGCAGTCAAACCAGTCGTATTTTCCAAAGAAAATAATACAGCTCATTATACCATCTTTTTGGGATTAGGCTCTGAAATATCGTTAGATTCTGGATGAGATCCTACAGATAGCTGTAGTGTCAATGATAAATGTATAATGTACAATTATAGAGCATAATATTTGTTATTACCTCTGCATCAGCTATATATAACTTCAAATGACATTGGTTGACAGTAGTTTTCAGCACTGCACCCTCTTTGTTCTCCAACCGATAGACACCATTTTCTAAGTTCTTATTGACTTTGTATGGACCAAGCCATCACTGTTTCATTTTATCTCCTTTTTTGGAGTCTCTCTTGCTGTTTTTTTTTTTTTGGAGGACCATTGTCCCTGGAACAAATATCTGAAAAATAATAATGATTAAGAACAGAACAACATTAGTGAAATAAGTTTATGTATTACTTTGGGATCCAAATGTTTTCTGTCATAATCAAGTTTGTCTCTCTTTTGTTGTGCCTTGATATTTGTCTCTGCCATTTCATGAACCTTCTTCTTGACATTGAACATGCTCCTCGCATTTTGAAGGACATTTGGAGGACTCCAATTAAAGGTGTCATCATCAACATCTTCACAATCATCATTAGCATCCCCAAAAGCTATGCCTTCATCACTGCTCTTAAAGTGATAGCCTAATTCAATTGGTAGGATCAGTTTGCTGAACAAAGGAAATTAAAATAGTGAAAAAATAAAATCACAGAGGATTTGAGATAACATTATCATGAAATTCATTTCAGATTCCCTGATTGTGGTTGCTGATTCATCAATATATTACTTCAAATGGGGTGAGTTTTGTTGGTTTTTGAATTCTGGTTCTGTATAAGAAGTATATAGCTGGAAGGTGCTCATCCCAGTCATTCTGCTCATCATTTACCAACTTCATTAGAGTAACCCGCAATGTTTGGTTAAACCTTTCCATTAATCCATTTGATTGTGGATGATAAGCAGAAGAAACTCGGTGCTCAGCTCCTGTTAGCTGAAACAATTCAGTTTGCAAACAATTGACAAACTCACGGCCTTGATCAGATATGATAATTTTACAACAGCCATATCTAAAAATAAAATTTGTTGTAAACAAAATTTTAAAAGAAACCAAATTTAAATACCTGCAAAAGAGGTGAAATAAAAACAAGGCTACACCAGCTGCTGACTTGTCCTTCAGTGGAGCAGCCTCAGGCCACTTGCTGAAGTAATCCACCAATGTAACGGTATATCTGTTGCCAGCTTTCGTCATTGGGAAAGGACAAATGAGATCAATGCCCAACTGCACAATAAAATTAATTCGTAATTATAGTCTATACACCAATTTAATGACTCACTTGATGACACACTTGGGATTTAACAGGAATTGGATGCAACAGCACAGCGGACTTCACAAACTTTGGATTGGATCTCTGACACTTGTCATACTTTTCCACAAAACTTCGGATATCATTGTTCATACATCTCCAGCAGAAACGAGTTGAAATCTTTTCCAAGGTTTTGTCAAGACCCAAATGGCTTCCTGTGAAAATATTATCTGTTCAGTTTGCTGGAATAGTTATATTTCTAATTGTTGATATGTAATGCAACCAAAGAATAACCTGTAGTCGAAATAAATGAGGATTATGCAGAATCATGGGTTTATAGTCAAGGGCAATAAAATAATAGGTTAGTTTTATTTATCCACAGCACTATACAGATCCTAAGTGAGCAATAAATATTTAGCTGATGACATAATGAGTCATGACCAATAGTTGATCATGATTGAATAATTGAAAAATTTTGATCTCATTACTAGGAGAATATTTATTATGTACTGAAGATAGAGTTGAAATCTACATTTTTACTCCATACATACCTCCTACTCCTGAATGACATGATTGGAGTACCCTTTTCTTCTCATACTCACTCCTCACACACACACACACACAGTCCATGCATCATTGCAATTTTTTTTCTTCTTGTAATAGAGAAGTCCACACTCTGAACTTGAAATTGTTGTTACACTTCTTTCTTAAATTTGCTTTGTCCCCTGTCTCCACACCACTGGGATATTTACCAAATTTAACATAATTCTCCACTGCAGCAAACTCATCCATTCTGGAGCAAGATTTAGAAATGAGAGACATACACAATCCAATAATTTGAGGATAACTGTGGGATTTTGATCATGAAGTTCTTAAATATCCTTTCAGGGAACCCCCTGAGAGAGTTTTCCACTGATGGTGTGATTGGGGAGCCAGGCAACCTACCTGAGAAAGTTGTTAAGTAGTGTCAGAGCCACAGGAGGAGGATAAATCCCAAACTAATACAAATGTGTGTAACCAAGAGAGGCTGGATAAAGACAGGAGTTTTGAGAATTCTGTAGTTAATAAGAATATGGGTAACCAGGAGAGGCTGGATAAAGACTACTATGAGAACTCACATGAGAAGGATTCAGCTGGCCCCTGAGAGCAGAGGCCCAGGAAGTAACCACAAGCTATAAAGTATAATAGACAGAGATGACTGAATATAATTAAGTTCTTCACTAACTATCAAAGGGTGTATCATTATGTACAGCTGTTGTGCAAATATTGTAAAAGAATCTTTGTGTGATACCAGCAGTTCACTGGATCAGTTTATGATACTTATATTTGTTGAGAACTCACTTTGTGAACCAGCCACTAGTAGAGGGGTGGTGTGGTAGCCTTGATACAAAGTTGGGTAGTGAGACCTAACTTGTGTGTCAGGGATCTTGTCACTGCTCTGGTTGCCTGAGTAACAGAGAACAGGAGCAAATGAGCAAATGAGTACAGGCTTTCCACAGGTGGGTTAATTACCTTCATAATTTCCTACCTTATCTTGTACACACAGAGATACCCCTAGATCTGTCACTAGAGCTGCCTCCAGAGCATGCCATGCCACACAGATTCCTTATCAATGCCACCTCTTCAATGCTGCTTTTCCGATACACCTGAATTAACATATTTGGTGGTTTTCTATCCTACTATGCCCAGAATAAATTTTATTAAAATTAATTTGGAACGACCCTGAAGTGGAGGAATAGAAGAAGAAAAAAAATTTTAATTGGAAAAAAAAAGTGTGAAGAAAAAGAAAGCAGAACCACCAGGAATCCAACTTGGGACTTTCAGCTTGACCAAGCCTTTACCACATCTCCATATTTTTCAGGCTTTTTTGTATTGAAAAATTTGATTTCTCTTTTCCCTCACCAGTGTTGCTACTTTTTCCAATTTTAATTATCCCATGTTACTTTGACACCCCTTCAAAGTATTCCCATCTATTTTTAGCCAAATTTACCAAGCCATCTTAGAGGAGATAGTGGACCAAGTTTTGTGACAGACAGACACCAAATAGATAACCTGATTCCTCACTTCCCTCGGAATACTCAAAGTCAGTAAATGTTTTACTTTTTAGCTGCAGCCTGATAAAATTACCTATCCAGGTGGATCTGCGATAATTACAATGATTTCCCACTCGCTTTATCACCCCATCCACTGTGGAGTGTAGGGGATCAGATAAAAAGGTAAATACTCTAAAATGATTGTGTCTATTCTTCTTTGTGTATTTGGGGACATCCCGAGATAATCCTTTATCATTTGGAATGCTTCATCATGAGATACCACTGGAGGGGGTGGGCACTACACGACATAAGCCAATAAAATATGTCAGTAAACTGTAATGCCAGTAAATTCCTAGATATCCAGCCATGCCAGGTCTGCTGAACCATAGTAGTCATGTGTTATATGTAATGATGAGGGGACACCATGTTGGTGTGTCTTGCCTTGTATGTACATGTGTTAGCTATTGTCTAGTGGCTGGACTGGACTAGTGCAGACAGTGGCAGTGACAGAGGATCCACATTCCCACAGTGTTCAATACATATATATGCATATGTACATATATATGTGTGTATATGTATATATATACACATATATATGCATATATATACACATATATACGCATATATACATATATACACATATATATATGCATATATACATATATAAACATATACATATATATACATATATACATATATATACATATATACATATATACATATATACATATATATACATATATACATATATATACATATATATACATATATACATATATACATATATACATATACATATATACATATATACATATACATATATACATATACATATAAATTTATTACATTATATAGGACTGTTTTGCCATTATGCATGGCCATATTTTTAACCATATTTGGTGAAATTTTTATGGTACTTCACAATAATACTTAAGAATGTGGGACACTTGAACATGCAATGGAGCATACATTGGAAATATTTGAACTAAGCTTTCGTTAGGCAATAAGATTAAGGGTAGGGGGTGAGTGACAACAAAGTGATGGTGCATAATTATATATTTCATGAATAATTAATGAGAATTAGGTTACAAACCTCCCCCTCCTCATCCCAAAAAAATAACCACCTTTCAAAAATCCTGGCTATGGGCCTGGTTACTATGGTATCACTATGAGTGTGAGACAATACAAACATCAACTTGAGATGAGTTATGTTATCAAATAATTGACACTAACAACTTGTAGGATATCCATTGAAGGACAGTCAGTCTGGCAATATATAGTACATGCTCACATGAATTTAAAAACTTACCCTAAGGACAGCTTTTCTGTCAGCCTCTAATCTCCTGCAGTAACAGACATGTCCTGTTTGCTTAATATAACATTTAGTAATTATTGACACTTATCTCATGAATCATATGAACATGATAGAATTAATAAATTGAACTTGATAATTTGTTTAGAGTGTTCAATGTCACCAGAGGCAATACAGGAATTTATATTTCATTAGCCAAAACTGGCCAAAACTGAAATTTTATTACATGGAGCAGTATCAACTGCTTACATTGGACTGGTGGCAAGTACAAGAACCAAGATGGCACCTACACCAGCAACATTGTTTAAAAAGACATGCTGTAAAACAAGTTCATATTCAATCAAAATGTTTGAAATACAGGACTAAACTCTGAATGATGACTCCAGGTTTGATCAATAGTATGATCACAATTTTAAGGTCAGGTTAGTGCAATTCTATTGAACCTGTACCACTGTGATGAACCCAAAAAATAAGAGTAAAATCACATCATCATGGGCTTGGTCCCTCCTGGCCACACTTCTTCCTCTTTGTATGTCAGGCATAAGAGAGTTTGTGTGAATATATTTAGTGACACTGGTACATGCACTGGTAGGTTAACAAGCTCACTTCCCCCCCCCTTGTACTGTCCCCTGAACAGGATTGTCTCATACCTTTTGCAGTTGACATCTTCCCATAATCAGTATCAAGGAGAACGTTAAGACATCTCTGACAGGAACAGCTGCTCATCTTCAACAGTTGGTTAAAGAACTGAGTTGTGGGGGAAATGGTTATGGGAAAGTGGTTGTAAGGGTTCAGGTAAACAGGACCAATGACTGCCCTAACTATAAACATGTTCATGGTTCATTTTATTCCTAAGACAGCTCAAGCCATGAGGAAGCCAGCCATGACAGGTGAATTGATTGGTGGAACCATTTAAACTTAAGTTGACATCAAACTAAAACTTGGAATTAATATAAAAGTCTTGTACTCCCTAGTAGTATGAGTTGTTAAACTGTATGAATCCTTCAACTGTATCAGTTGTTGAACTGTATGAGTTGTTGCTCTGTATGAGTTGTTGCTCTGTATGAATTGTTCAACTGTATAAGTTGTTGAACTGTGTAAGTTGTTGAATTGTATTGTTTTATTCGAGTCACCGCTTCATGTGTACTGTTTGCATTGTGAATATTTTCTAATATATCAATCTCTGTTTTTTCAGAGGGATACAACTAAGGAGCTTTATGGATTTTGGTTCAGTAAGAATCTTTACAATGAGTTACAGACTAGAGCTAGGTGTTGGTTCAGAGCACAGATCCCTGAATAACAACAAGTTGCTTCAGATGGAAGGATTGCTTTGATCACAATGATGAAATTATTGTCTTTCAAGTACAGACTCTTTTCCAACTGATGGACACAATTTATTGCATCATCAGCAAATATACCTTGGCTGCATTAGGTTTGTGTAGTCGTTGTTCTACTAATAATGATCATTTCTTTTTATGACCCAAGGTCATGAAATACTATCACCAGCAACCTGAAAAAGGGTATTTCCCTGAACCAATGTGAAGAAGAGGTGTGCAAGCACCTTACAAAAAAAAAAAAAAAAAAAAAAAAAAAAAATTCCTCAAATTTAGTTCGGTTATTAAGCTGGTTTTCAAGAATGAAATAGAAAACAAACTAAACCAATTTTATATTTTTCATACATTTAGTGTTTTGGTTGATAAAGGGTCACCTACTCGCATATATAAAGACTTCCAATTATATATCTATTAGCAGCATGTACCTGGTGTATCCTAGTCAATGTCAACATGAAGCATTTTAGAAGCCATTCAAATTTCAGCCTGGATGGTCCATTAATAAGCTTTTTGTAGCCAAAACAACTTCCAGTGTGTGTGGATAATACTAAACCACACCCATTAACATGCTCACCTGGCTACTTGGAGCCCATATGCAAAATTTCAGCCTGATTGGTCCATACATTAGTTTTTGGCTAGCATAATGACTTCCTGCAGGTGGGGCAATGACCAATTCACGTCCATTGACACACAATCACATGGTTCACTTTTGAGGTGCCCTTTAATTTTTGAATAGCTATATATATATATATATATATATATATATTTAAGTCTGCTTAAATTAAAAAAAAAAAAAAAAAAAAAAAAAAAAGTTCTTTTTACTATGAAGTGCCCCTTTTTAAGTTGATCTCAATATTTTTTGAAGTGCCTTGTATCTCACAATGCCCTTTATATTTATTTGAAATAACCAAGGCTAAGTTGTTTATTCTTTTGGTATCTACCTTGACAGTTGTTTTATTCAAATTGCATGTGATTTGACTATCTATTTGCAAATATCCCACCAAAAATGCATTTAGAATCCACAGTTGCTCAAATCAACAGTCAATTTTAGGTATAAACTCTCTTTTTGGGTCAAATTGATTTCAATTAAAATTACTTACTGAAGTTAAGCACTGCTAGGCCAGCTCAATATGTAGATGGGTAACCAGCTCACAGTTGCTCAAATCTAAAGAACATTTTGGGGTACAACTCTCAATTTTGTTCAAATTGATTTCAATTAAAATTACTTACTGAAGTTAAGCACTGATAGGCCTGTTCAATATACTTTACCACAAAGGGCGATTTGATACACTAAATTTGAAATTTCTCAACTCCTCACAAATTTACGCTCTCTCTTGATTTTAATCGGTGTTGTTTTTTTCTTTTTCATGCACTGAACATAATATATTCACCATAATGCTGGCCACACCCTTCATTGTTTTCCTAGCTCAGTATTTTAAGGGAAATCAGAACTCTTTAGTAATATGGTCCTAAACATCTGAAGAGTTCAGAAGATTGCTGTTATGGTTAGTGGGGCAAAACTTGGAATCCATATATACATTCATATTTTACTGCTACCTCTCCAGCCCTTTTGAAGGACCTTTGATGTTGTGTAGACTGAGTCTGGAAATGAGCTGAATAGCAAACAAGTTTTTTTAGGGAAGAGCAAACATAAGAAAGGAGGTCAACAAATGTAAATGATTTGCTGTAACATTATATATAGCATCCCAATTGTGATTGAACATTTCTTCCATACACATGCCCTCATTGCTGTTTTGCTTGAAGAACCAGCTGCAATGGAACATCTGCTGACTTGCAATGCACAGCATGACACATAGTCTGTTGCAGAGTATGATGCACAGATCCTTGCACTACCTGAAAACCTGATGTAAGAAATGCTTAAAATGATGAAAAAGAGACTTGGCTATCTTGATTCAACTAATAAAAATACATTGAGTTTGACATATCAATAAATGATTGATAAAAAGAGCTTACCTTTACATACAGAAAAGAAAGAAAAAGGATTTTAATTAGCTTGACTGCATTGTTACTCATTATTGTATTCACTACTTTTAAAAATTGTCAAAAACAGTCAAATATTAGAATAGTTCTACAACAATTATCTTGTGTTGTTAGTTTCTGAAATGGCTTGATGTTGTGTGATAGAAAGGTTTTATAAGAATATAAGCACGAAAAAGAAACAGTAACAAATTACACCATGTTAATTGAATTTTTCTGTGTTAGAGTGTGCTTCTCCAAAACATCCTGCACCTGAAATAATAGGCAAATGTATAAAAAAATTTTTTTTTAATTTAAAAAAAAAAATTTTTAATTTTAAAAAGGAATGGTAAAGTGAAAAAACAAGAAAAAACCAAAAAAAAAAATTCAACATTGACCAGGGTTTGAACTCAGAGACCTTAGCATTGGTGGTCCTGGGAAGAACATTAGATTCTGGCCAACTTATTAAATTTTGTTGCTAAAAAAGTATTATAAATTCATTGATTATGTAACTTAGGAAAAGTAAATTTGATTAAACTTAAAGAAGACAGGTGATTTCTTGTGGCTGGTCAGCCATATCATAGAAAGTGAACTTCACCACTGTAGCTGAACTTACTTAACCACCAAGACCAATCTTAGATAACATTACACATGTAGCTTCTCATCCACCTGGAAGCTCAGCTGGAATAGCAAGGAGTAATAGCTGCTGAGTTATTCCCAAGATAAAAATAGCTTATGTTATGATGGTTAGGGGGGGGGGGGGGGGGGGGTGATATGTTGTGGTGGTGGCTGGAATAACAAACACCTGATCAATCATAATCACAAATTTGTAGTAGCAAGAATCATACCTGTGCATTAACAGGTCAGTCTTTGAAGCTGGTTATATTTTATAGCTATCTCTGATGATAGTGCAATAAACTGGAGATTGTGTGTTTCTTGCCTGATGAAAATCTTCTGTAGACACTGCTTTATATAAATTACAGAGAGCTGTTTTTTCTATTTCATACAAAAGAGTTTCTGAAACATAAAAATTAAATATGATTGAAAGGAACAATACTTTACAGTTCTGGAATATATTTATATACTATGAAAAATTAGTGTTCATTTTGAGCAGTGACCACTGAGTTTAACAAATTTAATCTCTATGTACTGGGTTTGGAATAATTCTAGAATATCTTTTGCACTGTATTACCAACAATTTCTCTGGTTTCATACATTTTATATTGATTACATGAATTCACTTCCAGAACTGAGGATAAGTTTTGTAAGAATTGGGTTGTGTTTAAAACTTACAATTGCTTTTATTTGATCAATGTATGCCAGGGACATGAAGAGAATGTCAAGATTATAGAAACAAATGATATGATTTTTCAAATAGAAAATCCTGAGGCCTTGACTTGGTAGATAATTTGTTGTCCTTAAATGGTAAAAGGTTTTTAGTAATTTCAAGGTGATTAAGTATAGAAGTTAAAAATCCATGTTTGAGCTAAACTTGTTATTTATCCACCATTCCAAGTGTTCCCATAACACTCTACCAGAGGTAAAAACATACTTTACATTACATCACATCATTCAATTAGTTATCAAGAGTAGGTGTAAATTTGTGAGGAGTTTAGAATTTCAAATTTAGTGAGTCAAAGGTAAAATAAGAAGAGAGAACAGCGGGTGGGGGAACAAAATGAGGGAAAAAAAGGGAAACCACATTCAAGATCTGCTGTCCCCAGGTGGTCACCCATCCAAGTACTGAGCATGCCTAATAGTGCTTATTTGAAAAAAAAAGTGGTTTGCCCCTAAATTGTCTGCAGATATGAGCAACTGAGGTGGTCACCCATCCAACTACTGATGTCTCTATCTGATTAGACTGACAAACCATTCCACAGAACCCCAAAACGGATCATTTAAAAGTTGTAGTAAAATTTACAACTTTTGGTTTCACTTTCATTTAGTAAAGCCAATTGAGCAACTATGAGGTGGTCAGCAATACAACTCACCCCAGATTTCAACCCAAAATTGTCTGTGGATTTGAGCAACTGTGGGTTCTAAATGTTTTTTCTGTGGGATTTTTGCAACTGATAGTCAAATCCCACTCGATTTGAATTAGACTAAATTACAACTGTCTGTATGTCTATGGAATTTGTAATTTATTTATAATTATGCATATCTACTCAAACAAATATTTATATTTTTAGTTTAGTATATTGCAATATTTATTAGGAGTCACAATAATAGTTGATTGTCTGGGGCCCTCAAGCTAGTCCCCCCCCCCCCCCCCCCCCTCCCCTTTCTTTCTAAGGCTAGTGCCAAGTGTCCCCATTTGGAATGACAGCCCTGTTTTTAAGGATGGGGCACCACAGCCTATATCTGAGGCTTTTTGAACAATTAACCCTAAACTGATTGTTGATAGTAGATTCAAATCAGTCAACTGTATGTTATTGTCTTATGAGTAATGCTTTATGTTTTATTATTTTAGATATGGATTCAGGTTCCTAAATAATTTCATTTGTCCACATTGAATTTTCTTTGAATAATTGAGGTAATATTCAATTTACTTCAACACATATATGATAAAAAAGAATTGACTATCTTCTGGTAAAATGAACTTAATATTATATTAGTTCTATCATCAAAGTTCCTTCATTTTTCTCTATTAGTTCCAAATGAATGAAATAATCTATAATTATCCATATGAAAAAAAAATTTTTGAACCAATTCATCATGTATATCAACCACAATTATCAGCTTTGAATAATCAGGTTATTATTCACTTTCACTTTGCACTTTACTGTTTTATGTTTAAGGGGTATAAAAAGAACATACACCAGCAAACCTTTTATATTAGATTCTGATACTTTGAGAAAAAAATAATTGCTATTTATCATCAGAATTCCATACATATCTCGCTCCCACCTCATAGTCCCCCCTCTGTCTGTCTGTCTCTCTCTTGGTCGGTCGGTCGGTCGGTCGGTCGGTCGGTCGGTCGGTCGGTCGGTCGGTCGGTCGGTCGGTCGGTCGGTCGGTCGGTCGGTCGGTCGGTCGGTCGGTCGGTCGGTCGGTCGGTCGGTCGGTCGGTCGGTCGGTCGGTCGGTCGGTCGGTCGGTCGGTCGGTCGGTCGGTCGGTCGGTCGGTCGGTCGGTCGGTCGGTCGGTCGGTCGGTCGGTCGGTCGGTCGGTCAATCGGTTGGTCCTCTCCTGGAGTATTCAACTTGAAAAGCCCATCAGCACTCCTGGTAAAGCCAACCTTCAAGCCTTCATAGAGTTTTATCAAACAGAACAATTACGGGTGGAATGGAAGGAATGAAGAATTGAATATGGAGAGAAGAGAAGATGACAGGACAACGAGCAATAGAGCAATGGCAGGACAAGAAAGACCATGATGATCTGATGACAAGAAGGCAGAACAATTTTCAGAAAACCAACAATAGCATTGAATAGATGCTCTGCAATGCATGGCAGCTGCAGGAAAAATACAGTCTGCATCTCCAAAACTGACCCTACTGAAATTTGGGGAAAGAACTGATAACATGGATGCATTTTTAGAGACCTTCGAACAGATGGCAACACCAATTGGTGTCCCCAACCACAATGGTAAATATACCTCCTAGTATCACTGTCCATAGCCAGGTTCCTGACAGTCTCCTCACTTTCTGCAGCTCAGTAGACAGACAACCAGGTAGTGAAGCCTCTGTTGTTAGTGACCTACCAATTCTCCATGAGTAGCCAGAGGACTGGAGGAAGGTGTTTTAAACATGCTTTGATGTTATAATATTCCTTGGAGATTGAGATATGTCAGAGGAGCAAGTAAGAAAAGGAGAAATTCTTAGGCTATTAAATTTGAATAACATTAGAAAAAATTTGTATTATCCTGTCTTGTCTTACTCTTACTATGACTTTTCTTTATTATGATCCAGAATATCTTGGTGTGTAATTACCTAATTATTCCCATGTTGTAATTTTACTGGTTGTATGCTGACCATATCTTCAATATTTTTTAAACACCAAGAGTTTAAACTTCCATTTCTTTCGCCATTGTCACCTAAGTCTGTACGTTAATCTATCTGCAATGGAATATGTGATGGAAGGTTAAATTTCACATGGAGTCCTTTTGGGTAAATTTTCAACTTTATCTGTGTATTAGGCATAAAAGGTTTTGTCTTTGGGCGGATAATAAAACATTACCTGTGCATCCTTAATCATCATAATAAATCATACAGACTTTCAACATCATATAATAAGGGAAACACAACTATATTGAACTCCTTTTTCATTTAGCTAATGCTATCCTTATGCTGTTGAACATATAGAATTCAAACACACTATCATAATGACAAGATGAACACCATGTACACCTACACTACATAATAGAGAGATGTTCACTGTGATTAGAGATGTTGATTGATTTTAGAACTTGCTTGTTAGTAATTTATCTTGCAGGATGTGGATGTACAAAGTTGTTTGGAAAATGAAATAACTAAGGTTTATAATGTAATGATCAAACTCCTGTTTGCTTCCCCCATAAGAGTCTCCAAATAACTTTCATAATGATAAGATCATAATAATATCAAAAAGAGTCCACCCACTTCATGTAGGTTGAGTATGGCAAATAACTGGTTTAGCATCACACATTATACACTTAAGTAGATAAGTTGGATCTTTCATTGAATCTATAATTGCATAAGGAAGCAAGCAATTTTTGTCTATCTGTGATTATAACCATAAAGAAGCCAACATGAGAATGATTACATGTTTAATGGATTCATTAGAAAAACGTGTTAGCAGGGTGGTCAGTTTTAATGTCAATACAGATTTTGTAGTGAGTCTGATTTCAATGAAATGCATGAAATCTACCTGGCAGCTGGCATTTGGACAGCTTATGGTACTGGCAAGTATTTCTACTATTATCACATTGTGTAGAAATCTTGAAAAGGTAAAGTCCTGCTCTTCACCTCCATTGCATGCCTTCACTGGATGTGACAGTGTATCCTTTTTCTCCAGTAAGACAAAGAAATCAAAACAATCATAATGTAGTCAGTTGCATTTCTTACATAAAAACAGTAGAACATTAGGAACCTCCCCCTAACTGCTGGAGTTTATGAATATTAATGTGGATGAATTGTGTGAATGTATATTTGTATCTTCAACATGTGAGGCATGCAGTATTACAGACTGACATTTGGACAACTTTTAGACAGCCTACGTAAAAAGTTCACATCTCCAGAAGGCTGGGGGTGATTCGAGGATCTTCATTCTTTGCAATACCAGAAACCACAAAAGCGTAAAATGAGCTGTTTAAGTGTATAAGTAACCAACCATGCATAAAAATATAGTACTTTTAATGAATGAGAGAAAATACCAAAAAGAGCATTAACAAAATTCCAAGTTGAGAATAAATCACAGATACCACACAGGAATAGTGGGGTAGGTCTTCACAGTATAAGATGTTATCCCTCACCACTTCGTCATTGTTCTTCAGGCTTTTTGTAAGGAAAATATTGATTCATTTTCCTCCCATCAGTGACGCCACTTTTTTTAATTTCGATTCATGAAAGTTACATTGACAGCCCTTCAGAGTGTCTCCACCAATATTTAGCCAATTCTATCCAGTAACTTTTAGATGACTGATATTTGGATAAACATAGTTTCTGAAGTTTTTATAACCCTCATGTACAGTTGTATAAAAAAAAGAATATGTTATGTTCAACTTAATTGCTAAGACATTAAGTTTCGATTAGACTATGTTAATGGCTACATTGGATGTGAGATTTTTTAGATGACTGTAGTTATAATCTCTCATAGAAATGTTCTCAACATTGATGCAATCCTTCCTCTCCTGTGAGATTTATCCAGTTTTCTGGAATCCCTGACTTAATAGGTATTAATCCTGACAGGTTCACATGACAAAATGCACATATCGTGTAGTAGATCCCATTTTAAATACACCAAAGTAGATAAGTGCTACATGTAGAGGGATATACTTGCATTGTTATCAAGTGACTGCGCTGAGACCTTGGATGGTGTGAAATGTAGTATGTAAATGTTTGTATCACCATTCTCATGGTTACCATATAAACTGCAAAATTTGGAAATCTACACCCTAATACCATGAAAATATTTGACCTAAGAAAAGGATAAAAAAATTGAAAAATGAGAGTGTACCATTTTTCATTCATGCTGCTTGGATGATATCTTTCTAAATGAACACCAATCTGATAGGATTGATTGAATAAGGTCAAAAATGGTACTTTGGCCAGACATGCCCTTGGAGGGACAGACTTAATACATGGCATGCATACACAATTTGACTTTGGGAGCAACATGGGCGGGATCCCTCCTGGCTACACCTCTTCTTATTGGTGTGTAAAGCAACGAAGTGCCAAAAAATGGAATTCTGAATAACACTTGGATCAGATTGGTTAGATCTATGAACACACTTTGAAATATATAAGTATGTGTGTCTAGGCATCTCATGAAACACTTAGACCAAAGGGCCAAAATGTGGCATGTGCTCTCCAAGAACCTGGGCGAGTGCTAATAAATACATGTGGTCAAGGTAATGGGTGTGGTTTTGCCATAACTACACACAGGATGTTATTTCAGCTGAACAAAGTTAATCAGTGACCTATCTGGCAAAATTTTGGAATGTGATCTCCAAGTACCAGGAAAGGATAATTAACCACATAAGGTGGGGTTTGGCTATAGCCACACCCACTGGATTTTTTTTTTTTTTTTTTTTTTTTTGTCTATTAAAAGTTAATGAAATGACCAACCAGACTGAAATTTGGAATGAGACTTCCAAGTAACTGGGTGAGCATTACTAATCACATGTGTGTGCATCAATGGGTGTGGTTTGGTCATTATCACACCCTTAGACATCATTATGCCTGCAAAGAACTCATTTATAGACTAATTAGTCTGAAATTGGGCATATGGAGTCACCGGGTGAGAATTACTAATCACATGTGGGTGTGGCAATGTGTATGGTTTGGTAATAGCCAAACCCACAGGAATTTGTTTTGGTTGCCAAAAGCTAATTACAGGGCCAACCAGGCAGAAATTTTAGTGGTTTCTATGATGTTTCATGTTGACATTGGCTGGCCAACGATGACTATATGCTGCTAGTATATATATATATATATATATATATATATATAAACAACAGTTTTACCACAACCACAAAATGTCTACGTCTCCCTTTTAAGATAATCTGGGTGACTATCCTTTTTCTAGTCATTGACCACGTACGCATTCTTGCGGGTTCCACTTTTACGGAAGTGCTACCTCTGGAATATGTGACTTTGTGACTTTGCTGGAGTCTGCTATCGCATTCTGTGTGGTGGAAGGATCAGAAACAAAATTGAACTGACTACGATATCTTTGTATGTCACTGAACGATATTTTTACGATGCATGATCTTTGAGTACTGGCTGGTTGTAGAACTCTGCCTGGTACATTCCGCTGGTCTGTAACCAGAACTTTTGATCCATCTGGGATTCCAGATTGCTTTTGACTCTGTGTCTAGAATCAAAGTCTTCTTGTGGTTTTCTTTGAATTTTCAGTTGTCTTTCTTGAACTCAGGGAGATAATACCTGATTTGAATTAGTTGCTTTGTCACAAAAGGAGTAGTAGTCCTTATCCTCCATCCCATACACAATTCTGGTAGGCTCAATGCACACCACAACATTGGTGTGGCCCTGTACGACAACACTGTGGGATGAAGGTCTGTTGACTGTTTCAACAATCTTTTGATTGTCAGTACAATCCTTTCCTCTTGCCCATAACTTTGCTGAAACCTTGGACTACTGGTAAGATGATTGCAACACTACAACCTTACTAACTCAGAAAATCCTTTGGAAGCATACTGTGTACCATTATCGCTCCGAAGAACTTCTGGAATCCCTATGACGGGAAAAAATTGACTTCAGCACTGCAATCACATCATTAGATGTTGTCTAAGAGAGTTTGTTAACCTCTGGATATCGAGAAAAGTATTCTACTGCTAGTAGATGGTAATCTCTTTTGAGCTCAAACAAATCTGTTGCTACCATTTGCAATGGGTAGTCTGGTAGTGGTGTTCATGGGAGAGGTTCTGTCTGCTGGCATGTTTCCATTGATCTTCTCAACAGTTTTTGACAAACTGCTGAACTAAATTGTAGCTTCAGAATACCATACAGATGTTCTGAGTCTCTATCTACACCTTTTCCCCCATTGATAAAACTCATGGATTTTTAACATAGTTTCTCTACTGAGGGAAGATGAAACTACAATGGATGACCTCTGTTGTCCAATACCTTTCTACTCTAGGAAGCTCACTAACACTGACAGGAAATCAGTGCTTTTGACCATGAGCTCTTTGCCATCTTCCATGTTGCAAAACCCTTTCTCCACCACATAGAAGGCCGCCAGTTCACCATCTTCACTGACCATAACCTCTCACCTTTGCCTTCGCCATTGCTGCTGAGTGATCACCCCGTCAGACTCACCACATGTCATTCTTCAGTGAGTTTCTACTGACATGCACCATGTCAGTGGAAAAGATGATATTGCAGATGCACTCTCTCTGCCAGACATTTCTGTTGTTTTCCTCCTGACAATCGACTATCATCGCTGGCCATTGATCAGGCCACTTCAGACAAAATGGTTGCCTATAAAACCTCCATCATCAGCCTTTGTTTTGACAATGCCCAGTTCAACGACTGCACCATCTTTTGTGATATATCCATGGGTAAACTTTGACCAGTAATTCCTCGAGATTAGACAAGGAAAGTATTAGATTCCATTCATGGCCTTAGCTATGCAGGCTGCCGCCGAAACAGGATACTAGCTCCTCATGTTTTGTATGGCATGGGTTGAAATGTAATGTCAGCATGTGGTGCCGAGAATTCCACCCCTGCCGAGCATCGAAAACCCACCGTTATGCCCATGCACATCTTACTGATTGTCCATACACACACACACCCAAATGCAAAAAATGCAAATTGTCTAGCTGCCATCAACACAGCCTTGCGCACCTAACATATAAGGGTTCCTATGCACTAAGCAGGCACTATGAGCCAGTGCAAGCAAACTCCTGGAGCCAGGCTAGGAAGTCGCAGGAGGACTGACCAAGGCTCTCAGCTTATAGGTGTGGGCACCCGAAGTCCCACCTGGACCCTTAGTTGATAGACAAGCAATGGTCAGTAAATTTGCACCCCAGAAAATTTCAGGTCCCCATCACAGCTGGGTGGACTGGTGTGGGAAGATGTTGAAAGACAGGAAAATTTTCCTGTCAGTGCTGGGTTTGAACTCACAACCCTGGGGTTGTGAGTCCAAGAGCATAACTATTCACGCACGCTCGCACGCACGCACGCACGCACGCACGCACGCACGCACGCACGCACGCACGCACGCACGCACGCACGCACGCACGCACGCACTCATTTCCCTATAAGATAGCT
This sequence comes from Lycopodina hypogea, assembly GCA_963969325.1. Lineage (NCBI taxonomy): Eukaryota > Metazoa > Porifera > Demospongiae > Poecilosclerida > Cladorhizidae > Lycopodina > Lycopodina hypogea. The sequence continues at coordinate 5,442,193 of OZ017792.1, forward strand.
GTTACAAAAAAATTCACTCTTCCATGTTAGGAAAAAATGTATGGAAGATCTGCCTTAATAATCAAGAATAATAATAAAATTATATAGAGTAATACTGGAGGCCATTCAAAAATGGAATCCCACAATTGCCTATGTATATACACCCCTACTTTTTTGCTGTTGTACAGGATTCATGTGCTTCACAGCTTTACTGATCACATTCTGAGTATTTTAGAGTGGCAATGTTTTAAATAGCGCGGTTTGTATGGTAAGAGTACCAAGTAAACATTTATAAAAAAAAAAATTTTAAATGTTAAACTTGAAGTAGAAAAATATATTACAGCTATTCAAAATTCTATTATTTATAAACCATTTCTCATTCATCCAAGTACTGAGCAGGCTCAACCCTGTTTAACTTCTGCAAGTGATTTCAAAAAGTATATATGTGAAGCACAAACCTACACACACACACATGCACACACACACACACATGCACGCACGCATGCACAGAAGCACACACACTCACACGTTCACATGCACATGCACACAAAGATAAAGGAATCCAAGTAATTCAACACTCTACTTGTATTAAGTGTCAAACAGAAAAAAAGAGTTATTTTTTTCAATCAAGTCACACTCTATACACACACACGACATTCAATAGTTGCAAGCCAGTGTGTACTTTGCCTGATATATGACTATTCAGGATGCTTACATTACTATTTAGAATGTTTATATTACATAACAAACTCTGTCTGTCCTCTACACATGCCCTCCACTGTTCATGGCTTGTACCAAGCTTCTGAACAGCAATCGATCTGGAGGATGTCTTTCTCCCTGTGGTATCTCATTGGCAATGCTGTCAGTGGAGGAGAGGCTAGTAAAATAACGTGATCCACTTAAGAGGAGATCCAAGGATCTGAATCTGCTTTAATATAAGTGTTTAAATTCCCCGTACTTCTATCCTCAGGTTTTGCTTGTACTCGATGTTTGAAGGTGATTGACATGTCCAACCTTGATTCTCACACCATCCGTAATTTACAGATTAATTGGGTTGATTAATCTTCCTATACTCCACTTTCCTTTCCACCTGGGATCCAATTCCCCTATATTCTTTATTGATATCCAAACAAAGTCTTTGACATTGAAAACTTCTGTGGTTGACTAAAGATCTTAGTTGGTTTTCTGCCATTGTGCTGTTGTGTTGCCTTAGATTCCACAAAATCATGTAGTAATACAAATTTTTCTGAAGGTTAGCATGATATGAGCCTGGATCATATCCAGTGTGAGGTGGCATGTCTGTGAGTTGTGGTTGTCTTCCAAACAGAAGCATAATTGATGACACTCCGGTAGATGCATGGAATGCTGTTTGGTAAGCATACAGCACCAAGGGCCAATGATTTTCTCAATCATCTTGGGTATCAACATAAGCTTAAAGCATCTGGAGAAGAGAGCGATTAAAATATTCCCCCATTCCATCACATTGGGGTGGTAGGCTGAAGTTCGCCCATCTTTAAATGCTTCGAGAGTCTAACAAAGAGTAGAGCTTTCAAAATTCCTTCCCTGGTTTAGCGTAGACTCAATGTAACTGCCAACTAAGAGAATAGCTTCAATATGGACATAATTCTGATAACTGTCTTATCTGGAAGTGCAACAGCTGTTACCCATTTGGTGGAAGTACGTATTCTTTGTTATTGAATGAAAGTGGCACTTGGAGAATTTCCACCTCCATCATTTCCCGAAGTGGACAGGTGAGAATATTTGTAACTGGTGCTCTGGAAGGCATAGGTAGTTTAGTCTTCTGACATTGGGTGCATTGTCTACAATAATCCTTGCCATCCTTAGCCATGTACACCCAGTACATCTCTAGCTTAAAGTGGAGAAGAGTCTTTTCAAATTCCTGATGACCGGATGTGGAATATCATGGTTGCAGTGCAGAGCTCTTATGTGATTGCTTAGTGAAAGAACTGAAATGAATGAAACATCTGATCCTGGACTGAGAAGTACATCCTACAGACGTGTTCATAAAATTATATAGTTTAGTTCTTACAGTAGCTTAGTATCATTGAATGCCACTATAAATTTTGGTGATAGACTTGATGCCGGTCCTCCAAATATGAATTGTGTTCCTACTTCACTGCTCGGGTGACATCATATGGGTGTGGCTCGCCTTTATGTGCATGTGGCAGTTATTGCCTAGTGGCTGGACTGGACTATTGCAGACAGTGGCAGTGCCAAAGGAACCACTCACCCAGAGTGTTTAAAATCCAAAATGATATGTATATATATTTCTGTTGAACACCAGATTCCAAAGGAGTAGTGATCATGTTCTAATATCTATTAGATATTTCTACAGATTCCACAATATTATAGTTACATGCGGCACTCAAACCCAATATTGTAATTGCTTGATTATGAGATTCCTCCCCTGATTGTTGCTGCAGGATATGCCTGGCATATAAAGACAGTGAAGCCATCTATTTCAAGAGTCTAAAGTCAAGCCAGATGCTATCGTCACAGCAATGGAAACCAGGTTGCTTCGATTATTTACATCATTATTTTTTTATCGACTTATGTGTTTTATACGCATGTAAACTATGACACTCTGCTTTCCTCAGGCTTTTCCCGGGCTTTCCTCAGATTGCAGAGGCAAGTAAACCTGACGTGACACTTTGTAATACCATATTGTTTTGGATTTGGTAGAAGTTGTACCATTATGTACTGTCTGTTTGATGGGAGGTTTTTTCTTTCTGGTCATAAATTGTTACTTTAAAGTTGACTTGTGTTCACTTATCATAAAACGCAAGATACCAGCAACTTCTACAAATTATGAAAATTATACACTTGCTTTTTTGAGGTGATGGTTGTTAGTAGTGTAGTTTAGCTTTGTACTGAAGACTAGCGAAGGGCAAACCAGCCTTGATTGATTGAAGAATGGTATTCCTCAAGGCTCCACTCTTACTCCCCTATTGTATAACATCTATGACACATTATGGATTAAAGTTAAATCTACAATTTCTACAGACATGGCCATCATTGCCAACTACCTACAGATATGGCTACCCCAACTCAGCAAGTAAAAGCAACGGCCACTGTCTTCAACCTCTGTAGTAAGATCAACCACCAAATACATGTGCCCGTTGATGGAAATCATCTGCCCAATTCCTCCTTCCCAAATATCTTAGAGTAAACTTGGACCAGATGCTCACATACCTGCACCACCTAGAAGTCCTTTGACTTAAAGCTGTGTTGCCAGTTGGTATATTTATATACAGAATTAGGTCAATCTAGTAAATTTCAAAAGGGTTAGATATATATTAGTTGGGTTTGATATATTTTTGGCATTTGGTATATATTTTTTTAATTTTTTAGCCCTTCCTTAAAATTTAATAAATAAAAAAAGAAAATTATCTTTATTTCATGGAATCAATAAGTAAATAGTTTTTCCTATGTTGAATACATGGCCATCAGAACTCTCTCAAAATAAATCTTATTAATATTAGGTGTACTAGCCCACAATTGGTCACAAAATTGTCTAAAGGAAGGACATGTCTCATGAGAGAACATGCTTTATGCTAGGGTATGTCTTACTGGAGGACATGTCATATGGGAGTACATGTCTTTCAGGATGACATGTATTATGGGAGCATATGTTGTAGGGAGGTCATGCTTTGTTGAACAAGTCTTGCGGGAGGATGTGTCTTGCAGGAGTGCATGTCTTTAGGATGATATATCTTACGGGATGATGTGTCTTACTGGAATACATGTCTTACAGGAAGATAGGTCTTACTTGAGAGTATATCTTATAGGAGGGCATGTCTTACAGGTAGACATGTCTTATAGTTGTACATATATTTCAGGATGGCATGTTTACATGTATTACAGACAGACATGATTTAAAGTAGGATATGTCTTACTGGATGGCATGTACATGGGAACCAGTTTTATAGGATGGCATGCCTTGCAGGAGGGCATGTATTACATGTGGACATATGTTAGTGGAGTCATGTCTTAATAGTGGACATGTTTGTCATGAGAACATGTCTTATAGGATGACATGTCTTATAGGTGGACACATGTTACAGTAAAACATATTAGGTTAGGAATATCTTACATGATGACATCTTGTGTGGTTTTAGTTAAATGCAATCATATATTTTTCAAAGTGCACAGTGAAATTTTTTTGGGGTTTTCCCTAATATCTGGTATATGTGAAGAAGATGCAACCAATTATGCTGTTGTGAGTTTAGACTATTTATTGTTGTTTTTTTTTCTTTCAGCAACATTTTGTTTGCTCTGAGACTTGCTTTCCAAGGATTTATTATTTGCAATGTTTCTCTTGTGTCTCAAGGTTTATTTTCAAAGGTCAATAGTTTTCATAAAGGCTTGATACACATATTGTGGAATCCTGATTGGGGCACCTCTGTTGGAACACATTTCAGTGGGTGTCTCAGCCTGTTGGACATATCATGGGATTTCTTGTTTTTCTTAGGGGTATGTGGGTCTTTTTTCTTTTCTTTTTTTTCTTTTTCTTTTTTAATTCAATGATGCAGGAATCAATAAAAGTATGTTGTATACGTACTTATTTATTCCACTCCAATAAATGTTATTTGAGTTTTTCATTTAATTTTTTTAATTTTTTCCCCTATCTATCTGAATGCTTTTGTGTGCATATTTGCACTTTTTTTTCTTTCTGTTTATCATTATAATCTTTATTGGTTTATTACTTTTTTTTTTACCTTTAAATTATGAATGCACCTGCTTTTAAGTTGCAGCTGAAATGAGCCAGACAATAACTGTGGATGGTCCTGCTTTTTCCTTGACCATCTAGGATTGGTTTGAAATCTTTTCTGGAATATTTTTCTTATTTATGCTGTGTCTGTGGCTCTTTTAGAAGTAAGCTCTTATGGCACACTATTTTGGACTTCTTCAAACACTTTTGTCCCAGCCCTTAATTTTATTGTATAGGAATAGTGATGGTTGGAGGAGGAGGGGGGAAGGGGAGCACAGAATTACATATCTCCAGCATATACCCCAAAGCCAGCTACTACCCTAAAGCCACTTCTTTTTTTTGTTACTTTTTTATGCCATAGTTAAAACTGTCTGAAGTGAATTTGTTTGATCAGAAACCTGGCAACACTGATCTAAAGTGGCTAAGAGAAATGGTTTACTGTGATGTCTGGCTGGCTCCACCGGGCACCACATCTTTTCAAACAGGTGCTCTTTTGATTTGTTACAGTACTGCTGAGTATGCTGCACATGTATGGTTCCTCAGCTGTCATACTTCAAAGCTTGATATGGTTTTCAATGGACTATGAGGATAATCACCAAGTAGGTCACTCCAGTTGCTAATCCACCTATAACTATCTGGAATTGTCCTGCCAAGTATTCTGGACAGAGTAACTGCTGCAGCCCTGGTGACTAGAGTGCAATCTAACCAGTCCCATTTCCTTAAAGGCAGAGCTCCAATATCTGCAATGAAGGCCTTGCCTAGTAGGCCATTAAATATCTTATCCATTTGGCATTCCAATTAATACTCTTTCTTATATCTTAATTTCAAAAACTCCCTGCCTGCCTGTGTGCCTGTCTGTGTGCCTTTGTGCCTGCCTGTGTGCCTTTGTGCCTGCCTGTGTGCCTTTGTGCCTGCCTTCATAACTGCCAAGAAAAACTTTTGAACTCTGGGTTGTAGGACAGAATTAAACTTTATTCTGCTCCCAACATGGTCCCAGGGGTGAAAAAGGCCTTAAACTGCTTTAAAATGTCCATCTAAAAGTTAAAGGAAAATTAAAGCCTATTCTTTTAGCAAATTGTGATTGTGGAGCAGGTAAAAGTCAATAGAGTATCCACCCAAGCTCCCTGTTTTTAAAGTGGGGATAAAAATGCAAAAAAAAAATTTAATTGGAGAAAATTAAACTCCTAGGCAGCTGAGAATAAAAGACCTTTTGGCTAGCTGAAGCTTCAGCTAATGGGCCTCTGATAGATATTATTTATGTTTTTCAATTGGAACCAAATAGATGTGTTACATTTTTCTATCTCTCTACTATTACTTAAACTTCACTGAAGTAAAATTTTTCACTGGAAAGAATGGGGGGTGAAGAAAATCACTGCTGCCACAACTCTGGGTTCTGCACATGTATAAACCAATAAAAAAAAATTATGAATTTTGCATAATATATTTGAAAAATTGAAGAAAAAAAAAGAAGAGGGTTGAATTTAAAAATGGAATTTGAAAAAAAAAAAGTTTGAAAATGTCTTCTGCCACACATTCATAGAATGATAACCAGAATAATATTAAATCATAAACACAAATAAATAAATTTTGAACAAGCAATAGTGTCAAAAAAAAATAATATAATGAATAAATGGGGGAAAAAAAGAAACAAAAATATTGAAAGTAAAAATATGGATGCCCCATGGTGTATCTACCCATTATATAATTTTTTTTAAAAGTTGGGTTTTTTTGTTTTTTTTTGTTTTTGTTTTTTTCTTTTCTTTTTGTTTAGTTTTTTGGTCTTGCTTGAGAAGGGGGGGGGGGGGGGGGGAAGCAGAAAACAGCTGCAGAAGCAAGAATAATACTAAATCATAATCACAAATGAATATATTTTAAACAAGTAATGATATTTATAAAAATAAAATAATAAATAAATAGTAGGGATAAAAGTATTAAAAGTAACAATGTTAAGAATATGTAACTACACCCACTCCAAATAAATATTAAATATTTTTAAAAAAATTTAATAAAAATATAGAAAGTAACAATCTTATGGATGTCTAACTACACAGGTTAAAAATAAAATAATAAATTTTAAAAAAATGAACGTATAAAAATATTAAAAGTAACAACTACACCCACTCAAGGAAATAATTTGAAGGAAAAAAAACCAACAAAACATTAGAAAATCCATAACCTTAAAAAGAATGAGAAAACTGGAGACATTTCCCATTGCTGTGGAAGCACTGTAGTGTGGAAGTCATTTACTCAATTAATGCAATTACTACCAAGCAAAAGAATAAAATTAAAACTTTTTTAATGCCTTTTTTGATAATGTATAGGTTAAAGTTTGTTGGGCAAAGAGCCTTGACCCTTGCAAGAAATATTGCATATGGGCCTCTGGTAAATATAATTTATGTTGTTTATGGGACCAAGTAGATGTATTATGTTTACTTATAGGGACTTAATTGTTTACACTTGTTCTTTTATTTATATAGGCTTATGTGAGCCTACCTAGTTCACTACATTTAGTTTTCACTATGTACTCTGCATAGGTGTGGCTCTCTGTCAGTGTATGACCATGGCAGACAGTTACCCACAGTTCTATTGAAATCATTTGATTATTTTTCTATCTCTCTACTTCTACCTAAACTTCTCTGGTTTGAGATAAAGGGGCCTTCATATTGTGTTACATGAATAGTACTCTGGTGGCAGTAATCCAAGGATTTCTTACTATTCTGGAGTAGAGCCAGAATGGTGGCAGCGATGCTCAAGAACAGGAAAAGACAACTCATTACTAAATTCAACTAGTACAAGTCAGGGATGGACAGTGGTCACCCATATAATACAAGGTCTAACTTCTCAAAGAAGGAATAGTATATTTCACAGGACAACTCAATGGAAGATATCCTCCAGGAATACTCCCATTCATCTCTCATATCAAGCATTCCACCTGCCTATTTCCTTGTGGGTGGTAAGCAGTTGTTTGTGTGTGCCTGATTCTCAGGCATACACAAAGAGCTGCTATCATTTTGCTGATTAAATTGGCTCCCTGGTCACTATGTAGAGTAGATGGCACTCCACATCTGACAAACAATCTCATCCACCAATATTGTAGCTAGTGTCTCTGTGCCTGTTGCTCTGATGGGAAAAGCTTCAACCCATTTACTAAACAAGAATGTAATTCATCCTTGTAGAACCTGTAGGTAATGGTTCCATAATATCCCAAGTTATTTTCTCAAATGGGTGGTTGGCTTTAATTGTCCCAAAGGGTGCCTGTGGAACAGGTTGAGGTTTTCGTTTCTTACACAGCTGGCATTCACACACCCATTTTTCAATATCAGACTCATAACCAGGCCAGTAGAATCGTTTTTTCACATTTCTGTAGTTCTGCATACACCTAAGTGTCATGCATGATCATGGAGTTGTTGGAGAACTATCTTTTCCATATTGTCAGGGATTGCAAGTTGTATATTAGCTGCTGCTGATGATGATTCTCGAAATTTCTGGCACAGAATTCCCATCTTGAAGAAACGCTCACCTTAATCCAGGGGCTGAGTTAGTAGGTGGAGGCCTTCCTTCCTGAGTACTTTAACAACAGGTGCAAGCTGAACATCAGAAAGTTGATTTTCCTTTAGTGCATCCATATCTGTAGTCAGATCTTGGATCAGAATCACTAATTCATTTGTGAAGGGTCTCCCAGACATAACATCTGTGTTATTATTGTTCTTCTCTGGTCTATATTCCATCTGAAAGTTGAATTGCTGAAGGAAAATCATCCACATAGCGAGGCGTCCTCCTACACCTTTGAGGCCCTTCAAAGAAGAAAGTGGGTTTAGGTCAGTAACCAGCTTAAATGTGAAGCCATGAAGGTAAGGGTAGAAATCCTTAATAGCTGAGACTACAGCCAAAGCTTCCCTTTTGATTATAGAGTTGTTTCATTCTGTCTTTTGCAGCTGCTGGCTCCAATAGGAAATAACTTGTTTTTAACTGTTCTGGGATTGACTGAGGACACCACCAATGGCCGTGTCTGCGTGTACAGTACAAAGTGTGGATTGAAATCTGGGAAGGCAAGGATGGGTGGGCTTACTAGCAAGTGTTTAAGGTCATCAAAGGCTTTTTGGCAGTGTGAGTCCCACTAGAAATCTAATCATTTTCTGAAGAGCTTATGAAGTGGTTCTGCAATCTTGGAATAGTTGGCTACGAATCAACGGTAGTAATTTGTAAGATCTAAAATTTGCCACAGTTCTTTGACATCTTTTGGTATTGGGTACAAGGAGACAGCTTCTACCTTCCCAGAATCTGGCCAAACGCCTGCAGCAGATACTAATGTCCAAGATTATTAACTCCCTTTCTAGCAAAATAATATTTGCTTGCTTTCAACTTCAAACCAGCACTTTGCAGAACATGAAACACATTCGTTAGATATTGGAAATGCTCTTGAAAAGTTTTACTAAATACCACAATATCATCCAGATATATTAGACACTACTCATCCATTACTGCTGCTAACACACATTCCATCAATCATTGGAATGTGGCAGGTGCATTAGTGAAACCAAATGGCATTACATTGAATTCAAAGTGACCCTTCGGAGTGGAGAAAGCAGTCTTTTCCTTATCTTACTCTTTAATTTCCACCTGCCAATGACCAGAGGCAAGGTCAAGGGTGGTGAAATAAGTGGAACCAGTGAGGGAATCCAAAATGGAATCAATCCAGGGGAGTGGGTAAGCATCATGATGGGTAACAGAGTTGAGTTTACGGTAATCAATACAAAAATGCCAAGACCCATCTTTCTTTTTTTTTTCTATCACTATTGGAGATGACCATGAGCAGCTACTAGGTTTCACCACTCCTTGTTTAAGCATGTTGGTTACTTCACTGTCAACCACATTTTTGATTACTTCATGCTGTCTTATTGGTGGACCTTCAGTTAAGATTGTATGCTTGACTATAGCGGTTTGACCAACAGGACCTCCTCTGGGTGTGCAAAAATCAGCAAATTTTGTAAGGAGACCAAGAAGCTCTGTTTTCTCAAATTTTGTCAAATCAGTATCATTTAGATCAATATCTGTCCATGCTACATACATATCGATTTGGCTCCTGGTTTCTGTATGTTTAGGGCAATTAGGGTAGAACCTGACATCACAGTTCAAAAACCATTGCATATCAATTGCATTGAACTTCAAAGGCTTGAGACAAAGATAAACTTACAATGCATGGATAATACCATGGAATCAACAATTCAAGGATTTGTTACCATTCCTGAGTAGGGCCAGGTCAGTATCCTAACATGGGACACCAACAACTCCATTCTTAATGATGATTTGTGCATCATGCTGCTGAACTCAGTAATGTTCCACATATTATGGCTAAATTTTCAGGTGACAGGAAACATACATATAGAAGGCTGCACTATTTTTATCCACTCCCAGCAACATCTGCACCATTTTGGAGCTAACATCCCCATACACAATGCATTCGGTTCAATCACCTGCACATTGATGTTGGTTGATTCATCGAATCAATGCCCAGATTAGTATGGATTGGTCTACGTGAGCATGCTGCATGTGACTATGGTTCACCTTTTCAAATGGCAGACTATCTTGTAAACACTAGCACCTTCACAGTTCACCAAAGGAGATGCTGGCTCATGAGATCTGGATGAAGTGACAAGGGAATAGCTGAGGGATGTCACTTTCCCCATGCTACCTACAAGGAATTTCTCAAGACAGAAGGTCTCTAATCATTTTCTTTGCCAGGACATGGTTTTTGTCATACAAGATGTTTTTTTGGCTTTAAATAATAATGCAAAGTGAGGCCAAAAGAACTAAACTGCATCCCTATTACAAGCCTTAGTACTAACAAAGAACATGTAGCTTCATGAACATTGAAATGTGACACAGAGTGAGAGATTGAAGAAAGCTATTGGTAATTTTTCTGTTTCTAATAGAACATTTCTTTCACAGTTATTTGGTAACATAATCAACTTTAATAACAGTTTATGACCAGAAATATACCTCGCACCAATCAGACAATACATAAATGATTACCTTTAACCAAATCCAAAATGACATGACATTTTCAAGATTCAAGCCAGGTTCACTTGCTGAAGGCACATGGAAAGCAGGGTATCCCAGCTTATATGCATAAAAAACTAGAAACAATAAACTCTCCATATATATCAATGTGGAACACACATAAATAATAATAATAGTAATAATAAATATGAACTAAGTTTCAATTGCTCTGACAATATTATCTGGCTTGACTCTGCCTTCTCCTGAAATATTTGGCTTCACCGTCTTAACATGCCAGACATATACCTGCAGCAACAATCAGGGTAAGAATCACACAACCTAACAATTACAATATTTGGTCTGGATACCTCATGTTCGCTAATCTCATGGAAATATCTTATAGAAATTATAACATGACACTGCCCCTATAGAATCTAATGTTTAATAGAAATGTACATGTGTCACTTTAGATTTTCAACACTCTGGTGAAGTGGATCCTCCTGCACTGCCACAGTCTATAATAGTTTAGTTCAGCCACTAGACAATAATTCCCACATGCACATACAAGGCAAGCCACTCTAACATGGTGTGCCCTCAGTATATATATCACACTTGATTACTGTGGAGTGGCTGGTTATCTAGGACTGTGCTGGCATTGCTGGCCCACTGACTTTTATTGGCTTATGTCATGTAGTGCCTCATCCTTTCCAGTAAAATCTTTGGATGAAGTATTTCAAGTCATACATGATTACATCGGGATACTTTAAAACTCTGTAACATACAATACAACATGGAACATGAAATATCTACAATCCCAGAATAACTGGAACTATCCTTACCCAAGCCCACAGCAGCAATCTCTGCTCCTTAACGTACAATCCCTGACACCCCAGGATGGTCCCAGGTGTCCAGGACATCCTCACATGTCTTAGGAAAGGGTGTGGATATTAGGTGTACAGATTTTATAAATGACAACACACTGAGTGCATATTTCAGGCCAAAGGGAAGATGTTCTTAGGTATACATAACCACAATAAACTACATCATAATAGAGTAATTACCTCTTTATCTGATCCCCTACACTCCACAGTGGATGGTGATGAGGCAAACTGCTCCAAGAACTTTGGTTCTAGCCAACCGCTTGGTACAGTCTTTTCTACATTATTGACAAGCATTTTACCGAACTTTGCCTTCGGCTTACTCAGCAGCTGTCTTATGTGGATGGCAAATGCTGCCATGTCAAGGGGAAATGATCTGTGCACAAGAAGATTAAAGAAAATAAAATAACTTTTTGTAGACCTCTTACCACATAGCACATCAGAACAGATTTGATATAGGTTTTGGCTCAATCGACCACAGTGACTGTAATGGTGAACTACACCAAGACAAAATGAAAACCCTGGGTGATTTTTTTGTATTGGAAATGATTTTCTGTAGGGCTCTCCTTAAAGATTCCTTAAAAAAAAAAGGTATAATTTTATTGGGTAAGAACACGTGTTTATCTATAGTCCCTAGTAATCATTTTAGCCTTTGACAACTAACCTTGCATATTGATAATGCTATTATAGTTATTGTTATTATTATTTTAATTAATATTATTTCTATTTGCTATAGAATTATTATCATATCATTGCTCTTCAATTTTTTTGGACATTGTCATTTTTAGTGCGAAGTGCAGCTTATATCCAACTTATAATGCATTATTTAACCTTAGTGTGCACTCAAACCATATATTTAGGTCGATCCATTACCATGTTAATTCTGTGACCTAACACCACATTAACAATTATCACCACAAACACACACACACACACACACACACACACACACACACACACACACACACACACACACACACACACACACACACACACACACACACACACACACACACACACACACACACATCACCACAAAACACCACACACAATTTAACATACCTAGCAACTCTTACTCTATGATATATTGTAATCAACTCTAACCAACAGATATACAGCTCACCCTGGACATGTACAGGTGTGTAGAGAATGTGGATGGATGGAGAAATGTTGCTAACCTTTGTGGAGCAAATTGAACTCGCCATTCCAGTATTGAATTATTACGACAAATTGGGCCCTCAATTCTCATTCCCCCAGCAAAGGCCACAGGAAATATCGACACATTCACTGTCTTCTTCATCTAAACAAAAGGATCGACAGAATAGTAGAGTACATATAAAATAAGTTATATTATAACTACATCTCCTGTAATATTAAAACCACGACGTGACACGATAATTATCTCCACTATCAAACACAAGACAAGATAGTCAATTGAACAATAATTTGGATTTGGAGTGGTTTTAACACAGTAATTACTTGCACAACAATATGCACCTCCCACCCACTCAACCAGGAGTGTGCTGCTCCTACTATCAAGTGGTCATGTAGAGTTCAACAGACTGCAAGGACTAGTCTGAACACATCACATGTCCATTTGTCACTAGAATAAACTTCAGTTCTATTTTTCTTAATAGGCATGATTACATCACACAGAGCCAGCCACGCCTACTTATGTTATCAGTGAACCTGCAACACCATAGAAAATGTATTAGCATCCATAACTTGCAATGATATTTTTGAGAACTGCAATTGCAAAATAGCTCGTGCGTTCACCATACTGCTGGACTAGGAACTTTTTTTGTAGAAACTCATTGGTTGGCGGCAGTAGCGGTGAGTGTCACACAGTAGTCACACACAGTTTTACAGTAAAAATAGCTGCTAGTTTTTCTCTGAACACTTTGTTAGGCACCACCTCATTTGCAACAATTTCTGAATTGTCACAGGTGCTGCATGACAGGGTTCTGAAAGTATTGCAGCTTCTTCTTTGGCAATATTAACCCTAGCCATCATCTGAAGCTGACCGCTACTGCCACCTACCTTTTGAGTTCTGAGAACTAGCAGCAAATTCACTGGCCAGTTCTTAACTAATCTTTCTGTCTCTTTCACACACCATGTTGTCCACAACCATAGCTCGGAATATTCTAGAATTTGATGAGTACCAGCTATTTTTCGCCATGACTTTACTTCAATGTTATACTCTCTTTTGACATTAATTTCAGGCACAGAATTACAGAAAAATTTGGCAATATTATAAACACATGACATGTCATTCGCAGTCTTGAATATCAGTAATATCCTGTAAATATACGTGTTGAATTTCCTCAACTATATTCATTACAAGTGGGTGTGCTCTATAGGTCAGAAATGCACCCAAAGTGCAACTACTGTCTTTGATAGTTGCAAAATTGTGAACATGAGAGCAAGATACGACGGTGTGAAAGCTCATGACTTCAAGCACCATATAGCAAACCTACTTTTACATACAATCCAACATACGAGAATTATACGTACATAAAAATAAAAAAACATATCTGATAGAATTATCAATTTGTCTGTTTGTTTGTTTGTCAGTTTGTTTGTTTGTCTGTTTGTCCAGTAACTCCTCCTAGTCGATTGAGCCTTAAGGTATAATATTTTCAGACTTCAATGGGGGTCACCCTGGGGTGGTTATAGGGATGTTATGTGAAGATTGGTTTGTCCGGTAACTCCTTTCAGTTGATTGGGTATAAATGTCTCTAACTTTTAGGGTTTGATGGGGGTCACTCTGGGGTGGTTCTAAGGAAGTTTGGTAAAGATCAGAGTAAAACCCTGCCCCGAGGGGGTTATTGTACCAAAAATTTCCTGGTTGGGATCACAATTCTATGCTTGAGTAAACCACATCACTTACTACAAACCGCAATTGTGTACACACACATAGGTCAGAAAAAATGTGCTCAAACAACACTTGCTATTTACCTTTTACAAACAAACTATCCAACAAAAAAATCTCAAATTATATTAAGATATTTTTGTTGTTTCCGTCTGTAAAACTGGCACTTTCTAGTAAACATAAGGACAGTACTACAGAATAAAGGCACTATATTGTACCTATTTATGAATTAAAAAAAAAACAAAAATAAACGGTCTGCCAGTTGCCTTAAAATTGTAATTGGAAATGTTATAATTGTTCACTCTAAAAATTAAAAGCAATAAAAAGAATCAAAAAATCTATGATAATGTGAGGTTACAACACTTTAACCCACAAATTCAAATGTTTTCACTAGAAATTATCCTACTGCACATTCTACAGCTCACCTCTTCAAATAATCGGTGATCATATTTGTTATCGTCATCCATGAAGTAGACCACACCCTTTACACACTCTGGCTTATTCTCAGTTGACTCGCAGTGTTTATGTATCCAGGCTAGTGCTGTGTTCTGTTGCCCCACACCACGAGCAACCACTGAACTGGGCACTGTCTTTACATTTAAGTGAATCGTCCGTGTCTGTGGTCATGTGATAGCGCGTGTGTGTCACATGACAAGCACATGCAGATGGTAATTAAACTGCAGCAGCCAGAAGTGACAGTGTGTGTTGACCATATCAACAACATCATTGACTACAACTATAGCAACAAAACAAATTTGGCATACTCAGGAATGCAGTGTCAATCTAAAAGACTACAAATAAATACGAGATCACTACCAATATTCATGCTAGGTAGGTAAGGGATCTTCACTGAGGCATGATAAGGGTGTATAAAGTAGATGAATGTTAGAGATCTCAATAGTTAATCGTTTGCCATCGAGAGAGAGAGAATGAATCCTTCATTTTTCCAGAAACAAAACACAACACACACGCACTAATACACACGCACCCCACGAAACCACACATGCACGCACGTGCACACACACAGGCATGTAAGAGATTAAAAGTACAACACTCCAGATAGGGTGAAGGCATTAAACGGGATGAATGCTACAATTTTTTTAGCAGCTTATCATTTAAAATTGAGAGTGAGCAAATACTTCATGTTGGAAGAAGAAAACACACGGATTTGTACACACATGCATGCATGCACACAGACACACGTTAAGACAACAACTCTTTCAAATATTAGCACAAGAGATAACGAGGACCTGGTGAGGTCATAAACAGATATATGTACAATGCCCTGACAACAGTATCATAGTAGCAAGAAGTACCAAAGCACAGGTAAACATTGGACTCATACAGTCAGATTGCCTCTAAGGGGAGGACTCTCTGCCTAACCTCATGCAAGCATACCACAACACATATGGAGGTGGTTCTTCATAGATGCATGGATAATAATGGCACTCCTGGGTCACACAACACCACACTCCAGTCTCTAATAGTAGGTACAAGCTCATTGGCCATACCTATATCTAGAACTTGAAGATCCCCCACTTTCTAGTCCAATAGTTAGACACACTTTACTGAATGCTTGTGGCAATCTTGAATAAAGTTTGTCAACAACCAAATTCAACATTAAGACTATACTTTTTCCCACCATTTTGTTTGCTGGAATGTTAGCTACTCAGCTACAGTAGCTGCTGTGTGTGTGTGTGTGTGTGTGTGTGTGTGTGTGTGTGTGTGTGTGTGTGTGTGTGTGTGTGTGTGTGTGTGTGTGTGTGTGAGTTCGCATGTGCATTCTTCAGAGCTATAAACCAACTAGCTACACATTTTTGGGATATTTTACATAATTGCGTGGAAGTAACCTCTTGTTAATCAACGAAACCACTTCCACAATTCACATCATGATATGGAATAGTGGATATATGTGCATAGCCATAAGAAATATAAAACTTCACCAATCAACTAACCTTGGGAACATGTAAGTTGTGATTAGAGTAAACATAAAATACACTCACCTTACAGCGAGAAAGCAATGAGCTCACTAAGGAAGACTTATTGTCAGAATCTTCCACCACAATCCAAATAAAATTAGGAACACTTTCAACAGTGTAACACAAACTAGTCAGGTCCGCTTTCTGAGTGAGTCTGTCATAAGTTGGGGTAATGGCGAATATACTAACACCATCCAGGGCATTTATCTGTGGAATCACTAGTGTTTTATTCTTATCTGTAAGTGGAATTGTGGGGCGGAAGGCATAGGATGATGTATTAAAAAATGTGCTGTACATTGGCATTATCTTTCGGTGGATGGCTGCAGAGGATGGAACAGAAGGTCATACAATGCAACATGAAGACCCTCAAGGGGGTAAGGGGGGGAGGGGGGGGTATAGTTACCATGGTAATGATTATTTTTTAAACATTCCATTTGTTATTGAAAGTTTGTGGTAATACTGATACACAGAAAAATGTATTTCCACATAAACTGACAAAGTTGACTGGCCATAAATCAACTTACATGGTTCACTTGTAATGTTACTTGTAGATGAGCAGCTGTGTTTGTTTGATTAACTGACAGTTAGACTTACAATTCAAGAATAAAGTGGCTTAATAACAATTATACCCAAAGTATTCCAGCAATATGTGTGTGTGTGTGTGTGTGTGTGTGTGTGTGTGTGTGTGTGTGTGTGTGTGTGTGTGTGTTTGTGTGTGTGTTCTTGTGTGTGTGTGTTCTTGTGTGTGTGTGTGTGTGTGTGTGTGTGTGTGTGTGTGTGTGTGTGTGTGTGTGTGTGTGTGTGTGTGTGTGTGTGTATACAAACATATATACCAAGTGCAGCAATCTTCACATAAAGGAGGGTTGGGGGGGGGGGGGTGTGTGTGCAGAAAATCCAATTCTGGGCTGTGGGCATGTGTAAATTAATATAAAACTATGATGCCATCAGAATATACTTGAAATATTGAAAAAAAAAAAGAGAGTCCTATTTAAAATAATGGAAGATAAAAAAGTTTGAAAATGTCTTCTTCCACCAATTCATACAATGTTGAACTAATTATATTAGACCATAACCACTAATAAATAAAATTTAAACTATAATAATATAAATAAATAGAAAAAAAGAGAGGAATGAATGAAAAATATTGTTGGGGGGAAGGTGACTCCAAATAAAATACAAATGAAAAATATTGAAAGTAACAATGTTAAGGGTGTATCTACACACATTTATGGCTGTCCATAAATTAGGTCAAAGTACACTGAAGTGGACAGTGACCTCTCCCAAGAAGGAATGCTGGGGGATATTATTAAAGAAAATGTCTCTTCCTACACACTAACTAATTAGACCAGGAATTTGAAAATATTTGAAAAAAACAAACAAAAAAAAAAACAACCCTGCACCACCATGACAGAAGTGTCTAGGGCTGGAGACATTAGAAAATTAATAACTGAAACTAAGCAAACTGATTCATTTATAATTCATGATATATCTATTATGTACCATCACTTTGTTTTCATTCACCCCCTACCCTAAATTTTATTGCCAAAAGAAAGCTTAGTTCAAATGCTTTCCAATGATATGCTTTATCACATGTATAAGTGTCACACACACACACACACACACACACACACACACACACACACACACACACACACACACACACACACACACACACACACACACACACACACACACACACACACACACACACACACACACACACACACACACACACACACACACACACACACACACACACACACACACACACACACACACACACACACACACACACACACACACACACACAAAATCCCAAGTCCAACAACAACAAAAATCACAAATACCACCATACCAATGCTAGCCAAATTAGTGGAAACCTATGCACCCATTCCAAGCTATGGAGAGCATAGTATTACAACTAAATGTAATTATAAATGAATAGTTGCCACAAAACCACGGAAAACCATTGAAGTGCATCTTTAACATCTTGATTATCTGAGTGGCTCTGCCACTTTGAACAAGTACTTGGTTCTCAAGCACCTGAAGTGCTGTTTTCTGAACTTAAAAGATAAGAGCAAAGAAAGAGTTACATAATGACATACCCTACAATAAGAAATTAGTGTTGCACGGAAATCATTCAGACTAACAAACATTACCAACAGGGAAAAATCTATCTTATTAAAACCATTTCTTTTATAAAAAAAACAACAACATAATTAGTACTGGTGTGCACAGAATGAAACATAACTACTACAGAAGTCCCCCTCTTGAGAGACCCCTCTATTGGAAGACCACCTCTCTTGAGAGACCACATTTTTCATACTAGATTTTGTACTTGCTGTATAAAGGTACCTCTACTGAAAGACCACCTTTCCTATAAGACCTCTTTTTTTTTTTAATTTAAGGGTGGTCTCTCAAGAGAGAGACTACTGTACCACTATGGGGATCTTTAAAGTCATCCACTGGAACAGGAACAATGTTCTCTGGTCTTGCTCATGTTTGGATTCTGATTCCTGGCTTCTTGAATCTGTTATGTATGTACTCTCTGGTTTACTATGGGAGTTAATAAACATAGTAACTCATGGGGTGCCCCAATCTATTTCAAGGTGGTCATGTGGTTGATCCACAGATACTCCCTCAGGACTATTGCCATTATTCTCTCTTTTGTTTTCTTTTTACTTCTCTACGTACAACATTCAAAATTTCTTCCAGTCCGTCAGTCACTCAGAACCAAAATAACCAAGATTTTATCTATAGCTGAACTAATCCCCCCCCCCCCTCCCACCAGCACTGCAGATTAAGCCAACTTACCAACAATCTAATTTCTAAATTAAAGATTCATAAACTTTTTTCCTGAAAGTCTACCCATTTTGGCAACAATATTCTTGATCCTCAGAATGGCATATTCCCCCAAATATAAGCCAGCATAATCAGCAAGACCTAGGGGAGAGGGAGGGGGGGAGGTGAATTATATGGTTAGGGGGCGGGGCCCATGATTGATATTGGGCATGCTTGTAAATAAGTGTACATAAATTTATGCTAGTGAAAATTTAAGCCACTTAGTTCATGTTGTTCGGCATAAATTTGAATGATTATGATACGCACACAACGAAATCCACATTAACAGGAAATCACTTTTGTTCTACGAAATCAACATGGCTGACAAAGCACATTTTCCTCAAATCCACCATAACTCAACAATGGATCATCCAAATTACTTCATTGAAAGACAATTTCTACAGATATTGCACAACTATGCAAACAACAAAACAGAAAGACCTATTGACACTGGGAAGGGGGACACATTGTGTTGCTCTATGCCCACAAGTACATACTGTGATGAGATCATATGCTAAAGAGGAAACTCTTCTTAAGAAAAGCAAGATCACTGAAGTCTCTCCCTCCAAATTCTGGCTGGCTTCTCTTAAGGCTGACACTCAATAAAGACAATGTGATAAAAATGATTTTTATTTAATTTTTGTTATTGATATCAGTGCAATTATTATTATTATTATTATTATTATTATTATTATTATTATTATTATTATTATTATTATTCTATTTTATTATATATTTTTTAATTATTTTTTTAATGTTACATTTTTAAAGTGTCCATGCTGAGAAGGAAATTCTTCTCAAGATAAGCAAGACCATTGGGGTCACACTACACCTGGTTTCATCCCAATGGGTTCCACCTGGTTTCACCTGAAACCTTCAAAAGGGTAGGTTTCAAATGGCTCAGATTTATTGAACATACCTGTGGCTTTATTGCTGATATTCGCTATTTGGAGTATAGCTACTAACAGCTCTCTCTCTAGCCCCCCACTCCCCTTGTGCAATAACATTGCAGAGGGAAAGGGACAGAACAACAGAGCACACCAGAAACTAAAATACCCGTTTCTATACATGGTAGAGGAAACCTATTAATATGCCCAGCTAATTAGTTAACCCATGCAGATGATGTGGAGCGGGTTCAGCACCATGCTAGTGTGGACGAAAGAAAATGTTTGGAACCTGGTGCTGCTGGAGACCCATTTCCAGTGTGGACTGGGCTTAAGAATAGTAACCATGTGCAATCCAGAAAATTATGTACATCAATCAGAGTGATATAAGTTAGGTTTAATTAGATTAGCCATACAATTCCTATAATGGAAAGAATCTGCACTAGGTGAAAACATACAGTACTAATTATACTGAGATTAACCAGGGGCAGTCCTCTATATTTTTTGAATGGTAAATCCTGCATACAGGCCTTGCATTATGATAGAGAACGGTTTGCAGATCTGATGCTAACTCTCAAAGTAAGGCCTTCTTGCACAATTATAAATATTCAGATAATACTCTGGAGGGGGAAGGCATTGCTCACCAATGGGACAATTGAATTTGTTCTAAAGAAAACATCAAACACTCCTGAACCTTATTTGGTTAGCTTACACACCCACTGGGTCTGATAAATTTGGTGAAAGCAAATTGTGAGAAATACATTGAGCACGTACCATTCCAGACTCACCGCTCCCTGGAATGAATAAGGTTGAGTATATAACTATGATAGCGATGGATGTAAGCAAACAGAAAACTATAGCTGGCTTCATGACCTGACCAGTCTCACCCCACCAGACCCTTTACCCCTTCAGTGCAGGTATTAGAGGACTAAAGGTTCAGGAGAACTGCCGTAGGCCTTTTCTTCTGACAATCCCAAAGCTCAGTAAGTATACCGTTCCAGGGAGGAATCTATACGTCTGTTCGCGCTGACTTGGGCCCCGGAAGTCAGCGGTTAATTACAAAAGTGACGTAGTGCATTCTTCAGCCTATTAACTTCGCCAAAAGAGGTTTAAGGTATGCTTGCGCAAAAAAAAAAAATAATAAGCAAACAACCGTACACCCACAATAACCCATTACAGTTGTACCGCGTGGAGGTTGTAGTTTTTCCCCTGGTTGGCAAACTTGCACTTGTAAGGCATCCCAGGCTTTTCAGGCATTTTAAGGCTTCTCTCAGAACTTCAGAACTTCTCAAGTGAAAAGTAAGCTGTGCTATTGTAGTCTTTAATCATGCTAAACTCTGTTTGCTAATGCTGAATGCCTGCATTTTTGTTGTTGTTGCTGGTTGCTGTGGCTGGTTGTTGTTGCTTCATTGTTGTGATAAGACAAAACAATATATTTAATGGTGTTAAAATGAGCACTAAATAATATATGCAATACAGTAATGAGTGGGCAAGGACCCTCTTCTTCTGGATTGAGGAGTGTAAAGGAGAAGCCAGGAAGAGGCGTAGGTTTGACTTCCCAGTCTAAACACATCCTTACCTCTGTTAGGAGCTATTTTGAAGAAGAGAAGCAGACTGGGAAGTCACTCATGAAGAATAGACCATTGGACAGAACAGCAACAGCAATTTCCAAGACTACAATTAAACGAATCTACCAGACGATGACTGAAGACAAAGAAATACTTACTCCAACTAATGATTTGTATATGTGAATATGCTTATATATTTACAGTGCCTTCTCCTCTGTCAGGCTGCCCTGATCTTGTCAGACAGCCAGTTCTTGTTCAGACTTGCTTGATCCTCATGAGCTACACAGGTGAGAGCCAGCCTAACATTGGGGAAATATATAGGTTTAGGGCTAGGAATTATTATTTATATATGATGATGATATGTTTATATATTTACAGAGCCTGCTCCTTCTCTGTGTGTTGCTGTACTGTTAACTCTGATACTGACCTTGTGTCTCAGAAGCAGTCCTCTTCTTCAAACTGCCAATCTAGTAACCCTTCCGAGTCTAACTGCCAGACCAGTACCTATTCTGAGACAAAATGTCATGCCAATACTCCTCACAAGTGTGATAACCTTAATTCTACTATCTCATCCCTGGTAACAATCCACTTCAAGCTTTCACCTTGTCACCATTTATCATTAATTCATGTATCTTATATTTAGCTATTTACACCTTATCGTCATTTTTCCACTAATTTATGTATCTCACAATTGGTGTTTGCTATTGATTTCATTTCCCATGTATTCAACAAAAGTTTTAAAAAAAGAAGAAGAAAAGTTTTGTATTTTTTTCAATTATATTCTTCATTTGTCTTACAGAAGTTTATTCATTCATTGAAATGATAAAGAACACACCAAAGAAGTAATGAATATACAGAAATAAATACAGAAGTAATATAAATTACTTAATGATAAGAGATTTGTATGTGACAAACTTGGCTATCTTTAACAGGTATGGTATGTCCCTGGAACAAATTGCAAAAAGCATGAATATTGCCTTCCTTGCTCTTATTGACCAACTTGAAGTTGGATACTTCATCACTGCACTTGAGATGATTGACACAAACCTTTACTTTCAGCCACTTGCCTTGAGCAGGGAGAAGTTATTACAAGGTCTAAGCTTACTTGGAGTTAGGGTCCAGCTGAAACAAGGCAGAATCAATTCTGTGCTGGTTTATGTATTCCACTTCCACTAGAAAAAACTGTGAGAGTTCTGTGATGGAGAGTTCTGTGGTGGAGAGTTCTGTGATGGAGAGTTCTGTGATGGACATTAGCCTCCAAGTGATATTTTTGCGCTTGCATTCCATATGGTCAATTAACCCTTGGTGGAATGTTGTGTACTTGCTTATGGGACATACAGCTAACTTTGCCTCAGGATGGTTAACTTTTTCAGGAATAGTGCCAAAAGAACATCTGGAGTGTCATGAGTTTGTTGGTCCTTGAAATCTGGAAATCTGTTGAGTATTGGCCAAGTTATTAACGTTTCCCCAGGGCCCAAGCCAGCGCAAACAGACTTTAGTATAACAACAAACACATATCTAATAATGTTTCTTCTTCACCAGTTCACCATCAAGTTTCTGATCCTCTTGCCTCGCCCAGGTCATCAGGGAATGGTCGTCCTTGATCCTTCACAGTATCCAAGCATTAGCAAGACCAGAGAACATTGCTCTTATTGCAGTGGATGACTTTAAGGATCCCTTTAGTGGTACAGTAGTCTCCCTCTTGAGAGACCACCCTAAAATCCAACAAAAATAGGTCTTATAGGAGAGGTGGTTTTTCAATAAAGGTATGTTCATAAAGCAAGTACAAAATCAAGCATGAAAAATGTGGTCTCTCAAAAGTGGTGGTCTTTCAATAGAGGGGTCTCTGAAGAGAGGGACTACTGTAGTAGTAAAGTTTCTTTCTGTGCACACCAGTACTGATGTGGGGGGTTTTTTTTTAAATAGAAGAAATGGTTTTGATAGCATGATTATTTCCTGTAGGTCATATTTATTAATCTGAATGATTTCCGTGCAACACAAATTTCATGTCATAGGGTATATTATTATGTAATCCTTTTTTGCTCTAACTTTTAAGTTAGTAAAAAGCACTTCAGGTGCTTGAGAGCCATTCCTTGTCATAAGTAGCAGAGCCACTCAGACAGTCCAGATGTTAAAGACACACTTCAATGGTTTTAAATGGTTTTGTGGCAAACTATCCATTTAAAATTACATTTAGTGGTAATACTACACTCTCCATTGCTTGGAATGGGTGCATAGTTTGGCACTGATTTTGGCTAGCATTGGTATGGTGGTCTTTGTGATTTTTGTTGTTGTTGGACTTGTTTTTTTTGTTTTTTTTTTAGTGTGACACTTATACATGTCGTAAAGCATATCATTGGAAAACATTTGAACTAAGTTTTCATTTGGCAATAAAATTAAGTGTAGGGGGTGAATGACAACAAAGATATTGTACATAGTAGATATATCATGAATTATAAATGAATCATGCCCCCATCCCCCTAAACCATATGTTTTCACCCCCCCCCCCCTCCCCTGAGCCTTTGTTGATTATGCTGGCTTAAATTTGGGGGAAATATGTGCTTCGACTTGATGAAACCAGAGAGGGGGCAATTTCAAAGAAACTGCATGAACAATTTTGTGCTGGGACTTCATCCACGGGTGTGGAAAGGTGAAGTAGGTCAAGAACAGGTGTGAGCTTGATAATTAGGTTTGTAGGGGTCACCAATGTAGAATTTAACAACTTTCCATGAGGACAAACTTATTTCATTGAATAAATATCTACTAATGAAATGAATCAGCTATACTATTTATATACAAATCATATCGGAATATTCTAGAAGGAAAATCATGCAGACTACTAATAAAATAAGAGTAACATATGACAATAATCAATAGACAATCAGCACCTATAGAGATAACACAACACAAGTTTAATATGATTAAGTCAGCTAATACCTGCAGATGCCACAATATATATATATATATATATATATATATATATATGAAGAAAAGGAAAGGAAAAAAAGAAGGTAACATGAGAAAGATAAAGGGAACTAAAACCTAGTCTAAGATACAAACTTATGCAGTACTGAGTCAGATGTGTTCCTGAATTGATAGGCCATGATTTTATTGCTTTTTTGGTATAGGTCAACAATTGAATTCTTTTTACTTTTCTCAGGGAGGATACCCCAAAGTGAAACTCTATCTACGAGCTCCCAGTGCTATCCTAAATAAATTGTAAATATTTTTTCGGTAATTCAGATTTCTGTTTGGGAGTAGTATTACTTACAGACAGATACTTGCAAACTATATATAGTGGGTGATACATGCTCATCTTCAGCTGACAACAACTACACACACACACCAACACATACCAACACACGCTCAAACCAACACAAACACATACTCACCAACACACACACACACACACACACACACACACACACACACACACACACACACACACACACACACACACACACACACACACACACACACACACACACACACACACACACACTCTGCTAGAATACTTTGGGTATAATTGTTACTAAGCCACTTGAATCTTGAATTGTAAGTCTAACTGTCAGTTAATCAAACAAACACAGCTGCTCTTCTACAAGTAACATTACAAGTGAACCATGTAAGTTGATTTATGGCCAGTCAACTTTGTCAGTTTATGTGGAAATACATTTTTCTGTGTATCAGTATTACCACAAACTTTCAATAACAAATGGAATGTTTAAAAAATAATCATTACCATGGTAACTATATTCCCCTCCCCCCTTACCCCCTTGCAATCATCATCCAGCAGAAGATTATGCCAAAATACAAGTTTGATCTATCTCACATGCCTTCCACCCCACAATTCCACTTACAGATAAGAATAACATGCTAGTGATTCCACGGTAAATGCCAAGGATGTTGCTAGTATATTTGGCATTACCCCAACTTACAACAGACTAGCCCTTTGTGTTACACAATTGAAAATGTTCCTAATTTTATTTGGATTGTGGTGGAAGATCCTGAGGAAAAGTCTTTCTAGTAAGTTCATTGCTTACTCCTTGCAAGGTGAGTGTACTCTATGTCTACTCTAATCACAAGTTGCATGTTTCCAAAGTTAATTGATTGGTGTAATTGTAGATTTTCTTATAGCTATCTACTCGTATTTACTATTCCATGCCATGATGTAAATCATGGAAGTGATTGAGGTGATTAATAAGAGAGATAACTTTCATGGTGACTCCAGGGCCAGTACATGGGGATGAATTTTATCAATTATGTAAAATATCCCAAAGTAGTGTGTGGCTAGTTTGTCTGTAGCTCTGAAGCATCACACACGCCCCAACACACACACACACACGCGCGCACACACACACACACACACACACACACACACACACACACACACACACACACACACACACACACACACACACACACGCACACACACACACACACACAATATTTAAGAATGACAGATCACCTTAGCTACAGAGGGATTTATTTGTAATCTATCATCCATAATAATTCACGGGTTCTCGGAAGGGAATATTGAGACAATTAACTGGTTATTCTAAGGTTCATGATCTCCTTATTCGTGGTGTTGACTTGCTCATTTTTTTTCTTTTTCCTTGCATGTGGGTCAGTATTTACTAGTTGAAAGTAGTTGATGGTGGTCAACTCACTTATCTTTTTTAGGTTAGGGACTTGGAGTTTTCCATAACATCTCTTTCTCTCTCCTTCCCCTCCCACACCCCTCCGCTAAGACTATTTGTCATATCACTCCAGGTTGCCTGGACAGTCCCTCTATGCTTGCATTGAGCTTGCACTGAGCTTGCCAGGCATGTAATTGATATAAGAATAAAATGGCTGTAAAGCAAGAGTCCACCTTGTCAACCAGCTTTGGATATTCCACATGGTTCCCATATACTTCAACTCCCTTTGATCAGTTTCCATTGTAAACACCTTTCCCAGCAAGTACATATATGTTTGAAAATATGAAGAATATTGTCACTATCAGCAGGCACTATTTTTTCATGGCTATATATATATATATATATATCTCCTGTCTCTGCTGGCTTCAATTCCCTTGAAAAGAAAGCTAAAGATCTATCTTCACCAGCATCATAACTTGACAGTAATACTCCTTCTAGCCCACTGTTTGCATGTGTCTGCAGGATAAAGGGAATAGTGTCCTCTTGGCTGGCAGGTTCTGTTTTGGCTGGCATGCTGCAACTTCAACTTTAGGGCTGTCTTTCAGAGTGGGCACACTTGGCCCTTTCCCAAGCTTATCTACTATTATTGTGACTTCTAAATAAATATTATACTATACTATACTAAAATATAAGTATTTTTTATGAGTACATAAGTATAATTAGAAATAAATTGCAAATACCATAGAAATACTGACACAGCTTTACTTTAGTTCAATTTATTCTTCTTTCTTCTGATCTTGCCCTCAGTAGTGTAGAAAGAGCTAACATTTTAACCACTAACTTTGGTCAGCAGAAAAAAAACCCCACATTTTGGTATACCCAGAGCTTAATTTCAACAAGCACAAAAAATTTCACCTGGCAAGTAGAAGTTGCATTTTTTTTTTTTTTTTTCTTTTTTTTTTTCTTTTTTAACCAAAAGAAATTTACTAGCCATGTGGAAGGAAATTAAATGGAAAGGCTACTGCCTGCAGCACAACAGCACTAGACCAGTTAATTGGTACTTGCTACCCAGGTTTTGAAACAGCTGCTCTTTTTTTTTCTTCTTTTATTTTGTTTTCTTTCTTCTTTTCTATTCAGGGGGAAGTCACTGGGGGGGGGGGGGGGGAGAGGGAATATATGTAGCCAAGTTTAGCTGCCTGCTGGTACATACCAACTAACCAACAAAATATCTGATCAATCTACTTAGCCTATTTTTTCTACAGCTACCAAAAATTTGTCCTGATTCATGATATTTGAGGCAGCAACAAACTTTAAAGCTACCATTCTTTTTTTTTCTATCAATTTTTTTTATTAATTTTTGTTTAATTTTAATTATTTATTGTAGTTTTTAAACCCCCCCCCCCCTCAAAAGTTATCTAAATTAAAAATAAAATTAATTTTAAAAAAATGTTTGTGGTTAATTAGAAATAAAAATAAAATCAAGAAAAATTCCTGTGGTTAGTAGTGTTGATAGGGGGGCTTGTGCACTGCTTTGCCCAGGGGCTCATAACTTTATTAAGATGGCCCTGATTTCAACTGCTGGAATGCTAGCTCAGCATAGGTATGTCTGTCTACTTCATTTGTGTTGGTGCTGCTGCCACCTTTAGATCAAGCAGGAATGCTGCTACTGCACTACAGTAGCTCCAACTATTGATCAATGAAAAAGTTGTAATCTACAGAGCATATATGTGTTATGGTGGGGCAACTTTTAACAGTTATAGAAAAATCTTTATTGACTTGACAAGAACAGAAACGATCACAATACAGCTGTAACTCTCTCTCTCACAGGAAAGCAGCTGTTCAAAGGTTATCTACTTGTGGCTAAATAAGTACAAATCATAATAACCACAGAATTCACTAGCTACTACATAAATCACCAATCTATCATAAATACAGTTCTGCCTATGCTACACATGTATCTGTCCTTGTCTGGCTAGTAATTTTTTCTTCTTGTAGAAGTGGTCAGAGAGCTCAACCCTTGGTCAACCCACTTTCTTGTTAGGTATTTCCTTATCAGAAAGTACGGTAGTACTCTCTAAGTAGGGATGATCACCAAAAAAGATGGAGACCTCATTGACTAATACAACATGAAAGCTTCACTTTCTCTGCTATGGTTCAAACCTAGGCCACAAAACTCACCTGCACTCCATATAAGCTGCAACACAAACTACCAAGATAGTTTCTGGCCTCCAAATCAATAGCTAAAGTAGCAAGCAGAGACTCCACCATCTTTCTTCTTATTATTTCTTTTCTCATTTCCAGAGCTAGAGCCTGGCTGGCTACAGCAAATCATGCAATAGTAATACTAACAGCTTAGTATTTCTTTGGACTAGGTCCACAACCACTTCATTTTTGCTTCACCATGCTAACAAACTACCGAAGTATATCCCAGACTAATAGCTGCAGTGTTAAGTTGAAGCCACCATTTTGACACTACCAATTCATCTACTCGAACAATTTAAAACAAGTTCATACACGAAGCTATGAATATCATTAAATAAAATTTTAAAAGGGGGTAAAGTCCCAACTTTGAGATAAAGAAACTCCACCAGAACTACACTTCCAAATCTTGAATGAGAGTCAAATTCTTTAGCTCAATTTGTTACAGCTAGCCATAACATTGTTATAGCTGGCTAACTACTACTAGTATAGCCACATTTAAAAAATACATATCTTTGGCATTGTGCAAAATCTAAAGGAAACAAGTAAAAGTAAAAAATATTTCTTTAAAATGAAACTGGTAAGTAGGGATGACATGTCAGCAAAAAGTGCAGAAACTAGAAATCTGTGAAGTGTATGTTACAAAATTACCTACTTCACCGATTTCACACATTCTCAGTAATGTGTAAGATGTGATGCCCACCTCTTCATTTTGCTCATAGCTAGCTCATGTAGAATAATTACTCTAAGTTCACAGGAATTTCACAACAAGAATTGTCACACTATTGTGTAGAATTCTGAGGTCACAGGAATCAGTACAGTAGGGAATTTTGTAACATACACTGTCACAGAGTTCTTGTTTCTGCACTTTTTGCTGACACATCATCCATACTTACCAGCTCTATTTCAAAGAAATATTCACTTGTACAAGATGTTATCACACCCCTTCCTAGTTTAATTTCTTTATTGTGTAGTTGATGTCGTGTGGATCTGATATACAAAATAACTTTTTGAAAACTATGGCTACTAGTATCCTGTGTGATGATTTAAAATGTTTGCAAAGATAGTCTTTTCTTTACCTGTTGAAACGACTGATGTTGGAAACAATGAGCACACAACAATAGTGCTCCAAATAGTGGCAGAATCTGTCGGATATGCATAAACATTTTGTTAGACTGTGCCAAGTACCCTCCATAGGTGCTGCCATGCTTGCTATCTAGTGTTGCTAAGTATGGACTGCCCAGACTAAGCCTACCATTGTCTAGGCTCCACAGACAGTTTTATGATGGAACAAGCAACATGCGAGAAGCTCTGTCTAGAGTAGCTCTGTCTAGAGTAGCTCAATGATGTTATGGATGAGAAAACTAGAGCAATTTACATTCATTGTCATGGGGCACTCCATCCATTCGGCTCTCACCTAGGTCTACCATATTTGCAGATTCAAAAAGGAGAACACTTTGGGAGGGGTGGGGTATCACACAACAAGATTAACAACAACAACAAAAAAAAGAAGTAACATTTAAACTCCACCCTGTTTTCGTGTAGAGATACTTATGCTTACTGAAATGTTTTCCTCCTTACACACTTCAGAAAGAATAGTTTTCTTCATATTACAATCCCCACCACCAACCTTAATTAGTGGATGGGGCATGAGTGGAGAGAGAGAGAGGGGAAAAATTCTAACTTTAGTTTTTGTTTCTCTAGACCACCTCACCCACAAGTGTTGCTAAGCTGGACTAGTTGGAAAAAAAGTGCAGCTTTTTAAACAACTATTTTTCAACAAAAAACCAGAATCCCAGATGTTTTCAGATATTGCAAAAATCCTCCCGGACTGAAATATAATGACCAAAAAAGAGGACATGTCTGGGTAAAGCCGACTATATGTTTGGCCTATCATACCGATGCCATGAAATTGTCAGTACCACTCAAAAAAAGCATTAGAGTAGTATTTCATTATGGGGTGAATAAAATATTCAATATTCACCAAGACGTAAGGAAGTGTTTCATGGATTGAAATGTTCAGATGATATTTAAACAGGTAGTAAGTCACCTGATATTCATGTACTCTGCCCAGCCCGCTAGAGCATGGGAGTTGAAACCCTTGATAGCATCTTAAGTTTTTAAAAAGCTATGAAACTTTATTGAGCACATGGGAAAGAGTGTGTGGAGTTGGTAAGAGATACAGAGACCAAAGCAAGAATAAATGGAATGTGTAGGCAAGTTAAAACATTTCACTGCGTTCTGGACTCCTCCTCCTCTCCCTTCTCCTCCCCCTCCTCATCCCGTTCAATGCATGTGTTCTCTGATAACATTAAGTGTTTGCTCTCTATCAATTAGTAAGTCAAAAATGATTGAAAAATTCTAGCTTCTGTTTGCCTTAGTGCCTTACCATGCCTGAGTGTTGTACTTTAAACCCTATTTAAGCTTGAGTGTTGACCCCTTACCTACCTGGCAGAGTATTGGTAGTGATCTCATATTTATTTGGAGTCTTTAGTTTGAGACTACATTCCTGAGTATGCCAAGTTTGTTGCATTGTTATGGTTGTAGTCATTGATGGTGTTGATATGGTCGACACACTGTCACTTCTGGCTGCTGCAGTTTAATTACCGTCCGCATGTGCTTGTCATATGACACACACACTATCACATGAGCACAGGTACGGACAGTTCACTTAAATGTAAAATCAACGATAGCAGATTGGACTTTCCGTGGTATTGAGCCACGGAATGTTGCACTGCAGTGGATACGACAACACTGCAACTCAAGTGAGAATAAGCCACCAGTGTGTGGAGGGTGTGGTCTACTTCATGGATGACGACAACAGATATGATTGCCGATTGTTTAAAGAGGTGAGCTATGTAATATGTAATTGGATTAATTCTAGTTAAGCTTATGAATTTGTAGGTAAAATTCTTGGTTCACTGAGTTATTTGTTTTTATTTATTTATTTATATTTTTACCTGTGAGCTCCAGGAGCTCAAAGGGTCTTAAAGTTACTTCTTCTTTGTTGTAGTAGGTGTTGTTCTTAATATACTTCCTCAAATTTTCCAGTGCTAAGGTTTCAGGATCAATCTCTGGTCTCCAGTCTTGTTTCCCCCCCCCCCCCCCCCCCTTTTTTTTATTTTTTCCCCCTATTTTAATTTTTTTATTTAATTATTTTTTCTCGTGACACTTCATTAAATATGCAAAATATGAGAAATGTGCAAAATATGGGTTATGCTTGATACATTTAAAGCTTGTTTTCAAATTTATTCATTTATTTTGCTCAGTGTTTTCATTTTTAGAAGGAAGGAATGTTACAATTAGTTTCAATAGCTATATTTTAAGCAACTGGCAATTTTAAAAAATCTGTTTTTATTTCACTATTTTGATCACTGAAAGGTGCAAACTACTCCTAAAATGTTATTACTTCATTGCAAATGAGTACAGGCTCTCTGCAGATGGGCTACTTACCTTTTAACTTTTTCCACCTTTTATACACAGAGAGTGCCACTAGAGCTGCCACAGATCATGTCACAATGATTCCTTATCAAGCCACCTCTTCAATGCAGCTGCTCCAATGCATCTGAATTAACATATTTGGTGGTTTTTCCTACTATGCACAGAATAAATCTTATTAAAATTAACTTGGGAACCACTCCATATTAATGAAAAAGGCAGCCCAGGCGCACATTGAGCTGTCCCCAGAGGCCGCTGTTTTTATTGCCCAGAGAATTCGGTCAAATGTAAGAGAGCTAGAGGGTGCGCTTAAAAGAGTGATTGCAAGCGCTCACTTCACAGCGAAGCCAATCGATGTCGATCTGATTAGAGATAGCCTTAGGGATTTGTTGGCACTACAGGACAGGCAGGTCAGCCTGGATAATATTCAGCGCACAGTTGCCGAATACTACAAAATCAGGATGACGGACATTTTGTCAAAACGGCGAAGCCGCTCTGTGGCAAGGCCGCGCCAGGTAGCGATGTCTTTAGCCAAGGGAATTGACCAACCACAGTTTGCCGGAAATAGGAGATAGCTTTGGAGGTCGCGATCACACCACGGTGTTGCACGGTTGTCGAAAAGTTAAAGAACTCCGCGAAACCAATGCGGATATTCGGGAAGATTATAAAAATTTGCTGCGATCATTAACCACGTGATTTGGGGCAGCCTTACTCATAGCAAACAAGCCTTGGCGGGAAGCACGATATGAAGTTTGTAACAGCACGAGATGCATTACTCAAGCCACTGAATTTAGTGGCCGGTGTGGTAGAGCGGCGGCAAACCCTGCCGATACTGGCCAACGTGTTGATGGTTCTCGATGGCGACATGTTGTCGTTGACGGGCACGGATCTGGGCGTCGAGCTGGTTGGCCGGGTTAAATTGGACGTTGCCGGAGAGGCTGGAGAGGTCACGGTACCCGCCCGCAAACTGGTTGATATCTGTAAGTCTTTGCCTGATGGGTGTGATATTGAATTTACGCTGAACCAGGATAAGTTGGTGGTTAAGTCGGGCCGCAGCCGCTTCACCTTGACGACCTTGCCGGCGCGGGACTTTCCAACCTGGAGGACAGCATTGGCACCCATCAGTTTCGGATATTGCAGGGACAGCTAAAGCGCCTGATAGACCGCACGGCTTTTGCAATGGCCCAGCAGGATGTTCGCTATTATCTCAATGGTATGTTGTGGGAGCTGGGCGCCAAAGAGCTGCGCGTGGTTGCCACGGATGGACACCGGCTGGCCATGTGTACGGCGGCCTCAGATTTTCAAGTCGACAGTGAAGTACAGGTTATTCTGCCGCGCAAAGGCGTGCTGGAGCTCTCGCGGTTGCTGCAAGACGAGTCTGCTGAAATAGCCGTGGTGCTGGGTACTAACCACCTGCGGGCCACAACCGACGAATTTACCTTCACATCAAAATTGGTAGACGGGAAGTTCCCGGAATATCAACAGGTTTTACCGCGCTCGCCGAACAAGATTGTTTTGGGTTCGCGAGAGGATTTGCGCCAGGCATTTTCTCGCGCAGCCATATTGTCCAACGAGAAATACAGAGGGGTTCGCTTGCAGCTTTCAGAGGGCAACCTGCAAGTACTGGCGAGCAACCCGGAACAGGAAGAAGCGGAAGAGGTGGTTGCTGTCGATTATCGGGGTGACTCCCTGGAGATTGGATTTAACGTCGGCTACTTGCTGGATGTTATGTCTGTGTTGTCTGGAGACACGATTAAGCTTTCCCTATCGGATACTAATAGCAGTGCGCTTGTGGAGGAGTCAGAAGACGGCGACTCACTCTATGTTGTGATGCCTATGCGGCTGTGACATGGCCTTGAGCGCCTTGATATTCAGGCCGTTAGAAATCTGACCGGTATAAAGTTGACGCAGTTGCAGGCGGCCAACATCTTTTACGGAGACAATGGTGGCGGCAAGACCAGCGTCCTGGAGAGTGTCTATCTGCTGGGTATGGCCAGGTCTTTTCGGGGCGCACACATAAAGCCGATTATTAATCACAAGCAGGATCAATGTGTTGTCTATGGAGAGCTAAGACGAGGGTTGACTGGCAAGCTGTCTGTGGGTGTGAGCCGTGATCGTCAGGGCGGGTTCGAGGCACACGTGGGTGGCAAGAGGGTGGTATCGGCCGCAGAGCTGGCGGCGCAGATGCCCATGCAGGTCATTAATGCCGAGAGCTTTAACCTGTTGACCGGCAGCCCTGTGGATAGGCGTCGTTATCTGGATTGGGGAGTGTTCCACGTGGAACATCGCTATCACGAGACCTGGCGGCGCTTTCAGCGCTGTATTAAACAGCGCAATAGTCTGCTTAGGCATGGTAAAATTTCTCCTGCTGAGCTCACCAGTTGGAACCGCGAATTTGTTGACACGGGCGACGCCATTGACGCTATGCGCAAGGCCTATTTGGCAGTGCTGGCGCCAGCGTTTGGTGCTTTGTTGAAGCGACTTTCTCCACAGTTTGGTAAAACAGAAATACGCTATCGGCGGGGGTGGGATGCAAGCTCCGGGCTGAACGAGGCTCTTGCCACATCGGAGAAGTCCGACCTTGAGCAGGGGTTTACTCACATTGGACCGCAGCGCGCCGACCTGCGCCTGGTTTATAAAGGGCACGATGCAGGAGCAACGATGTCGCGGGGCCAGCAGAAACTGGTGGTCTGCGCGCTTAAGTTGGCGCAGGGCCAATTGCTGGGGGAGAAACAGGGGCAAACCTGCGTTTACCTGGTCGATGATTTACCCTCCGAGTTGGACGAGGGCCACTGTCGGCGGGTTTGCGAGGTGTTGGCCGAATTAAAGGCACAAGTCTTTTTGTCCTGTGTGCAACGGGAAGACATAGGCAAATACTGGCCGCAGCTTGCCAGTCCAGCAGCGATGTTCCACGTGGAACACGGAGCCATTGAACGGGTTGCGTAAACACACACCAGTGTTGCGCATTGTTACTATCTGAGTCAGAAATACGAGAAACCTATGAGTGAAGAGCAGAGTTACAATTCCTCCAGTATCAAAGTTTTAAAAGGTCTGGATGCGGTTAGAAAGCGCCCCGGCATGTATATCGGCGACACCGACGATGGCACTGGCCTGCACCACATGGTGACAGAACTGGTCGATAATTCGATTGATGAGGCCCTGGCCGGGTATTGCAAACTGATCACGATTACCATTCACCCGGATGAGTCTGTGTCTGTGTCAGATGATGGGCGAGGTATTCCACGGAGGTTCATGAGGAGGGGGTCTCTGCGGCCGAAGTGATTATGACGGTGCTTCACGCCGGTGGAAAATTTGACGACAATACCTATAAAGTGTCAGGTGGCCTGCACGGAGTGGGTGTGTCAGTCGTCAATGCACTATCGGAAGAGTTAGTGCTTACTATACGCAGAGGGGGCAAGATGTATGAACAAACCTATCGGCACGGCGTCCCCGCTGCGCCCCTGGCAGTGGTTGGCGAAACCGGCGTAACGGGGACCGAGGTTCGTTTTAAAGCCTCGGCAGACACATTCACCAATATCGAATTTCATTTTGAACAGTTGGCGAAACGGCTGCGTGAGCTGGCCTTTCTCAACTCTGGCGTATCGATTTTATTGAAGGATGAACGCAGCGGTAAAAGTGAAGAGTATTCCTATGATGGTGGCTTGAGTGCCTTCGTTGAATATCTCAACCAGAACAAGACGACGATCAATAAAACCTTCCACTTTGAGCATGAACAGGAAGACGGCATTGGCGTTGAAGTGGCCTTGCAGTGGAATAATTCTTTTCAGGAACATATTTTCTGTTACACCAATAATATTCCGCAGTGTGATGGCGGTACACACCTGGCAGGTTTTCGCGCCGCGTTAACCCGTAATTTGAATTCCTATATCGACAAAGAAGGCATGGGAAAGAACGCCAAGGTGGCGACCACGGGTGACGATGCGAGGGAAGGCCTGACTGCAATTATTTCGGTTAAGGCGCCCGACCCGAAATTTTCTTCCCAAACCAAGGACAAACTGGTGTCCTCCGAAGTGAAGTCGGCCGTCGAGGGCGCAATGAATAGCCAGTTTGCCGACTACCTGATCGAAAATCCGCAGGAAGCCAGAGCGGTCGTGGGCAAGATGATTGATGCAGCCCGCGCCCGGGAGGCAGCCAGAAAAGCGCGGGAAATGACCCGTCGCAAAGGAGCTTTGGATATTGCGGGCCTGCCCGGCAAGTTGGCCGATTGCCAGGAGAAAGACC